>OX454272.1:8451131-9051131 GCA_949715065.1 Periphyllus acericola
AACTTGACTGTAGTTATGTTCCCTTTTTTGTGTGTACTACCTTTCACATCACTAATCTAATTGAAGTTGCTTGATTAATTTTTAATACCCACTACATTTATAGTTTAATTATGTAAATTTCGTTATGCGTGCAAAACTATGTAAAAATATAACAACCAAAGTCCTAAAAATTAATTAGTCTTGTAAAAGTATTATTTACAAAATAGGTGTAGTAAGTATTATGTTTAATACGTACTACACCTATTTTAATATACGTATTGTATATAACAATATAACAATATAACATACTATTATTTCATTCTTTAAGTTTAAAGTAATTAAGCAATCATTTTATAAGCCAACTGCAGTATTTTGATGATTTGAAAAAGTTTGAAAAGTTTCTACCTTATGTTGTTTTCGACCACGTTAATAGTTAATAAATGATGTCCCATGAGAGTTAATTAATTTAAAGTGACGGGAAAATGGAAAATCCATTACCTTATTACTTTATATAGTATTATATATTCTCACGAGACATTTATTTTCCAATAACAATGTTTGTGACGAGTTAACGGACTAAAATCTTATTATTTTATTTATAATTATGAATTATTTAACTTGGTTGGCACGTAAAATACTTAGGATTTAAAAATTATTAATGAAATCAAACGTTCAAAACATAATTAAACATTATATTCTCTCACTCTGATTGATGCTTTAATTTTTTCTCTTGTATAAAATTATTGAAAATTAGATTTTTTTTTTTTTTAAGTTTATACTGTATCTCGAACTGTTGACGATATCTCGCTCTTGAGTTTGTAACTAATATCTCGACACTCGTAATATTCATCAAAGTGATTAGGTAGCGGCAATAATATGCGAGTGCGAACTGCAGTTAACAGCTCAATATGTAATTTTTTTAAGGGCACACATTTATTACTCTTTCGCTTAGGTATAAGTATATAAGTACACTCTTTTTTGACATGATATACTATAGCTACTGTTTTCCATTCCATTATATCCCACTGAATTTCATTGGGTACAATTTATTGTATATTTATTATTCTTATAAAGTTGATATTATTAATATTTATATAATCATTGTGTAGTATTTGTGTTAATTGTGATGTAAGCTAGGATTAGTCACAATCTGATAAATTACTGAATCGACGTAGTCATATGTTTATGACATTTAAATTGCTTATTTTTTTATTTTTATATACACATGCTTCACGCTTTTTTACAACAGAAATATTGATTAGTTGTGTGCTTTTATTCCTGTTTTTCTTAAATCTCGATTTAATTTATAAGTTCTGATTTAGAATCCAGATAATTTCCTGCAGGAAATACGGTATATTATATTAGTACTTTAAATGTTTTAAATTTAATAAATGCATAAACACCAAAGTTTTACTTGTCCACAATGATGATGTTTTATTATCATCTGAAACTAGTGGAGCCGCTTTATTTGTGGTTATTGCATCTTTCACTTTGATTTTATGTTTTCATTTACCATTGTCAGATAGTTAACGCTTATTGATTTTGAATCTGTTTCTTTGTCCATTTTTAACTCGAAAATCAAAGAATCCATTTAATCATGAGTTTGTTATTATTTTCTAGTCAAATTTGATTTAATTAAATGTTGTTTTAAGTTCACCATCACTGGCGCTGATTTATTTTTAGCTTTCATTCCATAATTATTATTGAATTTTAATAATATAGCTTTTCCAATGGCATATTTATATCGTATTGGAATAAAATAAAGTATAGAGATTCAGTAATATATATATATATATATATATATATATATATATATATATATATATATATATATATATATATAATCGATGGTTTCACAGGCATTTATTTATTCACCTTATTTTATTTTCAAAAACACAGTTTCTAGCGTATCACGCATACCTTCACTTATATACTTATACATATATATTATGGTATCTAAGGATACCACATTATTAATTCTGCCTTTAGGTCAATTGAAAACAATGGCCTATATTCCAAACCACTTCCATTTCCATGTATACGTGTTTTGTACATAGAGTTTGTTTATAAAATGATTTTGTTGTTATAATATATTAAAGCTTATTTATTTTGTTAGATATGTAAAAATATTACAGCTATTTTAACGTTTTATCACAATAATAACATGTAAACTATGTACACATAAATTTAGCATGGTAAATACTTCACACGGTTTTTAATGGAATCATTATGAAGAAAGTCTGACATACTCTGCGTTGGATTGCAAAATTATATCACTTTCCGGGTTAAATATTTTGACAAGGCCATAATCTCAATCGTTTTTCATAAAGTAACCTTTATACAATTATTGTTTCACAATTACAGAACAATAAAATCGCATCTATTGGAGAGGCGTACATTTATGGTAACTTGAGCATCAGATCCTCAGATCACCCTTTTTTTTGGGAGATTTTATAATATTTATATGATAAATAATAGTAACTATTGTATTGTTTACTTCTGTTGGCATATTTGTGTCATAAATGTATGACTACTGAATTCAAAAATATAAAATAAAAAATTCATCTTAACTTTCATAGTTTGATTACCATCACCCACGGGATCACAATTCAAAAATGACGAATACATAAAAAAAAAATGTTCTGTTTGGTTCTGAAATCATCGAAACTGTTTCAACGTCTCTATTTCTTAGGCTCCATTTTCATTTTGTCTCCTACCCCCTCTTTTAAAAATCACGTCTACGCTACTGATTCATCGAGGTAAATCATTAATACTTCACTGACTACGAACTAAAATAACCAACCGTTCAGGGGTAATACTATATACATGTTATTTATTGATATTAATTTTCTATACCGATGCTTTGGACAGGTGGATGCCATTTATATTATCAATATAACTTGCACAACATTGGCACGCCCCGGTGGTCATATAAACATTCTGATATATCTAATTTATTGTAAATAAAAAAAAATAAAACAATAATGATTCAAGGTTCCTTAGCGATGTAATCCAGACCTGATCATACCTAAATGAAAACCACATTTATAATATATAAGCTTTTAGATCCTCATTAAGTACCTATTTCTTTTAAAATATATTTGTCATTTGGTTTTTATACTATAATTTTAGTAAGTATACTTACTAATTATTAATTTTTTATACTATTTTTGTGTGAGAATTCTTACGATCAATAATTTCGAATACTTCTTACGAAAATAACCTTTTTTTAAATGTACTTTCAAATATTATTTTTCCATACTTGATGTTATTTTTATATTCCCCAATATTATTATTAGTTACTATGCAAAAATCCGGCTCATCATATTTATTTATTCAGGACATTTAGTTCACAAAAAGTTGTTTTATTTTTTATTTTATTTTATTTTTACATATAAACGGGCTTGCACCCAAGTAAAATGGTACATATAACATGAAAATATAACAATATTCTCAATAACAAATTATTAGATACAGTTTTAAATAATAATTATATACTAAAATAACTTATATACTAATGAAGTGGGGATCCTCATTTGCTATTCTTATCATGCGATTTATAGGTTCATTTATATTTTATATGTTTTGAAATTTTATTCAAATATCTCAAAAGTTTACATTGGTATCAATAAAACGGTTAGTATATATTATGTTAAACATTGGTTATTTTTATGAATTTTTTCACGAGTATTTATTTATATATTATTAGCTGCGGTAATTAGCAGATTTCATTGAGTTGTAATGTTTATAAAATATTTGAATAATTTACAACTATAAGTAAAATTGCTAAATTATTGACATAATATTTTATTTTATTATATATTATATATATTATTATATATTATTATTGAAAGCAAATTGAAATAGGCTTATTTCAAGAAATTAATTTGACTTGAAAAGTATTGGTCTGTCTTCTAATTGGTTAAATGAGAAAGACTTTTGAATAATATGCATATTAAACATTTGTAGTCATTTTTTATAACTTATTAAAAATGTTGATATGTCCATAAGGGTTTCATTAATTTTGAATACAAAGATAAATATAAGTATAAATTTGTGCGTGAACAATTAGTATTTAATTTACGAGAAAAAAGTGAGATGAAAATTGTGCTGGATTTTATTTTTTAGGCAACCTGATGATTTTAGTTTATGCTGACTCACGCAACCTTTAAGTACTGTAATATAAATAACTTTTCTACTAGTAATTACGTCATACGTGGTTCCAAATATGTAGATATAGCTGGTCGTACGAGATACAATAATTAACTTCACAGGTAAACAATTTATTCGACATAATTTTTATCTTATGAATAGTGTTCAAATAACATGAACGATAAAAACAATTCTCAATCTTCAAAGGTATAAGGCTAATAATTTTTTTCCAACTGTTAATCCCAAGAAAAAGTATTAGTTGGCATATA
This sequence comes from Periphyllus acericola, assembly GCA_949715065.1. Lineage (NCBI taxonomy): Eukaryota > Metazoa > Arthropoda > Insecta > Hemiptera > Aphididae > Periphyllus > Periphyllus acericola. The sequence goes on from OX454272.1 coordinate 8,455,532, forward strand.
GTACTCTTATTTTATTAAATTGCATTTTAGTCGTATTTTAATAATTACTAAAGCTCTAACTTAACTCACGTGTTAAAGTGATAGTAAAAACATTTGACAAATTCACTATCCAGACGTAAGGAAAAATAATAATATTTGTGATTACTAATTATTTTATTACGCGCGCAAGGCAAAATACCTGTTATACAAACGCTGAAATTGTTCATCAAATTTTCATGACAAGAGATATTAATTTAATAAACTATTAATATAAAAAGATATATGGTGTAATACTGTAATGCATTGTTGTCTAAATATTCAAGGCTCCTCTGAAGTTTTACTTTGTAATTTTGGTTTTCGCATGAATTACGTTTTTAGCATAAATTTGGAACTAATTAATAAACTTGTAAATTGTATACAATATATCATGTTTAATAGTAACTATATAATAAATAAAATATTACATATATGGCATGCATGAACAATTAAGGTTCATAATATATAATTAATAGTAGTGCATAATTTTTGTGACAAATAGTGTTTTATAATTACAGTAATAATTAGAGCTCACTATACTTATTTATAGAACCGTGTTGTAAAAATATAGGCTACAACTAGAATAAATAAAATGGAAAATGCTCCATTGTCAAAAAATCACGATTTATGTATGTACATATATTATTGACTAGCTTTGAATATATATGTGGTGCTATTGAATATTTAATATTTTGGTACCAACGGTTTGTATCTAAATCAAAACCTGTGATTTGAATGACAAAGAACATGAAAAATTGAATCCCAAATACGACTGAAAAAGTTATGAGTCTCGAACCATTTTGATTGTAAAATAACATCGTTATACTTATGTAATACCTAGATTTAATATTGCCAGTTAAGTTATTTTTATTTATATTGATTTTAGATACTGAATTGAACGAGGAATGTGTTTTTTATTTAGCCTTCTATAAAAACAATTTGGCTCAAAAATTAATTTAGTTACAAATATTCGACATTTTTGAAATTCTTCATGTACAAATATAATAGTAATAAACAGTATACTCATATATCTTTGGAACGCTTGATAACTACCATCGAAATGTATGATTAAGAATGCTTTCTACTGATAACATTTTATTTCGACTTATAATAATTAATAGATATGATAAAATAATGACTTACATTTTATGCATATATTATATTTCATATGTAACGGATAAAAAAAAATGGTCAAGTCTACATAATTATGTAAATATGTCTGCAGTGCATAGTTTTAAGGTTAGTATTTAAATATTGAATGTGCATATTGTATATTATCGATAAATTAAAAAACTACTCAAATATTGAAATTTGAATTGAATAATATTTAAGAAAAAAGGATTGAGATTGGAGGTGTAAGGTTATCTAATAAAGCTGGACTTGTTTTAATTTTGTACCAGATACATTATAACAAAAATATAATTTTAGATACCCCGAATCTAACATAATTTTTGTTCTTATATTAGTACCAAAATTCAAATTTACGGATTTTTTTATACTCCGTTTCAAAAGAAAACATACCGCTTTCCTGACCGATTTTCGTTCAACGGCGCGCACCCCCCACCAAGCATCGCAGGTAACTAGGCCGATTCACGGCGGTCAGATATCACAAATAAGTGTAAACATTTGAAATCTGTGTAAAATACTCATCGGAACGTTTCGATCACCAGCCGTCGTGCAAGATCGATGCCTCGGTTCGGCGAGAGTGGGAGAAATTGGGCTTGGAACGGCGGGTAGCCGTCAGTCGATATGCGTGAAAATGGTATGTATTCTTTTGAAACGGAGTACAGTTCATAGATTTTGTTTTACCGAAAGTGAGAACTCATTCTCGAGTTTCGTTCACACAATATGTAGAAAGTATGTAGAAATTGTATGTTTTAGTTTAATGATTCTCACTAATGAATGCTTATGTATTTTATAAATGATATGTTGTATGAACACAAATCATTTTGTGTTAAAAAACATAGTTTTTTTTTTAAGCTTCGGAAACTATGGCCATTAGCTATAATCTGTTTGGTAATGGTACTTTTGTGAGTCGAGTTTTTGGAACAGTATATTTTTGTGAAAGGGTGGTGGTAGCTAGTTCCCTCCGGGTGGTGATGAACATAGTTTTTATGTTATACCTTGGATGAATGTATTTGAAAATGTTTGAATTATATATTTCAATAATTTACTCTAGGCATAATTTTAAAGTCAGCCGAAATAAAATATGTCAAATAAAACAATGCTAAATCTGATGTGTATTTTTTTATTGTTGTTTGTTTTTTAGGTAAACTTGAAATAATTTTTATTTTTGTAATAAAAAAAAATATATGTGGTACATATTAAAGAGTAGTTAGTTAAGTATAATATGGCATATGCATATGTATAATAAGACATTTATACTAAAATACATATTAAATTTTGAACGAAGCGAGGAATATATTTGAAATTGAGGTATAACTTATTAGTAAATAGTATAGGCAATAATTATTATGTAAACAACTAACGAAAAAAATAGGTACACCTATTCAGAGGTGTCTTGAATAGAAAAGGAAAATTTATTTTTACTGAAATAATTCGATAAATAATTGTTATATGTAATACGTTATCTCATCTCATATCTATGTACTATTCTGATTTACACATTACGCTGGTATGATAAATTTCAAAACATTTGTTTTAGGGGCGCATTGTATAGGCAAACGTAGTGTATACCTGTGATGGGGGACCATTGCCGTATTCATGTACTCATATTACAATATTGATATTACAATTTACTCATAATGTAAAAATTACTAATTACTAATTATATTATGTGTTATGATAAATTTATCCCTCGTGTTGTCGTACATTTTGTATTATAACTACTATAAGCATCATGCTATGTGTCTTATTCACGAATTATAATATAACCTACGAACATTTTAATAAATGAACAGTGTTCAGTAAATGTGTTTTCCAATAAAAAAAATTTAATTTTCAATATCTGATTGTATTTTTTATGTTTATATTATGTAGAATTTAAAAAAGCTATTTTAATTTTATTTCCTTCAAGTGAATTACCTTTTGCCATTCCTACTAGGAGTATGAATTATGTTAAATCGGTAGGCATATCAAAGAACATACAAAAATATATTTCTTGGTTGCTATAAAATGTATAGAGTAAACTTGCCTAATATATTTCTGGATTTTATATTTTATTTTTACTGAAAGTATTATATCGAACTAAACTAAAGTTTGGATATCTAAAATTCGTTTTCTTAAAAAAAAAATAAAACTATAAGATACTGGAATGAATTATTGATTTCAAAACAATCACAAAGTTAAAAAGGATATATTAAAAACTGGTAAGAAGGATTACATTTTAATAATATAAAATATTGAAAAAGATTAGGATTCGTTAAAGCTGTAGGGTTTAAGCACTTGGTCCAAAAAGTCAGTCATACATTTATGGTATTAATGTGGTCCTGAAAAAAATACATAATATGCAAGATTCATACTATAATACATAACAGGAATAAATATAAAAATAAATTATAGATACAGGAAACGTCCGAATCCTATTGCACCCTTGGCTCCTCGACATAAACTTGTTCGCCCGAGTTAAAATGGTCCATTTTACCTTACTCGTTATTTTTGACATAACATATCAAACTTTTTCATTTTAGTTTTCAAAACAAAGTTAACGTGAATGGTTGAATGTAGTTTGAGTAATAGATGTGTGTCAGTGTGTGGCTCTGATTTAGTATTTACTCGTTGAGTCTGAAAGCACAATATATTTCTCTTCAAATCGTTTAATGAGGCACATTACTCGTGAGGAAGATACCAATCGGCAATGTATGTACAAAAGTATAATTTAACTGTGTCGTATACAATTATCGAACCAAAGTATCAACATTTTTCAAATAGTATTAAATAAATTTTAATATAGTGGGTCTGTACCATTTATAATTAATATATCTTTTTTTTTTCTAAGGTATGTTGTGCGATTTAAAATGATATTTTTTATAGATATTCCAAACAGGGAAAAATTTAAATATTTAATTGATAAATAAATAAATGAAATACTGAATTATTTTATTTGAATGGAAATTAGTTTTTTTGTAATTTTTAGTTCTTTTTTAAAATTACCGTTCTGTTGGCAAAAAAAATAAACCGCAGTATGAAATGTGTTAAGGGTTGATGTTGCAGAATGAAAAGAATTACTTAAGTGAAGACAATTTAAAAGCGATAAAGTAGGTAACTGTCAAGGACTAAGAAAAACTATTATTAAAAGGGTAAGTCACCAATCACTAAATGTGTTTCCCCCAAAAATAAACCCTTCCTTCGCAGCATTTCAACTATAATACTTAATGGAATTAAAATTGGTTTTCTTTTAAATTAATTAAATTATTAATAACAAAATAACCTAGAAAATTTCGAAATATGTTATATAAATAAAATTGAAAAAAAACAATTTATTACATAATAATGAGTATGATTTGAATAATTTATATAGAATATAAAATGATTTGTTTCATTTCGATTCACATACGTATTTCTAAAATTCAAATTCATGGAAAAAATACGGAAAAAAGAGCGCACTTATAAAGGTTGAATTTAATATCCGTATATAAATATGTATATGTATATAATACGCAATGTTTTGAAAATTAGTAAAAATAGATGATAGACATATGCAAATATATGGAATAATATAATTTAGAAACTTAAGGTGATTAATTATAATTATGTAATATAATTATTATTATAGTAAAATGGGTGGTCATTTGAGAATTTTATTTAAATGTTGAAATATGAGAACTATAGTTGAAGAAGCACGTAATTTTTATATACGCTTCCACAAACGACTTAAAAACCATCCCAATCCTCTCATAAATGATCTTTCCATCTTTACTATCCCAGGAAACCCTATCCGTAGATTGAAAAGGCAGTGGTGTCGTGATCTGTTGCAAAATTAGAACTTAAATCTTAAAAGAAAGAAAAAAATTATTAATTAAAAAAAAAATAAAAATAAAAAAATAAAATCACCAGTCAAGAGTCAGTAATGGGTGACTGCTTTAATCAACCCCCTCATGTTTTATAATACTCTCATCATATAAACTTATTGTGCTTATTGTATAGATTGTTTATGTATAATAAAAAAAAAAAAAAAATGTTGAAATATTTATTATTAATACAATAATACATATATTATTTATAATTTATATTAAGACGGTTATATGATTAAAATAAAAACATCATAATAACAACGAATTTTTTTATGTCAAAAATCCGAAAAAAAAGATTAATTCGTCATTTTTTTCATATCCATTTTCGACGTAAAAATATCATGACAGTTGACTATCATAAAAAAAATTCGAGCTTTAATATAAATATAGAAAAGTATAAACTCAAGTTAAAATCTTGTCACCAATTCCACAGCTTATACTATTTTATTGCTTAGATAATACTCATATTGTATTGTAATAATATATAAACGTTTAATTGAATTTATATACTCACTCTTTCAAGTTTTATTTTCTCTGATTTTATACTTTAAAATACGCACTAGAATTTAAATTAAAACAGCTTTAGATAGCTCAATTTATTTGAATCGTATCCATTGAGCGTTAAATTGTTTATTTTATTTTTTAATCGTCCGTTAGCTGTGCTATACACAATTTACTTTGACATTTTCTTGGTTATTATGTTTTTACACATAAAAGAATAAATCAAGATATAAAGAAATAACCGTCTAAAAAAATTCTTGGTATTTCTGGTTTCCATACCTTATAAATATGAATAAAAAATGAATTAATAATTCAATGAGTTCAAATCGGCATTTTTAAAGCAATTAACATAACTAAACAAAAAGTGTTTAATATTAACTGACTACCGTATTAAAGTACAAAGTACGTACGAGTATATCAGAAATGATAAAATAATTAATTTACTTGAAGTCACTGCATTATATTTTCTACAAGTCAGGGGATATTTTAATAAAAAAAAAATTACATCAAATAATAAAAAATAATATATAGGTAACCTTGGTGACGAATTTTATGAAGACAGTCACAATGAAAATATTATTAGGAGCATACGATATACATACGCATTATATAAAAATTAAAGACAATAACAAATTTAACACTTTTTTTTACTTTTTTGCAAATATACCTGATTAATTAACAATAGAATATGAAGAGCCCATAATGTGTATACAATTAAGAAAAAGATAACCTACTATTTTTTCTTATTTTAACTTCAACATTAGTTTGAGCCATCAGCGGTACTAATATAATAACTATTGATTTATCCAATGGTATATGTGTGTTAAAAAGATATATATATATATATATAAAGTATTCAGACGATAGTAGATTGTAGAGTATACCGAATGCGTCAGTCTTATAAATAATTTAATATCTTCAATTGACGGCCACGACTTTTTTATGGTGTACTGGAGAATATACCATATAACTTGTGTTCGAACTAGCATAAAAGCATTCTGTCTTCAATGTATTTTATTATTGTCCTTGCTTCTCTAGATCTGATCCAATAAATACCATTAGTTTTTCAATTGGTGAAACTCCGTCGTCGTAGGGCTATTGTCTGAGAATTGCCATGGGCCTCGTAAAACCTAACACCAATGGTGTTTTATTTATTTATTTTTTGAGTTCGTACATTATTTTTTTTCGAGATAATGATAAATAGTTACCTCATTAAGATGATAATCAAGTGTTCAATTTTGTTATTATCATTTGAAAAATTAAAATAAATATCTTTAATTGATATTTAAAGTTAAATGTATTCTTAGATTCTGAAAATAATTGAGCATCCGATAAGATGTTAAATATTAAACTTAATTTATTTAACCAAAATTAATTTAGAACGAAGGTTGGTTTTGGGTGGATTCTAAAATTTAAATTATTCCAAAAGAAAAGAAAAAGAGTTCCGTAACAAGGAATCAAAAAACATGAGTTCATTGTTTTAGATTCTGAGTTAAATAAAGAAGCTATTGATTTTACTAAAATGCGTATTTTATTTTAGATTACACTTTTGAGAACAGTAAGAGAGCTTCGAAATGTCATATAGCTTTTTATAAATTGAAAATCAATATGAGTGGGACTTGAAAAAAGTCCTTTTTGCTAACTTCAAACATTTTTGAGAAAATTATAAAAAATTGCAAAAAAAAAAAGAGTTTTAAGTTATTTTGAGTTTTAAAATCTTTTTTAAAGGATAAGAACGTGCTTCAAATATATCATACTCGAATATATTATGATATTTCCAAAGATTTATAGCTGTGGGTTTCAAACACCGGTATGCTACGAGCATTCTTTAAGTGTGCCCCGATATTTTGAAAATTAATAAATGATGCATAATAAAGTACAAAATGTCTTAAAAAGTTGTTTAAGGCTGTAGAGTTTTGTGCCTACCTAAATAATTTTGTTGAGGAGCAGTGTGCCGTAAACAAAAGAAGTTTGAAAACCACTGATTTATTGACTGACAAATTATAATATACATACTATAAAGATTTCCAAGCTTTCAAATTTTTATACAATATTTCAATTGTTCAATTTAAAAGATTTTATGAGCAGGATGTAATTAAAAAATAATAATAATCTCAGGTGCTTTATATGGTTCTAAATATATTTCAAGATTCTACATAAACACTACGTATTTTTTCGAAAAACATTGGTTTCATTATTTTTTTCATAAGCGTCATAACTTTTTACTGTACGACGTGTATATTATTCTTTCGATAATGCTATAAATGATTTTTTGTCTTAAGAATTACAATTTTAACTCAAAATGATTTCTTCCATAATATTCTAACAATATTCGAAGTATCTCGAATATCTTGACTTACTTTTTTTACTACGTTGTTGAGCACTTAATACGTTCAAACCCTTTACTATATAGTGGTACGTACTTTCAGTAAAAGGAATCGCGCTCAGAATAGCATTTTCGATTTCTATGATTTATTATTGCTTTGAAATATTTAAAAACACGCGCTTCAGTGGCTCGCACCCATCTTCTGTATAATTTATGTTGTATAGAATTTTTCGTATTTTATCTTATCCTATTTTAATATGTATGCATATATATATATATTATAATCGTAGGTACAAAAGTTCTAAATCTATCGTACTCCGAAGGTCATATAATAATAATGACATTTCGAGTAGGGCGGGTTGATACAAACGGAACGAGCAACTGTCATCAGTCATCACTTTATATGTATATATATATATATATAGTCATCGGCCACCTTCTTCATCTTTGTTGTTTTTTTTTTTTTATGGTGTCCGTCGATGTGTTCTATATATCTTTAAACTTTTACCCGAGAAATCGACGCATGAGCATCGTTAGAACTGGTAACCAACGCCGACGACGACGGTGCGTGAACGCGGTATAGTAGGTTAATCCCCAACGGTTTTGGACATATTATTATGTGCATCCATTAAGACGGGAATGGAGATAGGTGTGTGCTCGTGAATATGCCCTGCTCGCGCGTTGTCGTTGTCCGCTATTAAACGCGTACGTACGGTATTGCCGCGCAGTCACTATATATTCTGTTCGTCGAAACAATCCCAATTCTCGCTCTGTTCGGTGCGCGCGTACGACCCGCGGCATTCTCGTTTAATCCGGCACGCGATATTCTCACGTATACAGGCTGGTTTTTTCATTTGACCCCTATTTGGCCGTAAAATTGCTTAAATTTGGAAATTTTTTTTATTTTTTTTTTTTAATGTTCAAGTTATAATAAAAGCTGTGTTATCCATAGTGTTTTTTTTTTTCATGCCACCTTAAAGGTGTCCTGTGGCAGTACAAAGCTTTATTTTTCAAATGAAAACACCCTTTAATCACTGACATATTTTATTGAGGTAATATTAATATATTCTGTAAATTTCTATGTGTCAAAATCGGAATTCGAACGAGTAGTTTTTAAATTATTCTAATTCAAATATTAAGGAAAATAGTCTTATATAATATCTAATATTATGATATAATTTGTAATTACATTTAATCATTAATTGCCACTGTTGCCACACCAAATTTTACACTTTGCATACGCAATTTTAAATTTGAATAATTCCGAAAGTATTGGTATCCAAATTTCGATTACATTACATCAAAAATTACAGAAAAAGTTATTGAAATATATTTTGCATAGAAAGTATGGCGTTCTTATTTAAAAAAAACAATGTTTGTTGAGCCACAGGACACCCTTATTTAAATTGGCATGAAAAAATAGTTATAGAAAACATAGGTTTTACGGTAACTTGAACAGCATTAAAAAAAAAAAATCCAAATTTAAGCATTTTTACGGCCTAAAAAAGGAGCGAGCATGGTTAAAAAACCATCATATATATTTAAACACGCACAACTTATACAAACGATAATAGTAAAAATAACAATAATTATATAACAAATGCCGAATACCCCGGGATAGCCGCTCCGCCGTAGGATCAAAAAACAATTATAAGACGCGTAGTTCGGCTTCACGGCTGTTATCTGGTGTTTTAATCTTAATTTATATGGTAATTATTGCCATAATACGCTATTTACGATAAAACATCTGGATAGCAATGAAACGGAATCATTAAGAGTTACGTTATACTTTCCATGCGTTTATTATACACACCCTTATGAGCACAGTCTGCTGCAGTGATGTGTGCGAGCTTATGCTAACGCATATTATAACCTAAAATAAAATAAAAAATCAATGATTTTCACGGTCGGATAATATTATTTTATTCGTATTTCTATTTTGGAATCACAAAAAAAAAAATTGAAAACTTGCTTATCATAATATTACACGTAACATCGCTAAAAACCTATGTAATTTCGTTAAAAATTAAAATAAATATCCATCGTGAAAAAAATAATTGAACTTTAGCCAGTACACTATTTGGTAATTTATAGTTATTTGTCTGTATTGTTAATTAAAATTGATTGCATATTAATTTTGTGTGGACAGTAATATAGTGCAGGACTCTATGTAAGTGTTGACAACAAATTACTCGCATTGTGGTCGTTTTATCGATAAAAAATATTATTTTATTCAGTTTGCATACTATCTGAATGAGCATTATCTATTTGTATTTAATTTATACTTGATTAACATTTGCCACATACATGTATAGGTTTGATGCTCTCGAAACTATTATCTTCCAACATTTCATTTAATTAATAATGACGATATGTTATTTTTTAACATGTGTTTTTATTTTTTAAATTACTAAGACATCATCAATATCATCTTTTGAATTAATTTTTTTATTTTTATAAATAATTAATATTGAATAAGTCATTGCTGTTTAACAACTGAAAATCTATAGTTGTTGCTTGAGTGTATAGTATAGCTTCGAATATAATTATTTATTTACAAAAAAAACTGCGATAACAAACTTATAAAAATATGATTGTTGATTTGATATTAAAATAGTTTTACAGAATAGTATAAACATGTCCATGTTTTTAATTAGAATATTCCTCGGATATTTGAAAATGTTGTTGTCATCTAAGTTTGAAAAATAAAACTACTGAAGAAAATTGGAATCACTATTACTTTTAGAACTTCTTTCTGATAATTTCCTTAAATTTTTTTTCTCATTAAAATTTATAAAGAAAAATCAACTTTTTTAAATTTCATAAGTAGGAAAAGTTAATAATTAATAGTAAATAAATGTCTATATTTTTCTATTGTATCGCGTTCTTGAACTTTTATGTTGTAAGTACTAATATATACATATCGATTATTATACCACAAATTACTTATTTCTTATATTGTTTAGTTTATTGTTGTTTTTTAACATGCAGCATTGATGTGTAGATCAAATCGATGAAACCAAATTCATAAAATTATTAAAACAGCGATGATGCATCGTCGTAATTGAGATTAATGACAGCAGACACTAGACAGTTGTATTGGTTTGGATTTTGATGATGGTTTATACTCAACAAAATGCTTTATACATATTTGTATAGTTAACACTGTTAACAGTATAGTTAGAAGTTTGAAAAAAAAACATTTAAAAATGGAATTAAAAACATATTAAACTTTTGAAATGTATAGATGTTTTACATAATATTCCCATTTATACGCCGTTTGTATGATTAATAAGTAGGGTGGCTGATGTAAATGACAGGGCTAAACACCCTTTTCCGTTCACCTAAACAAAAACGGTCCCGTCGTAGTCCAAAGGAAATTCTGATGAAGCCACATGGTTTTCTAAGAATATCTTCTTGCTAATTTGGTTCGTACAAAGTGACTTTTTGGCAAATTTGAATATTGTGGTTTTAATAAACAAACATCCAATGGCCTTGATTGGAATTTAATAACGGTTGAGTACAAATTTACCTTTTTATTCGCATCAAAGTAAGTGCATATTAAAAACCTAACATACATACTTTCGAGCGTATAGTTTTCTAATAATTCCGAAACTTAAATTATTTCTAAATGAAGAATTGAAATCATTCCGATGTTCTTTCAGAGCTATATATTTACTTAGTTTCTAGAAAATGGTTTTCAAAAATGATTCTATTCACTACTATATAACTATTAATAAATTTTTTTGGAAGGCTCGAGACAAAATAATTAAAATGATTTTGCTTAAAACGGGCGTATCCTTAATTTTGCCGTTTCTTTGAAATTTTTTGAGAAACTACAATAGAGTATTTCGAAAACGGTTTCTCCGAAGCACCACCTCTAATTACCAATCGATTAATCGGGTCGCGTGAAACTTTTATACTCTATATTTTACTCCGAAAAGAATGTGCTTACTTATATCTAAGCTCGTGATATTGTATGCAATATTTGTGCGCGTAGATGACGTTGATGGCGTTTGTGAAAAAATTAAGCAAATTGCTTTTAAATGTAGTGAAGATTTATTTCCATTGTTTACTACCACCGTAACCGTTCCCGTGCATAATTTTACATAATATACTTTAACCAATATTATATGTATGCAATTTATACTATGCTAATACGCGTAGACACATAATACATTATTTTATTGTATTGGTCATGTACCACGTTTTACGAATTTACAATTGGTAACTTGGGATAAAATATTACTATTCACCCTCGGCGTCTCATCATTTTCCCACAAGTTGCACATACCTTTACATAAGTTAATACATTCGACCAAACCTCAGAAGTTGCATAATCTCAATGCCCTATGTAGTCTTTGATCTGCGAAATATATTTATAGACTGCACTCTGTAATCAACTTCGATTCAAATGGACTACGGTGATCGTTTGTGTAAATTTCGTTGACCGTCCATGGTCACATAATAACTATGTAATTAATATATTAATATTTTATAAAATAATACATATGGTTATACTTGAAACAGTAGGAGGGGGGAGGGAAAAATGTAACTGTGACTACTATATTAAAGTATGTGTAAACAGTTGTATTTTTTTTTTAATCTATCGAAATATCTAATTAACAAAATATATTTTAATGAAGGTGTGGTTATTAAAATAGTAAATGATAATATATTATAATACGATATGCAAGTTAAATTGGATAAGTACGCTGAAATATAATTAAAACGGAAGAGGTAAACTCTGAATTTAATCATAATTTTAAATAAACATTATAAAATAATTAAAAACTCACTGAACACTATGTGCTATATTTTTGTATTCATTAAATTAAATTTAAAATTGCGGATTGCCTATAAAGTTTCATAGGCACAACATTTTTTTTAAATATAAAAACATAAATGTTAATCCATCTACAAGAAAAAATTAATATTTAAGTTTCTAAAAATATTATTTTCTAAATTACACATAAAGGACCGAAATCGATTACATTGGAAACTAGTGTACCGTGAATACTGAATGTCACCTTTTTATTGTTTTTTTCGGTAGTTTTCACAATATTTTAAGCGACATGAAAAAAATTCGAAATATGACTTTATGACTTTAACGTAGAATTTATGTTAAATTTCAAACCAATTGATGCTATAGGAATGCGAGAATATTTTGGAGCATTCTTTCAACCAATAAAACAAAAATAATATAAAAAATGTATACTCGTAAAAAAAACATGATCGTAAGACCAATACATTCCTCACGTATATAATCCCGGCCATATGATTAAATAAACATCAAATTATGTTCATTTAATATTGATTTAATATGATACGTATGGTACCTCATATGGTATACATTGTTACTATTTATACGTAAACACAATAATTTATTAAATTAATGGATATAGGTGTACTTTAGAGAGTCGATTCATTAAACAATTTATAATTATAAATTTTGCAAACGTAAAAATATGTTTTTAGCAATTGAAGATTAATTAAACTTTGAATCGATTTCAGTCTCATTAAGCTCCGTTTCGTTGAACCTCCTTCGGATAATGTGGGTAGAAAAGTATTGATTCGAAATTAGTTTGGTAATTTAATTTCTAAAAGTGTTTAGGAAGGTTAATATATATAATGAAATTCCAAAGTCGTATATTTTATTAAACTACTTACATAATTATTATATTGAAAAGTTTTTATATCCTTAAACTGTGTCGTTTATTGCATTTTTTAAGTAAGTAACTGAATACTTTACACGCGGTCATTATTATATTCATTAAACGTTATTAAAAAATCTTAATAATAAAAAAGAAAATCTATCTGTACAACGCTACATTTATCTTATTATTATAAAATTATTTTATACTAATAATAACTATTATACGAATATCGTGGTCATGAAATTGGAAATACTTGGAACCTAATATTGGCTATACGAGTAGGACTTTTTACCCAAAAATCAAATGTATCAAAAAAATACGGATTTATATTTATTTTTATTTTTTACTGTCAACTCAATGTGTACTACTCCGATATTTTTAGAAGCAAGCGTGTCATATGATAAAATCACCCACATTGTGTATGTTGAAAACATTTTACTGTTAAAAAAACAAAATGAAATAATTTTTTTATACCTTTTTCATTTTTGTCATAAATTATATAGATTTTTTTTCTAATTAAACAATTGTGAATACTAAATGCTGTGTCAATACGATTTCAACCAACCAAAAATTACCAAGTAAACTTAATATAAAAAAAATAAAATATAAATAAATGTGTATAGTTATATTTCAATATATTGTTTACACTTTTTAAAATAATAACAATGCATATGATTAATTTGTGACAAAATACCTAAAGGAAGCTTTAATTATACATACTAATATTTTCATTTATGATAGCTTATGAATAATAATGAATAATTAGGCTAATAATAGTCATAAAACGAATATATTGTAAACAATAGCTATTTATTTACCTGAATAGTAATGAAGTCAATTCAATGAATGCTAATAATAATTTTCATTTGATTTCCGCCTACATAAAACACCATACGTATATGATATTATATTGTAAATCATATATTTTGAGATTAATGTAGGTTACTACTTTGGATAGTACAGGAGATATTATACGATCGCATTTGAAGGATGATTGACAGCAAATTGCAGTTAATATCGCCTATGCGGCTATGCCAAATAATTTTAGCAATTTGCGTGCACTGAGAATCGTCTTTTGAAGGTGATGGTTTTAGATTTTAAATAAATTATTAATGAATAATTATTGTTATAATAAATATTATTGTTTCACTTATGCGCCTACACTTGTAAATGACAAGATGAATTAATATTGGTGAATCTTTCGTTTACTATTGTTCTATTTTTAAAGACAATTGTGTGCTTCAATATTACGATTGGAGTAATAATATCCTACCGGATGTTTAAAAGGAAGTCGTTTGTCTTTCTCTGTATTTTGTTGTTCTGGAGCAATACATTTATTGTAGTGCACGCTTTTAATGATCGTGTTTTGCTAACGAGAAAAGAGTAAAATAAAAAATAAAAAAAGTCAAGAACCTCTTTAAATTATACTGTACCAAATTTTTATTTTTATTTCTTTTACGAACTATTTAAAAGTCAAACGCTGAAATGCAACACGTCGTTTGAAGAGATGTATTACAATTTATAAGGCATGACATTTTAAATGTTACTACTACTTCTTTTGAAATACAATATTGTCGTGCCAAGTTATTTTTAACATTTTCCCATCATTAGTCACTACGATGACACCCGACTAATTAAAAACACGGATTATGATTAAACAGTGGTAATAACTTATACTCTACATAGCTCGTCTAAAATGATTTAGCGCATATTGTTATGTAGGTATTTAATTTCGCTTAATACACATTTGTTTAGACCTTTTGTAAATATTGTAGTAAACCTAATTTCTTTGTTAAGTATTTCAACATTATACTATATATAGAATACCTATTATACGGCCATTGTGTCCGTCCATACAATTCGTTGCCATGGTTATCAGACATGTATAATAGTTGTTTCAAGCAAAACGTATGCAATATTATGATTGGTCGTATTTAGTTTAAAACTCGTAAGCTATTGAAATTTGAAACTGGGAACTTAGCACACTCGAGCATACTCGTAGAATGTTTTTCCTTACTTGTTGTCGTTATATATTACATGTTCCTAGATCGATATAATGTTCGTAAAAAGGAAATCTATTTGTTTACATTTTACACTATAAAAACAGTAGTTCGTTTAATATTTTACGTACACTTTACAATGTTACTTCTATTTATTCAACAACTTTCCCTAGGTATAAGATTTCTTTTTTACTCAAACACGAGTCCAACTAAAACTTCAATGTTGTTGAATTTTAAATTATACAAGTAAATATTCATAAATTGTTTATGTTATCCGAAATTCTTAAAATGTAAATCGACAGTACTTTCTGGTCAACCAATCGGCATTAGATGCATCATCGCATTAATATTTTTAAACGTGAAAGCGTACAGTAAAAAGTAAAAACATAATTAATACTTTAATAAACGTTGAGTTTTAATTAATATTTCAACATTTTGTTCCTGTAAATTATTTTAATATGAAACAATTTTAATGATGGATCAATAAATGTACGTTGTTAGTTAAGTGTCACAAAAAGCGTTATTGACTTTAAAGCTATAATATGGTTGTCAAGGTGCGTACTGTATAGTGCGCGAGATCCACGCCTTCATGATAATTTCGCTCACCGAAATTAATACTTTCTGATTCATTTAAATGCGCGATTTAATATAGTTGGCTGGATAGAGAATGCTTTGTGCAGGTATTTAATTCGTGTTATTGAAGCGCATTGTTCAAAATTAATAACAGTATTCAATATCAAAATTATTGAACATCAAACATTATGAATACGTAACAACGCAACAACGTATTCGCATACTGATTTTTAGTAGACAATGGGGTGGTAAAATAATTTCTATTGATTCCTATTATCCAACTACAGAGTCCATAACCGGGTTGAAATAAAACCGCACAGAACGTTAGCGACATAGTGGATAAGTCATGAGCCGAGCTTTATTTTTATTTGTATACACCGTTTGTACACGTTTTTCTTCGGAATAGGTATAATAATGATTGTGCTCAGTAAACTAAAAACAATACACTATTAGTCGCTACACTCGCTACAGAATATGTTACAACACTAATTGTGATTTTTAGACCAATAACGACTGACGATTAGTGTACAGCTGTACTGCTGTATTGCAAACCGAAAGATAGTACTTCAATAGATTGACACTATATAAAACGTAGCAGACAACGAG
Organism: Periphyllus acericola; assembly: GCA_949715065.1. Lineage (NCBI taxonomy): Eukaryota > Metazoa > Arthropoda > Insecta > Hemiptera > Aphididae > Periphyllus > Periphyllus acericola. The sequence continues at coordinate 8,472,183 of OX454272.1, forward strand.
AATGTAACTTTACTTAATGTACCGCATTAGTTGTACAGCAGTTCGATCAGCAAATACATTTTATTTCGTTCTTAAACCGTCTCCAGCCTTAGAACGTCACTTGTAGAACTTATTAAATATTTAGGACGAGAGCTGAGTAATGAAATGTCGAGAAGCAACTTCTTAACAAACTCTCAAGATTATAAGCGATTTGGAGGTGCATGTTAACTATATTTATAAGACGTGAAAGACAAATATTTACAGGGGGTTCCACAAGGACTTACACAGAGAGATATCTCCCGTGTTAATAGTGATAATCAAATTCTGATTTTTTTTGTGAGCATCCCTGGGAAAAGGCAATTTTGATGACAATATTTTTATAAATATAAGTGAATTAAATTAAAAAAGAAAAAAATTAACTTTTTATTTTATTACTGTTATAAATATTGATATAAAGATAGCCATTTTAAAGGGATTCTTTTTCTGAACATTTCTACGTTAAACTTTCAATTTTCATTAACTTCTTGATTTTAAATAATTTTTCTAGTTCACAAAGAAATAATGTAACTTATTATCACATTTTCATTTTTCTGACAAGGTTTGCTGATAATGTTATTATTTAAAATTGTGTAAATAATGTACTAATTTATTTTAAACTAGAAAAATGTTAAAAATCAAGAATTTTTAAAATTTATAATAGTTATAAAATAAAAAGTTAATTTTTTACTTCTTTAATATAATTCACTTATATTTACCAAACTATTGTCATAAAAATTGTCTTTGCCTTAGGATGCTCACAAAATAAAACAGAATTTGAATATCACTATTAACACGAGAGATATCGCTCTGTAAAAATCCCTTTGGGACAGCCCGTATATTTATCGAAATTCTATATAAACGGTTCCGGTGTAGAAAAGTTTTTCTACAGTGCTTCACGTGTGAATAGTAATACACCAAGTGTACATTGACTATATATATTATAATATTATGATATTACATTATGACCAAACGCTTAGGATAGTTCGTCTGTTCGTCGTTATTGTATAATGGAACATTTGTATACAAATAAGCGGTGGACGTAGATGATAATATTATGCTCCGTGTACTACCCGGTCTTTTTGGGATATGTCATATTCGTATTATACGCGAATTATTTTACCTCGGTAACACCAAGGTCATCTTCTGTGTACATAGATTACACCCCAAGTATTTCCTTTGGTACGAAATCGGGATTATTTGATTCTATCGAAGACGGTTTACGAAGCCGTAAAGAGAATGCGATAAATGTTGATTTCAATCTTAGAGAATTTAGCGCAGAGCTAAATAATACACTGGCTTGGCGCTTTTATAATTTGATTAAACGTCCCATAGCCATTATAGGTAAACCGCGTTTTGCTCGTAGAATCGTATTCTGAACGAAATTATTTATCATTGCTTGTAAATGAAAAGTAAACAATAATTATCCGACAATAATTTGTAGCGCTGAGACGAGCGAAACGATATACAATTACTGAACTACCAACATTCAATTTCTATTTCAAATACTGATTTAATGTTTTTTTTATATATTTATCAGAAGAATACCTGTATATTTCTATGAATAAATATATAAATATGTTTTATGCAACATTGTATTGTTAGGGGTTTTTTTAATTATAGAGGCTATTTATTTTTTATAAAAATAAACTTGTTGACATTTTAATTAAATTGTAGGTAATATAGTTTTGTGTACTTGCATAATATTTTTCAAAACCCACTAGCTACAGACAAAATAACAATTTATTTTATTATATTTTTATTTAATTTTTCAAGTCTCCGTGATATGCATACTCGTATATTGTAAAACGTGCAAGACTAAAAACTGTTTTATTGTCTTATGTTTATTTTTAATCTATATTTTAACTAACAATTTATTCTTCCTGAGCCATGTGGGGCATGGTGAGTGGATGTGGATTTAAGCCCATCTCGTTGAGCACTATGTGCTTTTAAACAGTTTAAGCTGACAATTATTGTAAAAATTTATCTACAGATTGTGTGATTAATTCAATCATTGATTATTTTTTTACTTCTACTTAAGATTAGAGATAAAGTTAATTTATTTATATTTATCCACGTAACTATAATAGTTACAATTATTGATTCAATATTTTTTAGTTCCAAAATCCAAAGCTACCCTCTTTTAATTTTTATATCAAATAATTAAACATGGTATTTTCTTAGATTTGGAAAGAATTTTTTTTCAAGACATTTGGTTTATTGCATTTTTTACATTTGCATAAAACGAACAATAAAAGGTTAAAAAGAAGTACCAAAAAAACGTCCATTCACGACAAGTAATAGTTACACGACAAACCCTTAAAAGATATATGCTGGATTTATGGTATTGCAATTTCGACAGATAGAAACTATACAATGTTCTTTAGAAACCACCCCTTTCAAAAAGGCGACACATAAATTTCAACATCCTATGAAGATAAAAATCTTCATGCGTATCATACATGAAAGTGTAGTAGAGATATTTGTTTATTTTGTCACTTTATTTTTTGCATAATCGAAATAATTGTTTCTAATATTGTTCGATTTCTATTTATTTATAACCATTTTAAAATATATTACGTGTAATATATTACCATTGGATAAGATCTTTTAGCGGCAAGACTGAAGTTGTTGATTTTATTAAACAAAAAAAAAGAAACAATCAATTCAAAAATCTGATAAAAAAATTGTCGAAATTGGAATCGTTACTTACTTTGACAAATAACAAACTATAAGATAAAAAAAAATAAAAAATATAACCACTTTTTCACACCTAAACCACAAAATCTAAGAACTATGCGAGGTATTACCAATTGGCGACATCCTTAATCATGTTGATGATGTTCAATGATATTAGTGCACTATAGCGATGAAGAATGTACTTAGAATGTAATCAAGTAACTGATGAAAAAAGGTTTTATTTACGTTGTATATAGAATAAATGGAAATTATATTTACCTTCAATTAAGGATGGTCGTATACATGTATCAAAGGAATAGCAGTCGATTTTTTTTTGTGATGATCGTAGTCTTAATTTCCCCAGAAAAGTTTTTCAAGAAACAAGCTAACAAATAAACAAGAATCTTAACCTTAATAAAAATCTCAAATCACTAGAAATTGCAAAACAATTCTCAAAGTATAACTGTTATTCGAAATTTAGTTAATGAGTTTCTATAGCTATACAATAATTGTAATACAACTAATTCCTATGATGTTATTCACTATAACTTTTTGGTCAAAGTATGATTTTTAAAAAAGTGATTTTTATATGATTCTAGGTACCTAAGTATACGATCACAACATAATATTTATGTAAAAATTGAATCAAAATTAATTTTACTTATCATCAAAATTGCTTAATTCAACTGAATTGCAAGATTCTAAAATTGTTAATAAATTTTATAATTAAAAAATGACGAATGAACTTTTTGTCTATTCTTCATTGGTATAGTCACGCAATCATTATCGTAAATTATATTACCTTTACTATTATTACGTACACATCAAAAGCAGTTGCATAATTTGATATACGTTTAAAATATAAATTACGCGCGTATATTCTTTGCCGCTTAGGTCTTAACTCTTCGGTTTTAGAAACTCATCAAAAATGAACTACACTTCAGATTCGATATGTGTACATCAATATTTCCATAAAAATATTCCGCTACATAATACGAAAGAGTAAGAGTATATAACGTGTAACCACTGAAAAAAGTAAAAATAATTACGATAAAAAAATAGCATAAAACCATTATGAGTTTATTTTTTCTTTCACAAATGTATTGTGCTATGTTGCAGGTATAATCTAGAACAATGAAGATTTGTTTTAACACATACTTGACGGAAGAAATTTAGGGTTTAACGTTCAAAAAACACCTTGTACATTTATTATGCCAGTTGTATCATAGTAATTAATTTTTTTAATTACCTATCTATTGTTTAAGTAACTGTTGCTGTATAATATTACACTAACCACGTAACGTAGGGTTAAAACGATCACGTTTAGTCATTGTGTGATAAGATTATAACGGTGCAGATAAAATATAAAACGTCTCGTCAAGTAGTTGTATAGGGTTAAAAAAAAGTACTAGAGTTCGTAAGACGGTAATTGCTTTCGTTCCATTACTATAGTGATTCCAATGTTTTCCCCATGAGTTCTGCACGCCGATCTCCCACGTACAACACATAACTTGTGTATAACATGTATGTATGTATTTCATATTACAACTCTCGATTTGCGGTAGACCTCATACCCAGAGTCCAAACCCATTTATACGCTTTTTCTCGGGAAACACGTTATAATAATATCATCGTTGCTTTTGCACAGAAAAGAAGCTTAACTAATGTGTTCACAGTTAATAGGATTTACATGTTATTATATTATATGGCACGTGGTTGAATGCGACGTTTCACGTGTTACAGGCTATCCAGTTGAACCACAGGAAAGAACCGGCAGTGATCATACTCAACGAAGACAACATGCTGTTAGATGACAAAATGCTGTGTTCGTCGTCACCAAAACTATATCCTTTCGCCATAGTTCTCAGGCTTCGTGTGCTACAGGTAAGATTCTGTAAAGTGGACTTTTGAAGCCCTTAATACGGCTCCATCGTTTAAAAAAAATTGTCTTTAACGAACTATAGAGTTAGAACGTACAAACGCTTAGGAACATATACATACTACGTTTGTACATCAACGCCTTATCAAATATAAAATAATCTATTAGGTATAATATACGTTTATTGTGAACATTTTTGTATACTCTTCGTTTAAGTTCGACATCAAAATTGGTGCAAGACATAGACATAAAAACATAAAACAATTATAAACCCGTAGAATGTAAGTTCCTACGATCCAAAATTGACTGTTCAATAGAATATATGATTTTACACTAAAAACGGTATCCATTTAAAACGCAATTAACATTTTAATAAAACACGAAACACGACTTTGTAATTTCTTATTTAAAAATTTATTGTACCCTATATAAATAGTACGATGTATATTATTGTGTATAGTAAAACTATTTTGTGATTTTATTACTACATACGAATTGTAAAAGATTTCACACGTAGAAAACACAACAATATGTAATATTTTAAATAAATAGTTGTACGCGTTATGACCAAATCACAGGATCGCATTGCGTTTGAATTTAAATTCCAACAACTCAATATTTTTATATTTGGTATTTTGAAATTTCCAAATTTAAATGTAAAAATACCGATGCTTCATTTAATTAAAGTCGTGAAATATTTCCCCCAAGAAGAACGTCAGAGATTATGTAAGGTGTCAAATGCATGATGACAAATGATGGGATCGTCGTATTGGGGACGTATTAAAGCCGACAATCCTCTAGCGCTACGGTATTTATCTCGCTCGTTACCGGAGGCATTCAAAAACGAACTTTTGTGAACAATTTGCCTAAAACGGCGTGAAATACTTACATTATTTTGACAGATTATTTATTGTTATAAAACAACAAATACCATCGTTGCATTTCAGTTCAATTTTTACTGGGACTTTAGTTAAAACATGTACTAGATATAAAATCTAAAATAGTAATAATAATGGTAATTTGTAAATTTACAGGTATTGCTATGAAACGTTATTTTATAACTGAATCGCAAAACATTGTAGATCTTAAATACGTGTTTCTGTTGGATATTTACAACAAAAGCACTTATAAATAAACTTTTTTTTACAACTGAACATGGTCCAGTAGATAAATGTGTAGGCATTGTACGCATTAAACAATGATTAAAATGAAATCTAACACAAATCACTGGTTTCTTTGACCATATGATTAAGAATAATAATCATCAAACTCCAAAAGTTTATTAATATTTGGTCTTTTCTAGATTTGATTAATTTACTAAAACACCAAACACATATTACTAGCATAAGCACTTAACATTTTGTATAGGGTTTCAAATGAGGGATGCGATTATACGCCAGTTGAAACGTGAAAATAATTTATGTGTATACAGTATACACTATACAGGTACATAGTATAAGTTGTCGGTCGTGTGGAAAGCTTTAACAAAGCTTTTGAAATATAATCTTAAGGGTAATTTTTAGTTAAACCTTTCTACAATTTTCATTAAATATTTTATTTATTTTATGACTACGCATTTTACCGTATTGTAGTAAATAAAAATTTAAATATTAATAAAAACAGAATTTTGTTTTAAGAAGGCAGTTCAGCGTAATTTTTATGATTTAAAATTTAAAATTTTTAAAAGAAAAACTTTGTACAAATAAAATTAAGTACTGGTATAACTAATTCCGGGACTTGAAGTAGGTAATCAATATTCAATACGTATTAATAATCGTTACGTAATAGATGACTGAACAATGTTTTTTTTATAAATAAAAAAATGTTTTTGTACTGATAAATACTCTAAAAATAATACCAAAGTATAATTAACTATATAAATAATTTGAAAAATTATTAAATATTTCTAATAATATCACTATTTAAATAAAAATAAAAATAAAAATAAATAATAGATATAAGTTCTTGCCCGGAGTATTAATGAATTATATTCAAAAACGATTCAAAAAATCATCATCTGGTATAAAAAACGTAAATAATATTTTTTTGTTTTCAATTTCTGTTCTACATAAGAAACTTAGATGTATGTGAATTTGCAACTAGAATTCACGTAAATCGATATATATATAAAGTGAGGGACCCTAAGAAGAGGCCATACATCACGGTGCGTGGCAGGATCTTATAACGATATAATGAGATATGAAAATGTTTTCACCAAGACAGCGATGTCATTGATGTATCAACAGTGATCTCATAAAAAGATTTAAATCACCGCATAAAATCATACACCCTTTAAAATAATATTATTATTACATTGACGTAAAAGTCTAAGAACGTCAAATTTGACCTCTTCTGTATTGAAAATAGTGTTTCACTGATTTTTAATTTTCTATATAAATTCCATAGACTCTGTGTAGGCACATAAAGTCCAAACACTTTTTAATATTTCATGTGTCATCAAGTCGGTCATGCGTTAGAAAATATAACAGCTACATAATAAACTATTTTATAAATAATGAAATAAAGTTTAGACCACATCTTAGGCAAAAAAGGATTTTTCTTAATCTTCTGCTTTAAACTACACATGTAAAAGTATCAAATTTAAATTGCATTTTTTTTCTATATTTCAAGTAAGTATATCAACTTAACGATGCAGTGAAAAAAGTTTTGAATGTACGCCAAAAGTAGTCATTTGTGATACGGAAAAACCCTCCTAATGTGAATTTATATTAAATATTACAAAAATATACCTTTTAAAAATATCTCACATTTATAAAGTGATAATATATGTATATATATACCCTAGATAGCATAGGCAATTATAGACTAATATATGAATAGATTTTTCAATAAAACTAAGTCAAAACTATAATGATAAATTAATAAATGTATTTACTTTTGGGTAAAAACTAAGGAATTTCGTTCTTTTGTAGAAAATACGGTTAAAATCTCAACGTGTGCTCACCTACATACTATAATAAAATTTAATAAATTTTATTTTATTAATTAAGTCAATTTAACTTATATTAATATAATACGTCTATTATTGCTTTACTGTACACTGACTCGTGAAAAAAATAAATACATAATAATAATTAACCGGGTGGTATGGAAATACAAAGAAATCATTAATCCAACCTCCTCCCACCACAGATACTACATACGTATTTATATTGAGGCTTGAATATCATTTACCCTCTCAATGTGATGAATAAATTGCTTTTGAGTATTTTTTGGGCTGTATTCTCTACTTTGTGTATTTATATATATACACACACACACATATACGAGTATACATATGTTTGATTTAGTACGGTAGTACAAGCGACTACTGCATTGACCGCAAAAGAAATACACTCACACATATTCGCCTAACTTACCGTAATCTAACCGAGCCAATCGTAAATATAAAACCCGCGGTACTTCCACTCCATATTCTACGTGTAATGTACGTATGTTGGTAACGGAACATTTATAATAATTAATTTTTCTTTTTTTTTTCCAGATAGTCTGCGGTATTACCGGATTAGTTATGGGCATGGTTGCAACCATTGAAGAAAAAGGAAAAATGAATTTAGGTTTAGCGATTCCAGCTGGAATTCTGACAGTTATAGCTGCAGGTGCGTAAAATATACGATTTATCGCAGAAATGGTTAAATAATCAATATAATATACTGTGTGTGGATACATTTGGTAGCAATGTGTATAAGGCAAGCTATGGTATAAATATAATTATGTACATCGACGGAGATATTTTTAAAGGGGTTGAACTAATAAATACGCCCTTCAAAAAATCGCGTTTGAAATAAACAATGACAATGAATAAATATTAATTATAACTTTTAATTTTTTTTTATTTTTTCAATCAATGTCCACAGTACAATAATAATATACTTTATTTGACATTGATTTAAAACTGCTTCGTGTCGTAGATTAAATCAATTGATTTAATTAATAAAATACATATTTAGTAAGCAATATTTATTGTTTTAATTTTAAAAAGTAATTAATAATTTATTATTTAACACATTCATATCATATTAAGTATAAAATACCTCGAAAATGTTAAATAATACATTTGTTTTTTCATAAATACTAAAAGTTGAAAACAACTTAACACTTAAGTAAACAGAGTTACGCCAAGAAATGGTTTTTCGAACACGATGATTTATCATTGCTTTCAGATATATATATTATTAACACAAATTATATTAGAATTCTCAGACAATATAATAGTACTTACTCGATTCATTATCAAGATTTTCAACTTTTTAATAAATAAATAATGAGACTAAGATGCCGTTAGTGAACAGTTTTCTCTTTATAGTATTCATGTTTTTATTTCACTGCGTTTTATTGTTGAGACGGAAAATATTATAATCAAAAACAATTAAATCGGTATTTAACTAAGTATAACATTTGTCTTTGATTAAACAAATTTGATAATAACAGTTAAAATTACTTATATTAGCATTACATTATAGGTAAATAATACTGCTCATATGAGTACAATTTACATTTTTAGACAACAAAATAACTTATATCATATAATTATTTAATCTAAACTCGTTGAAATACCCGATTTCATAAACATTTTCTAATGCTTATAACATTTTTTTGCATTAACAACAAAGAAAAACTCTTAAAGAATCTTTTACCTAATTTTCAAGATGTAAGTATTGAAATTAAAATTGTTTTGAATGTTTAATTACAAAAATGTTGCATATTTTTGTAATTTTACAAATGAGAATTTTTAGATATTTGTATAAGCAATTAAAAAAAATTTTATTTTTTGTTTAACCTAACCTGTTTGAGTACCCCGTACATTTTACCGTATTTTGTGATTTTGTACGTTATTTTTAGTGATTTGAAAAACAGTTAAAAAGTTAAAAAATATGACCTGCCCAAAATAACAACTAGAAAACATTTTCTGTCAGAAACCATTCATTCTTTTGATGTTAGGAGAAAGCATTCTGATCAAAATCAAGTAAAAACACACCATCATAGTAAATCTAATACATTTCTTGTTTCACTCGTATTCTAAAAATATGGGCGATTTGATTATTCAATAATAAAATCCTATATATTGTAGTATTTTTGCTTTAACTTTTTGAATTTGACTAACTGAAACTAGAATTACACACCAGATTATTTTCTACCATTGAATACATTGTAGATCAATCAGAAATTGAGATCAATGAATAAAAAGGCAGAGGAAAAGTGGGTCATTGACTAAGTAAATCCGAAGCAATAGAAGGCTAGGAGTTATGGATTGAGAAGCTTTGGTTGTATCAACCTAAAAACTCGGGTGGTTTTTTTTATTTACTTATTTTGCTTTTATCCAAGACATTACAGCAAAGCTGAGGCGGTTTAGAAGTTTAAATTTTCTGCCGGGATTCGTACTCCGTTAGCTTTAACTGACATACATATATTAACATATATACATTACTCGTATATTGATTTTATGCGCATTAAAAGTTATTAAGTTAAATAATTTTTTTTTAATGAAACATTTACAAACAATTCGTGTCGGAAGCAGAACATTATTACAAAAGTGGAATTTACGGTGCTGGTTTTTTTTTATAAGGAGTTAAATTTATTATTTTATTGCATATATTATAATTATAAGAAGGCATTTAAAAAACTTTCTTCATTTGAACGTAATTTTTCAGTTCTAGTTTGATTAAGTAGTGAATTCAGAAATGTTAAACAGTATATCGTTTCTCATATTATATACAGTACTCACTTTAAAGTATCATATCATCTTGTGATATCATTTGAACAAAAAATATGCTGTATATTTTTTTTCAGAATTCGTATACGTATATATACTACATTTCATTTGAGTAAAAATATACTATAAAAATAATATGTTCAAAGTAAAATTTATTTAAATTATGTTAGCAACATAAATAAAGTATACCTATCATAATATTATGAATAAATAAGTAAGTCATTTTTTTTAATTCCAAGGAATGAAATAACAAAATGTTTTTTTACTTCGAATTGTTATAATTTATATAACTTTATGTACTAGTAACTTGATGAAACGAAAAAAATAAAAATGCTTTGTATAAAATTATTCTGAAACAGTTACAGGATAAAATATAAAAACCGTGAACAAATAATTTTAAAAGCAAGTCATGTGTTTGACGTTTGGATAATTTTTCGATACCCAACTTATAAAAGATAAACTACTGTTATGGTAAAGTAAAACAAATTCATCATTTGATAAATGTATTGAAAATATCAAGTATAATTATAATTGAGCTGTGTAGCTGTGAGATACTAAAGTTTTTTTTATTTTAAATAAAAATAACATTAAAATATATATGAATGGAATAAAATGTAAGTATGATTATACTGTACGGACGATAAAATCAAATCAAATAATAAGCGACCAAATAAGTTTCTTTTAAATATCTGATGGTAGCTTTAATACTTTATTGATTTTCGTACCTAAATCGTTTGATAAAGTGGATAAGCCGGATTGTTATTTTAAATTTAAAACAATAATGTTGCATCGAATCGCATTCACAAGTAGTTTTATAATAGAGCTTAGAGCAATACAAATTTAAGATTTTTATAGAAATTTAGACATAAATTGTCAGTTATTACTGAAAGTTGTATAATACGAACGTGTTTGGATGCAATGTGATAATTTTATTAATTGTGAGGATAGATCACGCTCAAGCATCGCAGAGCATATTCATTTCATATTATAATAGACAATGGCACACACAAATAACTGAAATAAGACTTTTAAAAAAACGGAGTTTTATCCCAGACCCCAGTATCTATTTCTAACATTCGCTTTATCATTCACAAATCATTTAAATGGCTCCGTAAAATAACATTAACTGGTATATTAACGGAACAATAAACGATTTCTTAAAGTATATATACTTTTTGTCACATGCTGCATGTATATATACATAAACACATAAACACATAATACATATAGACAAGTAATAAATTTTAAACCAACATTTTTGGGACACAAATAAAAGCCAAATCCCTCTCTCTCCATTTCCATTGGTCATACTAATAGGCTATTTCTTACATAATAGTAAGACTAAATGCACCCATGCGTGTTATTTATCCTAGGATACATTTTACCTACTTATTTGTATCCAACCATTTTTTTCATTTTGGTAAATATACCGGGTATACTTTATTCACATTTTGAACTTTAAAGTATACCTTTTTCAAAACATACAATAAATATTGCGTACAATTAATACTGTAATTGTTATGCTGCTGAACAAAATTAAAGAATAAAAAAATATAGTATGGTGTAAAACAAATATACTCACACAATAATAAAATATTTGCGATACGTTTTTTTTTTAACAGCAGGACCATTGCATTTCTAATTTAAAATGTTAGGTTCATCTTTTGAATATTAAACTATCAATTTTTTTTTTTTTTATAAATGATCTAAATTCAAATAAGGTCGTACAAAGTGTTGTGCATTTGATGTTATCTAGTACCGAGTGAACAATTTATAATTAAATTCGTGTTTGATTGAAGTTGAAACTTCAAGCGTGGAATATATTTATGAAGGTTTCTTCTTCAATTTAGATTTATTACTTCCTGAATACTAACTAAACAATCGAACTTAGTTTCGTAAAATAGATTTAGTGATAGACATTTAGCCAGGGATTACCATGGAAATTGAATCAAAATCCAAAAACAGTTTTTAGAAAATTATAAACAATAAAAAGGATAAACCTACACGTACAATTATTCAGATGATAGGTAATAAACTTAAAAATATTAAGTATAATTTGTTAATTTATATTAATTTACTTAACGTTGTAGTTTTGTGTGTTACAGAAATAATTTAAATTAAATAAATAATAGTTACTTCTTAATCAATCATCTGAATACACCAAAACTTAATGAAAACCAAACAATACTTAATATACATATCATGATGATGTTTTGTTGTTTTAATTTAATTTAACAATAAAATACACATCATTAATCCTAAAATAATCTACAATTATAAGATATTTTTTTCTCGCCCTGATCCTAACCTAGTTTTGGACAAAATTAAAGTTTATTTATAATTTTTCGTATAATCTGCGTGGTGAAATTCGAAATTCACTCGATTAAATATTTTATATAGCTGCTTTCATTGCTTGTACTGATGTATTAAGTCAATCTAAAGCGAAATAACGCTTATGTTGTAAGTTGCATTCTTTTTTCTTGATACTTTAGAGAACTCTATATAAAGACTGTCTAATACTAAGAAATATTCCACAAATACTTTTTTCCCTTCGTTAATTCACATATTTACTGTCGGCATGAGTTTCTGGACTTGTTCCCAAGTCGAGGTCATCTTGAAGCAGTGTTAGTAATCATGCCTTCTTTGCCATCGGCTAGAACTGTCGGTGTCCGTTGGAACTGTTAAAATTTACCACACACGAAAATGTATTTTCTGCCAAATGGTTGCTGTGAGGGCTATTAAACTAGTATGTAGACTCCTGGCTATAGTTCCAAAAAAAGGCATTTGGAATCCATTTTTTATCCTTGACGCCTAGGAAAACGTTCACTAGCTATATATTTATCCCTTTAAGTTTCCAATAATATGCGTATCTTGACGCATTTGACCTTATCGATGTACAACCAACCTTAACGGGGTGAAGGCCATAAGTATAAACGTAGCTCGGAGGGAGCTTTGGCGCCTTTCCCCGCCCTCTTAAATCGCTCATAATCTTTCCAAAATTAATTAATTATTGTGTGAGATAATATTATAGTAAGACTATAACCTCCCTCACCCCGATAAAAAAAAATCAAGCTTTAGTGCTTCAATGTAAGCACTACTACGATGTTCCATAAATTAATCTTATATCGATATCTCACGACTCACAAGACTGATTTTTTTGGGTTTTGTATACGATTTTTTGTGCGATTTCGATTACTGTAACCAATAGTCTGGACAGAAATAGGAAATTTCACGTCATATAAAATTGCTACTCTTGATTTTTAGATTATGATCTATGATAGATATCTAATATTATCTAAGCATCTTTTAAATAGCGAAAATAGAGCTTTACTGACAAAATTAATCAGCCACCCACAGATTTAGGTAACCGAATTGTATGAGTTTATTGTTTAAAAACGTAGTATACTTTTTGATATTTTTCTTCTGTAAGGAGTAAAATATATTTTTAAAGAAGAAAAAACAATGAACGAGAAATAATTTTCCTTACAGAGGGAACATATCAAGTAGCGTGTTACGTGTTACGTCCTTTTTTTTATAAAATTATTCAATGGATTAATTTTGTTTACGAACTATTTTTTCAAATACCAATTATTGGCAATCACAAATAATTATAATACGGTGCACGCACGGTTCCTGATCCGTCAACACTTAAGTCGGTTACGCAAAATCTATTATGGTCAGAAAAAAAAAATTGTATTCAGACCAAATACATATTTATATTAAATTGATTATGATGGTAAAAATATAAAAGAAACAATGGCTATAGTTTCCAAGCAAAGTTTCATATGATTAAATTTGATCAATTTCCAAAAGTTCGATACAACCGCAATTTATGAAGAGTGTTGAATAAGTGCTCGTCTCTATTCGTTACCTCTCCATACGAGTAGGAAAGAATTGTTATATTTTTATTATATATAATGTATAAACGTAAAATCAATGTTAAATTTGATACGTCTCATCATAATATCAACTCCGAACAAAGCTGGGTTTGTCATATTATATTTTTAGTCATTTTTCATTTTATGCTCTGAACGCAGCGGGGAGACTATATTGTGTTTACGATGATGAGAGTTTTTTGTCATGAAAAACATTTTTTGGGACATTAAAATCGACTAGAAATTGAATACAGATTATTGTATTCATTATGTTTCCCATTAATTCGTTAATTTTTAAATAATATCCACTTAAATCAAAAGTTATCGAGATTTCACAAGTTATAGTTCTTCACTCATTAATCCAATTGTCTTAACACAATAAGTTAGAAAAAGTGTTATATCAAAATCAGATTTCTCGTTACAAAACTATGTTTTTATCATACTCAAAAGTATGATTATTCATGTTTTTCATTTCATATTCTATTATACTTGTTGTTAGAAGAGAAAAATTGATAGTCTGTAAAAAATAGTAAAATATATTGTATGATTAAAAATTATTTAAATTCTTGATCCTTGCGCTCTATTATGTTCCTACACTCTAAATGTTTTTTTAAAAATATATACTCAAAAGTAGTGATTAATTATTATAGGTTGTCGTTTAGACCTTCTCAAGTCCACTCAGGTATACATCTAATTTGGGAAACCTAGACAAATTATTTTGTTGATAGCTTCTTACTCGGACCGAATTATCATTTCATGGACCAATGTTACAATTTAGTCAATTAGCGATGAATTCCACCAGACTGACAACATAAATAATCAATCTGAAATGTTGTTCTGCCCTAAATTATAATGTCTTTAGCCTAAACTTAAATCAAAAAATATAATAAAAATTAGTGTACAATAAAAATGTTGAGCCAGTAAAAAACGTTTAGATAGTGTTCAAATAATTGTTTTCCTTGTTAAAGTAAATTTTTTCATTTAATAAACGAATGACTCTAATTATTATTATACAATGTAAGAACAACAACATAATATATCATCCATTGTCTTTATTGTCATTAAAGTTATTCGTAGATTGATATCATAAGAAAATCAGTAGAGCTTATATAATTTACCCAACATAAATAAAACAAAACAATTTATAAATGTTTATTTGTATGTTATATATAAATGATTTAATACAAATATATTGTATTGTATTTGGACCATGTTGTCATATTATAATATGTACCTAAGAATAAAAATAAATAAACACACATATTTTATACTCACATTAAATATATTTATATTTTTTAAACTAATTTAAAAAACAATTCGGTTTAATCAGTTGAAAATGAAAATTTAAATACAATTTTTTATTTTATCATTTTCTAGTAATTCGATGGCAGAAAAAGATTTTCCATAAGTTTTTTTTAATCAATTACGAGTGGTTAATAAATAATATTTATAATTGATATTACAATTTGAAAAATTCTAATAAGTTTATAATTTGAAAAGTATACAACAATAACAGATACTAAAATATCTTAGACCCTGGTTGATAAAAACAAACAAATAAAATAAATACTTACATTACTCAGATTATTTGTAGCATTTATTGTATAGCTGTACCCATACATTTCCAATAATTAAACTAAAAAAGAAAATTATAATCAGTTATAATGCTCAGTTTTAAATGTTTTAATAGTTATTAATGTTATGACATTATTAATAATTTATTAATAGCAAGATATATTGGTTTATTATATAAAAGGTCATATTGGATGTTTCATTGGATCCTAGAAGGAAATATAACCAATCTAATAAATCAAGTACTTCGATAAAACAAATAAAATATTGAGAAAATTGAATAACAACAGTAAAATGAATAAAAAACCAGAGTATCAGACTATACTAAATGGCTTTCTGCATTTTACTAAGGGTGTATTAAGTATAATATTGTAATATTCTCTTAACATAATACGCATCAGAAATCTTCCTCTGAATGAAAAAATCGTATTTTTAAACATTTACATTTCCCATCCACATTTATTTAAAAATACAAGTAAATTTATTAGATATTAAATGTTTATAATAATAATCATTATGCTCATTTTTTCGACCAGGATTCGAAAACTTTGCTTAACTCATGTATCATGATTGAGAAGTGAAACAATTTAGTTATGTTGTCAATTATCATACGAGTTGAATAAAATGTTTTTAATTCATATACATAATATGTTTTTATCGGGAAACATTGTTCCGAGTATAAAAACTCCTAACTAGAATTTTAATGTGTCGAAAATTGAACGCAAACTGATGGTGCATTCAAAATATAGTTTATAAATTGTAGCAAATTTTAAGGCAAGGGATGCAGCAAAAAAAAATGTGAAAAAATGTGATCCACTTAGCTATTATTGTAAAGACTTTAATTATTTTTAGCGTTCAAGATTAAAAACTTTTCTAACTTTTACTGATGAGAGTAGATTGAAGCACCCAACGTCAAAATCACCAATAATTATTTCAAATTATATAAATATCTTAAATGGCGAGTGAAATTAATTTAAGATTTTATATGAAACGAGATTGGATTTGCATTGATTTATATTTTATTTTCTGTCTGTAAACACATTTTTGTGTAGATTAGGACGAGGTATTCCAAAACTATAGTATAACCCACATATCGATTGGAGTGCGAACACAGATGGTACTTTATGCAGGTCATTTTTGCAAATTCTCAGTATTATTCGAGAATATGCTGAGTTTAAACACATTACTTCGAAGTTTTAAATGCTCTGACAATTGTATACAGCGTATTATATTTTTTGAAAATAGAACATTTTCAACATAATAATAGAACGTATACAATTTTCTTATTCAAATGTATAGTTTACAATTAATGAATGAATGAATGTTAATTTCCAACAAAAAAAAATATATTTTTCAATTTTTGTTTGGAAGAAAAATCAAAATTAGATAAACTATATCTGATTGACAACAGCGTGTAATGTTTATAAATTACATTTCAAATTTTTATATTTATTTTTCCATTTCTATCTTTCTTAGAACATTTTTAAAATGAACGTTAATACCAATAGCAGATACCAAATATATTTGAATATAAGGAACGAATAATCAATACTGCATAATATTAGATATATATGGCATATGGCAATACTCGTAGTACGACGCTACAATATTGTAATGGACAGGTATTTCAATAAAAAAAATATATCTACAGTATCTACACATTGTGTTCATTTAAACCGAACAATAGTATAACATATAACTATCAAATGGTTAATAAACCTAACATTGTAGTGTTTAAAAATGTTTTAACAATTAATTAATTAATTAATACTAGTTACCTAATAAAATAATTGACATATATTACAGGTAAACTTCTAATTGTAAAATGTCCACATAAAACACGTATAAAAAATGTGTAAATGGTTAACTTTTTTCTTCGTTTTTAATTAGGTAACTTAAAAAATTTAAATAAGTAATTACAGGAAACCATCTCATTATTGTACCTATACCTTGGTTACATAAGTAATTTTTTCGATATTCATTTATTTTAAAATAATTTAGCACATAAATTTTACTTGGCGTGTATGATATATATTCCTACAAAATATGATCCTAGAAAGCTGAATCTTAGTGCGTTTACTTAAATTGGGTGACAAAATAATTTATTAGAACTAGAACCCCCTAATTAGTCTTAATTGCGAGACGCGCCGTTTTTTCATTTCCTGCTTCTAAAAAGCTGCAAGTACTTAACTCTGATAACAATAATATATTTTGTTAAAATTAGAGCACTCCGTTACCTGGAGAAAACACTATCACCGCTGTACAACTTTCGTTGTCGCGAATATCCGGAAAGATTGTTGATGAAAATTTAATACCATAACCAAAGTAAACAACATAATATAAAAGATAGTCATTTCCTTGTTGGTCTTGTGATTTATTTAGTTTACTTCATAATATAAACTATTTTGCAAAATTATAACTATCAATTATATGTATAAACATTTTTCATCTTGCAATAAGCCGTTAAACGTTAGAGTCAAGCACTAGTCACGCGTGTATAATCTTTAGTTTATTACAAGATCTAAGACTACGACACTGGATTTACAGTAGATTAACAATGACAAATTATGAACAATCTGAATTTGAGAGAATCATGCCAAATCGTCAACGATATTAAAAATATATGTATATATTTTTTAATTAGCTACCGCCCACGAGTATTTTTAAAAAATAAAGTTAACCAAAGTAAATTTCAGTCTTCAGCCAAAGTAAACTTGCCAAATCCAACACTATTCATAAACTTAGTTGAAATACCTTAATTCTGTATACAACGTGCTTAGTTAAAAATAAAGATGTGATACACAATTTTTAAAATCAAAATATTGCAAGAGACTATATAATTAACTATTTTAGAATCTTGACCTACGACAAAATATAATATAGTGAATGGTTTTTGTACTTCAATCTTAGAATAAATATTATAAAATTTAAAAATTGCAAATTTATTAGTAAAAAAACTTTGTTCGAAAATAAACTGCGTGGCTTTGAACATTATTATTTGTATTTTGTTATTGTGATACATATACTTCTGAAATAATCTAAGTATAAAGAATTGTCGTTTGTCAATGTTTTATCGTAGTTTTCTAATAACAATTTTTGTTACGTTTTTGCTATTTCATTTACTTTTAAGTTTAAATCATAAAAAATAAAATTAAAACTTACATGTATGGTAATATGACTGTTTTCGATAGTATAAAGCTATTTTGTTAGCTATTACATATAATATTAAAAGTATAACAATTGCTAAAATAACACCTAGGATAAATGCTGAAAATAAAAATTCAACGAAATTTTAATTAATAAGTTGTACATTATTTTTATAAATAGGATACATGTTTAAAATGAATCTGAATAAATTTTTTTTTTTAAAAAATAAGTTTATTTGATATGATATTTAAATTTAATCTCAGGCTTTTTTAATCAATGAGTTCAACCTTGAATATTAAACACAATACCAATAAAAACAGTATTACTTACTGAATAATCCGGAAAAATCACTTTCGACATCAATCTTGCATTCAGTATCCCAATCATTTGGTATAAATGGTTTTAAGACATCAGTAAATTGATCTAGATCACAAGCGACCGAATCACAACCGGGCAATTGAAGTAAATATGGCTCGTGAGTACTTGTATTTCGATAGGAAACCTGAAAATAGTTTTTTTTTTCAAATGTACGAGTAAAATTGTATTATTTGTATAAACATTAAGAAAAAGCTACACCTTATTCTTAAATCAATTATATGAAGCTAAATATTTTTATATTCAATTTAATTTCGCATTCATATTTACTACGCTACATAAAACAAAATCAAATTAAATACTCATTAAAAATTAATAAAATTATATATTTCTTTCTGCAGTTTAAATAAATGAAAAATCTGTTAAAACAAAATGTTAAATTCAACTTAAATCAAATTACTTTATATTAATCCATAAATACATTAGATAAATATTAGTTATTACATTAAGATTATCATTATTCAATAACAAATGCATTTCAAATTTTAACTTATAGAAATGTGACAAAAACTCAAAAGTATAATGGTAAATAAATTATTTAAAACATCAAATTTTTAAATGAACGATGATCTAATAATAATTATCTCGGGTATTTCTTAAGTGGATTTCCGGTGTCTACTCCAAAATAACTGTTTTCATACATATAACAATATTACTAAGGCTAGAAAGCCCCAAACTAAGCCAGAAAACCAAAATTAAAAAGTAAATGTGAAACTAAACCCGATATAATTCAAAAATTTTCAGCTTCGATTAAAAATGAAATATTTAAACTAGAAGCTTAAATAAACCTACGCTTTTATCACTTATATGTTACTTAAATATGCTAAAATATATATTATATATAGCAGAGTCGGTTTGTAAAAATAATTAAACACCCGCATATGGCATATTAATGCATATTAACACATTGGTTGTGTCGGTAATTTACTTTTATAAAACGATTCTTCTATTACAGCTATATAAATATATAATATATACTTAAGCATTTTTACATAACATATAGATGATTAAAACGTATTAAAGTTTCTAGTCTTATTATTTAAAACTACAAACAAGAACACGTAACTTATACCGTAATTTAAACATAATAAGCTTATAAAAAAATGACTAATGTTGCCGTCTATATGACTGGTAATTATAAATTTGGAATCATGATATATTGATTACGATATCTTATTATTGAATTAGTTTTATAACAATCAGAAAAATAAAGCCCTTAATTGTAAACCTTTGGCTTGTTAAAAATCTTTAGTAAATGCGTTTGAATGTATATCATTTTTATTTCAGTTATGTAGTCTGTGATGTTTAGTTGGTATATAATGAAAATTATGCCGAGGGATATTTAAATTTATTATTCATTTATTCCTGAATTACACCATAAAGTAATTTTTTCATACTTAGTTAAATATTCAAGGGGTTAAACTTTCAATATGTATTAAATTTTCAAAACACTGAACAAATGTTTTTAATATTTCCGCTCATCAAAATATTCGATTCAGTCGTTGAATTTAAAGTGTGTATATATATACATAACTGTTAATGAAAGCATAAATTAATAAATACTACACTTATAAAGTTGTCAAAACCATTTAATGGATTACAGTTAGCAAAGAGTTAATAATAATAACAAACCACATACATATTGGTATGGAAAATAAATAAATCATTACACAAATTATGGTCAGTACAAAAATAATTGTTACGATTGTGTGAGTAAATAAATATAATAATTCAAATTTGTTAGAAAACTAATTGTTATATCAAAATGATCACCTAGGTTTTATTTTCGAATAATTTTAATTTGTAATAGCTAAAAACAATAGTAAAGATATTATTGAAATAATATTGTATTCAAATCTCATGTTAGTAGTAATTTATGAACTATTGCTAAGTTCAAAAGCGATACAACAATTCCAAATAAATGTCTATCAAAAACGAAAATTACACTTTTTGAAGAGGGGGATTTATATAAATTATATATATTTTACATAATTAATGAAATATATAATTTAATATCATTAATTGTATGAAATGGTTATTTTGATTTAAAAAAATTTAAATAACACGTTTGACATACAGTGAAAAAATAGAATTTATATTTAATTTTTAAAAGAAATCACCGTTGAATGAAAAAAAGTTAGGTACCTATTTCAAACGTATTTAAATGTTTATGCTAAACACAAAACTCACAGTGACAACATAATTTCCTGTATTGTTTAACCGGAGTTCAATCATCAAGAGAGCAGCATAGGGTACAGGTAAATTATTGTATACTTTCATAGTGTTGAGTAAATTACACATAGTAGTGTCATGAGCTGAATAAATCCAAAGCTTTCTATTAGGATTCAGAGAACCGCTTTTCTTTTCATTCATATGAGTTACAATCTCCTTGAGTAAAGGACCTGAAAACAAATAACTTAACTCTAATATCATCACAACTAATAAAACTTATATAATATACATTACATTGACGTTTAGCACATATTATGTGACACTAACTTTATAAGTACATTCATCTGCATTAGATTTATCACGAACACATGTCACTATATAGTCGAATTGTATCTTCCACGAACATAATGTATTTAAATTTCAAACCAACCACCTCAATATTATGTGTAAAATATATACATCATACATACATTTAAATTATGTTTATTTTTTAAATTCTTCTCACTATAATGTCTTTAGATTTTATAGAGTTATACAACCAAATATGTCAAATATGTCAACTCTATATTAAAGTAAGAAAGGTTATTACTAATTTATAACATATTATAAGATATAACGTATCCTTTTTTTATTCCACGAGGCAATGGTTTTAGATTAAATAATGAATATCACTAAAACAATTTATAGCTCATTTCTCTCAATTACAATTTCAAATAAGTATAATTTTTTCAATTTTACAAATATAAATTGCGATTTAATTGTGTAAAGAAAAAACCCGTACTGATAGTTTTCAAATAAACACCTTAAACATTTTTAAATTTTACATCTGAATATATATGAAATGTAAAATAGAATAAAATAACTACTTTTTAAAACTATATTTATTGGTATAAATTATAAAATATTCATTTAAGATAGAAGATTAACTTTCCTACTGTTCTAAATAGAACAGTCTTATTCTGTGAAAGGGCTTGTGCATTTACCTATGTAAATTTAACAGATACTTATACTTTTAGCATATTAATAAATTATATATGATTTTTATCGTGTACTTCATGATTCTGAATGAAATAAAAAATATATATAAACAGTCGACCGAAACCTGGAGTCAGACAGTTTTTTTTTTTTACTTTTACTTTAAAAAGAAATTGCTTAAAATATCATGTGTTGTATATTTAAGTGCTATGAAAATATCTTGCATTACATTCTTTTTTCCAGATACATAATATGGTTTTAAAAATACTTACCACCTTTCAATCTTTTCAGAATATCATTATATGTTGATAACTTAAAGTTTTCACTAACGATTGTTGTCAACGGTTCAGGAAAAATTCGCTCAGTCCAGTCCGGTAATGTGTAATTGAATTTTGACTAAGAAAAAAAAATGCTTTTTTATTCAAAACCATACTTAGTCATAAAATAAATAAATTATAGTGATTTATAATTATTTTAACAAATAAAATCAAATGCGTAACACTTATTAATTGGAATTATTATAAAATCGTTTTGGTGTATTTAAAAAACCCCAAATAATTTGTGTATTTTTTCTACAGTTTTTAATTAAATCAATTTATTTCTTAGCCAAATTTAAAACGAAACATGCGTTTTTTAATTCTATAATTTTATATTTTTAAAGCTATTTATTACCTACTGACAATAAGGATCATATTGTAAGTGCAATTCCTCGATTTTAATGCGTTACGCTGTATACGTCGATTATGTAGAGCATAATTATTATTAGTAGGTATACGTATATCAGTTTCCCATATTTATAAATTTTTACCTACATTCTATTCCCAATCAATTACAGTCGTAATATTCGTGCATACAAGTCAGTCAAAATTATAATAATCCAAAATGTGTTTGCGACATTTGCGTTCATACATCGAAAACTACCTATCTTTCTCCAATCTGTCCGATTGTTATTATACAAGTGATTATGAAAACATTTGTATTAATTTTAAGTCCACTAGAAAACAGTCAGAAAATGTTTGAATTATATTTTATTTCCAATGATGAATCTTTTTTTGATAAATGTTCAAATATTCGAATTAAATAAAAGATTAAAAAAAAAAAATTTAATAAACTACTTGACTGTTTTCAATAAGATTTATGTTGAATTTGAATCTAAGCTCGGAATTCTTATCATTTTTCAATATCAATCAGACCAAATATCGATGGGTAAAGAAAGATTGATAGTTTTTGTCTGAAACACTCAATAGCTTTAATGTGATTATTACCAACATATCATTGGCAATAGTCGAAATTCTTAGTATGTCAAGTTGAATAAGCTATCATATTGTATATCGTATTGTATCAAAACAATGAAATTACGACATTCATGATGACTCAAGAATGTAATACTGCAACTTATCAATTTTGTAAAATTGAAATAACACAAACACCCACCATTAAAATTTATAATTATTTTAAGAAACGCTTCAAAGCATTATGCTTTTGAATTAATACTAATTATTATTACCAAGAGAAACTGAAAGTTAGCAATTTCTAAGATTTATAGTTACTCTGGTTATTCTGATCAAATATCAATTACCAGGGTTTAATTTCAATAATTTAGTATACGTCGACATAAATTTAAAACTTAATTAATATTACATTTATTACTTATATTTTATTACGTCATATTGTTATAAAGACATAGGATACGATTACAATTGTCGAATGAATTATAGTTATTATAAATTAAAATAAATAGCGTGTAATAAATTTAAATTCAATAAACATTAAATCCAGTATTCTTTCTTTATAATAAGTACAAGACTACAAACTAAATACGAAATTATTTAAAAATAATTATATTTTTTGTTTTATTTTTCTACCACTTCAAACCTCCTTGAGGACAGTATAAGATATATTGTCTGCGTAGTTATTAGAATTCCAGGTGAAGTTAAGAATGTTTTTTTTCTGCATTAATACACTAACCGGAGAGGGATATCCTAAATTAATTTTAAAACAATACTAATTACAAACTTAAAATTTAAATTTACTTTCATCAAATCATTTTGTAACTGAAATAAACTCATTAATTGTAGAACGTGAACATGGTAAGTACAACAGTGTTTATTTAACTTCGGTTTATCATTTTATTTATCCATTCACAGAAACATCCGATAAACCAAGATTTAAATTTGACGTTAAACCAACATTAAACCACAATTGTTAAACATGGTCTCAAGAGTATTCATCTCTGGTTTAATAATAAACATAGTGTGTATTATTCATATAATAAATTGCTTTAATGAATGGATTTTACATTTTTCTTTTGCAAGTTAAATTAAATGGATTTTTTTTAAACATGACAGACTTGAAAATCGAAAGTTTGAGGGTTCGTAAGATATACAGTGTGTTTACTTTTAAAGGTAACACGAAATATTTCAGTCTAGAGACCTCGGATTGATATAGGAATGTCGGGAAGATGTAGGGAATATAGAAATACACATTTTTTGATGATTTTAAAATGTTTACTTCTTTTAGTATGCAC
Source organism: Periphyllus acericola (assembly GCA_949715065.1). Taxonomy (NCBI): domain Eukaryota; kingdom Metazoa; phylum Arthropoda; class Insecta; order Hemiptera; family Aphididae; genus Periphyllus; species Periphyllus acericola. The sequence goes on from OX454272.1 coordinate 8,497,133, forward strand.
ATTCAAAATAAAACTTGCACTTTTTAAATAGCAACAAGTGTTTTAAATACCACATTCGGATGCACTGGATTTTTTAAGTAATTTTGATCATGTTCATTCGGTCGAGGGTATTTTATGTATTTTATTTTTTAATTTTTTCTTAAGATAAAATATTATAAACCTAGGAAGTGGTAAAAACGAATAACTGTGTTATAAAGTGATACGTGTAATCCTATACCTAGTCTAAATTCGCTTTCAGTTACACCATGAATATTGAATACATTATTTTAAAATCGGGCCTTAAATCGAGTTTATAGTTAAGTATAAGAATATATAAATTCATATTAAGCTATGGTTTTTCTCAGTAACTATAAATAATACTAATAAAATTAGGATGACTAGATATTAATGAGGTTAACGATCTGAAGTAAATGTAAAAGAAACATTAAATCCATTATGGAATTTGAAGAAATATTAAGAGAAATTCACCATTTTCCATTTTTATAAATACTGTACATATAAATGAAGTTAATAAAATGTATTACATTTTCGATGCTTGTTTAACGGATTAATCGACGTGTGAAACTAAAATATAATATTTTATAAATTATTTACTGGTTCACTAAAATTAAGTCACTATAATAATTATATAATATATTTACCTCAACAACTATTGACTGGTACACCATCGTAGTAATTACAATAGGTGTCAAATTTTGCTCCATTTTGGGGTCTGCGTTGTTATATATGTACTCAAAAACTGAATTAAACTGAGCGTAAAATGCTTGTACGCTTATATCATTTTGTAGATTCTCCAACTCTTGTGAATACAATGGACAAGCCTCTGACATAGCCAATACCTAATTCGTATAAAAAACAATTTTATTTCGTGTGTTTAAAACGTGTGATTATCAAAACTTTTACTAGTTTATCCTTTCATAAAATGCATTGGATTTTTCGTATTATTACCGTGGGGAATTTTGAATGAATGATTTATGACCGATTTCTCGGTCAAAGAATCTCTTAAAAACGACATTTATGAATCGCTGTAACTAATCTCAATGTGCTAGACTCCCTAGATTACTAAGCTTTCTGACATCTGTCTGATTCAGTTATACTGACAAAAACATCCGAGGACTTAAGAGCAGTGAGTTTAACATAATATTTAACTAATGATAACCATCAAGCAAACACAAATAATTAATAATTTAAAATTTAGGAGAAATGTTTATTCTTTACATATTTATATAGTTGAACATAAATTATATTTATATTTACCATTATTTATAACTAATTAATATTTTTCTTAATGAACAAGATTAGTAGTATACAAGTCGTATACTACATATTATATAGTACCGACCTATCACGAAACAAGATCTACTACTCTTTTAAATTCAGCTTTCTCCAAAATTACAGTCTCAAAGTCTTCTTTTTTAAGTTTTAATTTTATTAACTTCTAACACTTAAAGCAAATTAAATAGTTTATGCTGTCTATTTGAGCTAAATTTTTAATAAAAACAATCGTTGGTGACAAGAGTGTTTCCCAAAAATAATGCAATCTATTTCCTAGATTATTAATTTTTTAATTTCAATAATTATTCAATTTTACGTCTAGGACTTAATAGTTTTAAAACTCTATACATTTCTGACTTTCCATGTTCGACATAGAAATGATATTTTTAATAATTAAACGAATAGTATGTGCATACGTAAAATAATCAGAACAGAGAAAAAACGAGCTGTACTTACATTGTCCTGGAATTTTGGTACTGTGTGTATTGGAATTAATTGATTCCATTTTCTAGGCCCCATCGGAGGATACAAACCGTTTAAATTAGCTTCAGCACTCATTATGGTCCGATCATAGTCACTGCTACGAATATATACATCTTTAGTAGAGTATATTTCCGATAACCATCCAGTGTACCGCTTTCTCAACCATAATCCCAATTCATAATGTTGTTCTATTCCGGTCTAACCATATAATTAAAAACTATGCTCAAGATTCAGTTAATCAAATATTACAGAGTATACATTTTTAATAAACAAATAAACAACAACATACATTCGTTTATTGTATAAGTATTTAACATGGTTGTATTAAAAAAAACTTACATCACATCACACAATATTGCAGTTATTAATATTTACATTAGTAACTCTTTCAAATAGATAAAAATCAGTATGAATACGAGAATGGAATATAAGTGCCAATACTCGGGATTGTTTTTAGAAAGAAAATCTAATAATATTATTGTAAAATAAATGTGTTTCTTGTCACAAAGAAAACTTTAAATTTTATTACTCACATGAGTTAGTTGGCCAAATCCCATGGGCCAATATGATTCATTTGCATATTTATCTGTTGGATAAGTATTTTCAATTGACCGATCACCATGTCTGTATAGCTAAAAAATAAATTATAAATTAAAATAAATGTTTTGATTTCAATATTATAATTGATGATTCATAACAATTTTGTTAATTTGTCAATTAATATCAAAATATACCTCAAAAATACAAATATTAGCTATACCTATCTATAACATTGTGAACATTTATTATACATATTATTATTGTACACATTATTATGTATATGCTACGGAAAACGAGTATTTAACCAATAATCTTTGTAATCTTAATACGTTGCAAACATATTTTTTGAATTTTTTTTGTTTATAACAAACTTTTTAATTTTTAAAAATGTATAATTTAATAATAACATTAATTTTGTTATGTACCGTAAGAAAAAAATCACTGTGTATAAAATATTATAGTTTGTGTGTTTATTTTATGGTTAAAATAATAATATATATGAATTGTAGAATAAATCTAGGAAGTACTTACATACATCTACAAAATTAAATATTATAGTAACTAGCTATACCAATAATATGAAATTTTAAAAACTAGTCGGAAATATTCTTAAAATCAGGTTTGTGCAATATATAAAATTACGTTTTAATAACCTTAAGTAATAAAGAAGTATATTTAATGTACAATAGCTATTTATACAAATATTTTAAAACGCGAAATTAACTAGGTTATTTGCCAATACAAAAATAAAAAAAATCACGTCAGTGGTATTTTTATCGAATAAATGCACACTGTGATAAAAAAAATACGACATTGTTTAAAAACAAAACACCTCCGACGATATTTCACTTCAAGCAAGTAACTAAATTTTATATACTGAAAATGTATTAATTTTCCATAATTTTCTTTGAAACCCCAGATTTTCCATAATCATAATCAGTTTTAATCATTTTGAAGGGGCTTAGTTGATTATGTAGGTATGAATAATGACAAAGTCATATAATATCTATGAATAAAGTAGTGAATTTTCAAAAAAAATATTTATATATTTAATTATACCTTGTTATTGTTTTAAGTGTATTAACCACAAAACCATTTACTTCTTATTTGTATAGTTAATTAATATTCAATATAAACTATTAAATTATACGAGATTATAATGCGCAGATTCAAATATCCGTGTTGATTCATGTAATGCTACTATTATATCTGCCTTAATATTCTCATACAAATGTATTGCAAGACGAATAATGGTACCAACTAATTATATCTATGACTGCAATAGAACAACTAGCGTGTTGATCTGATGTCCGAAAAAAATAATTTAATCATTATTTATCATTAATGAATATTTCGATCAATTATAATTAAAAATAAAAATAATAAGAATTTAATAAGGTTATTTTAAAGCAAATAATGGAAGTTATCAAAATCCATATCATAAGTGATTTATAATAAGTAATAACATAAAAAAATCAAAAGATAACAATTTTTTACGTATACATTATCATTAGGTATTCATTTATTTTTTCTACTTAGTTCTTATTTGAATATCTGAGTTGAACTAAATCAGCTGCTTGAGGTTATGAGATGTGAAAATTATATAATATCCTTTAAATTATTATATAATTGTAATATACTATTATTATATAATAGCTTTTAAGAAAAAAGCGTCCCGTAATAACTAATTATTATAAATATTTGTGACTATTATTCGAATTAAAACTATTTTATTTTATTTTGATATGTATACCAACTGAAGTCAATTATAGTTAATTGTATACGAGATAAAAATCCATAAACTGTTATTATTGCCGTACTTGAAGTGTAATTGTTTTTATTAGAAAAATGTAAAGTGGTTTTTAAGATTTATTAAAAGGATTACATTTAAGAACATAATATACTTGACAGTTATTTGAGAGTTAGTCGAGAATCCGAGGTATATTATGCGATCGAAAAAATCCCGTACGTCATTCGAACACGAGGAGAAAAAAAAAGTCCAAACACGTAACCCGAAATCCGTAGAACATTACGTATACTACGTAACTGATATAATACGTATGAACCTATGCACCGGTATTTTGTAAACCTATAAAAAAAAAAAAAACGTTTAACTATAATGTAACTATAAACGCCGGTGTCCGATCGATTTCCCATGTAATGTCAACAACCAATGGCCCGCGGCCTTAAAACTTCGTACCGCCGAGTGGTGATGACGACGATGATGATATTGAAAAAACAAAATAATAATCGTGCACTCTTGTTATGGGGCCGTGCCGGTGTGGTGGAAACAGTTGATTTTCCCGCGAACGCCGTTTCATCTACAATCGGATTTCGAGCGCACCAACAACATCACATAGGCACCAGTGGTCACCAAATGGCGGCCCGCAGACAAGGGAAAAAAAGTAAAAACCGATAGTAAGATACGAATAAGCTTCGATAGCAAACTTACTCGTCATTTTTCCCACTAATTTCACCCCGACTTTCTATTTATATTATAATATTGCTGTTAATTTTTTTTTTCAATTTATTATTCCTTATTTATGTTAAAAATATTTGTTTGGTTATTTTGACGGCCCCCCCCCCCCCCCGAAAATGTTCAAAATTCCCTATTCGGGCCTCCAAAGATATTGATTGGTGACCCCTGCAGTGTATACGTACTAGAGTGGAGAACACGAGCCGTCCGTGTTCCCGGGCCAGAGGATCCTCCGCGCCGGCGACGATCGCGTGTCCGACGTTGCATATTAAAAGAACCGCGGCGGCTATCGATCGAGGAAACATTGCGGCGTGTTCGTGGCGCATGTTCGTACGACGGGTCCGCCACTGTTGCGCGTCACGAACTGGTTGCGCGACCAAGAACGCGCGTCGACCGCGGGACCGAGAACACTGGACCACGTCGTTCGGGCAAACGAGTTGGTGTGCGGCGGCGGAGGCTGCGTTAGGTTTGCGCAATCGGTCGACCTACGCGATACGTTTTAGGCGAACCGATTCGTCCGAAAGTATTCCAACCGGTCTACGTATCACTCGGAACCACAGATATAAATAATAAACTAGATTGCTAACTGTGATATGCTTACCATTTAAATGAATGAAGCTATTATTTCCGCCATCTTTGTGTGAATTATAATCTTATCAGTTACACGTAGTGTTATCATCTACTCAAAAAATTATTTAATTTTCTATAAAATAAATAAAATTATTTATTTTTTTATTATATATATATATATATATATATATATATATATATATCAACTATTTTATTTAATATGTTCATGAGTGCAAAAGCCGCGGAAAAGCCTGATAATAATAAATGCTACTTTTACAAAGCTAGTAAACCAAAATATGATTGTTTGCCACAAAAGCTGGTAGATCTTTTGCCATCAAGGTTGCATTTGACGTTGCCCAGGGTACACTACGAGGAAGCGATCTACCATTGTACCCCATTATTTTGGTAAATTATTATATTATTTTATGTAAACTGGCTAGTCCTTTTGTAAAGAATTTCAATATGCATAAAATAGTAATACAAAATAGTACAATAAATTACTGATTATAAAGGCGTGGAAGAACATAAACAATAGAACCTTTCAACAGTCTGCACGAGGGATTAGAATGGGATCGAGGCTATAAGAAAAGACTAATGGATAATGAGTACATATATGATGATAAAATTAAAAACAAAAAAAAATAATATATACTCATTCATAGCTAATATTACCTACTCCAAAAATCAAAAATCAAGAAAGTGTACATGCCGACTTAACTTGGCAAGCGTTGTTTTAGTACAAATTGCTTACTATTTTCATTCAACATTTCACACTTAAAATAATTATGGTCACATTCTTCAAAATGTAACCTTTTCCTTATTTTTCTTCCTACGAGTACATTAGTATTAATATTTGGAACAGCTGTTGATTTTAGTTTTGAAGTTTTTTCAAAACTATCCAATGTAAAATGTAAGCTACATACACGATGGTATGAAGGAACAAAATTGCCCTTACATAAACCATCAACCCATTTAGCCTGTAGATCTTTGTTAGATGGAAAACTACAGAATATGAATAAGTATAATCAGTTATTTTAACTAACAAAAATTGACTGAATAAAATCTAAGAATGTTCAGTAAATAACAACATACGAATAAAGCTACCAAAAAAACTTCACTTTGGCTTTACCAGCTACACTTCTACATCCAACCACACAACAAGACTGAGGCATTTTAAAATTTAAAATTTTAATCCTAGGTACATAGGAACTCAAATAAAAACAAAGTAAGGAATACAATATACATCACAGATATAAATAATAAACAAATTAATTTATATCTGTAATATTCAGTATTCAAAATATTCATTGTTGATAACTGATAAGACTGTAATAATATACATAATTCCCACAAAAATGGCGTATAGTAAACTTCACTTATAATAACGAGTTAGCAATCTAGTTTATTATTTATATCTGTGCTCGGAACGCACTCGTCGGCTCGGACGGCACCGCGATTCTTCGGCGATATTTTCACCTTTTGTTTTTTTCTCTCTCGCCGCAGAGATACCCGTTAAAATGTACGAAAGTCCGTGGGACGCGTTCGATATTATCCGTTGCTGCGTGGCATTCTCTAAGAAATACCTAAACTGGGCGGGAAACTGTAAAAGTATAAAATATTCGTCACAAAGGGTAGTAGATAATCATAGACTGCCGAGATCGCATGTGAGAAGTTCATAAAATCGATATGAAATTACTACATTAGTGTATCTTAGGGAAAAGTGCCTTCACCAAATTTACCAATAGTGATCCAACAGTCAACGGGAACAGGACAAAGTTTTGTCAAATCCTCATGCAGTTTAAAATTTCATGCATCAACTATAAAATATTATAATATTAGCTGCAATAAATAAATTAAAAAATAAATCAAAATATTAAACATGTTTTGATTAAATACTATTTTAAACTTCATACTTTATCCAACATAGAATTGGCATTCTATAGAATTCCTAGGAATTATTGTACAGATTTCCTAAGCATGAATTCATAATTTAAAATAATATTAAAATGTAATACATTTCCAAATAGTTCGAGGGATTCTATAATTTCTATTGAATGTCTATACTGAAAACATTATGTAATACTTAGAACGTGTGCTTGTGTACTAAATATAGTGTATTTAATACTATAACTGTATACTATAACTATATAATATTCTATACAATAACTGTATTAGAAATTTGTAATTTATTGTTGTATTCTGCTTCTCGTAAAACACCGGATACGAGTATTTTGACTGTCATTTGTTGAATGACAAGATGTTGAATGACAAAATAAATTGTCTTCGAAACTTCATAATTTATAAGTTTATATTATTTAAAAAAAATTATATCATGACAGTAAAAAATTTTAACTTAAGATTGAAGTATGTTGGTTTTTATAACTTTAACATCGAGAAAGAATAAAAAAACAAATATCGTTTAGGTATATAACTCGACCGACTAATATAGGCTTCTTCAAGCCATTATAATACCAACTAAATATGCATCGAATGCAAGAAATTTAATTTAAAATTATAATTGTATGCACAATAAAAGTTGCATAATATTATAGAAGCAATTAAATTGTAGAAAATTTCATTTCACTTGATCAATAAGTAAATAATATAAATGTAGTATTCTTTTTGCGTGTCTAATAGTCGCGCTATTGTAAAACTTAAATGAAAAAATAAATCGTATGTACACCGCGAAACAATTAAGACTTAGAAAGTTAGAAACACACTCGTTAATAGCTGTGGTTCCACTCAAAAACGTTTTACCATTTTAGAAAGCAAAGATTAATCGGTTCTAAACTTGAAAGCATAAGAGTACCTACCTACCAACAAATTTCCAGCATGACCACTTCAATAACCCATAATTCATACATGCATTAAATACCCACAAACTAATTTACCATTGCTCTTTTGTATTAAATTACAAATACGAATGTACATGTACGTTGTTTACAATTGAATATGTTTGCATGTATACCCGAACTTCTCGATGGTTGTTCACACCCGTCAGACGAACCGAAATTAATGGAAACTAATAAGCCGTCCATTAATACTACCAAACTGGTCATACAAAATACCTTTTAGTGACGACCATCGATTTCTGATGTTTACCGAAAGATAAAATTCTGCGTTGTTCATTGTTCATTTCGACCATTACCAAAAAGTCGATTTTCTTTTCGACCTTTTGTTGAAATCAGTAAAAATATTTTATCATTCCCCATAAGTTGTACACCTTTATTTTCTCTTTATCTAAGTATACGCTGACATGAACAGAATGTCTAGAAAAATGATACTTAAGCACAGATCACAAATGGTAATACATACAATGACTTTAGGTAGATATAACTACTTTAATTCATTTATTGTATACTATTGGGTTTAAAAATGGGCGTTCCTAACGTTTTATTACTCTTCCATATAAAGTTGTTCACAAATAATTTATAGAAAATGAATATAAATAATCCCTAAGCTCGTCAAGTCAAATATACTAATATATTTACATAAAACGTAACAAAAGGTTGATTTGGATTATTCAAAAAATTTTAACGCGAATTATCTACTAGAATACCATTGATTTTATAATATTATAAAATCAATGATTATGCGTATGTTTTTATATTTCTATATATATAAATCGAAAATATAAAACTATATGTTGCACTTAAGACGCAAGTAAGTAATTCTTTTAAAAAAAATCTTATTTCTTGATAAAGCCACGCCATAATACAGCCAGTAGGAAGTATAATATTGAGCTTTCTACACTTCTTTTAGTTTTAAGTAATCACTTTCAAATATTTACTCCTGTATACTGTAAAGCTTTTTTCATGACATTACAAAACAAGGTCGAAAATCAATATTTCTCGAGACATATTACTTAATGGTATTTTATGTTGTATTATATATATACGAATGTTGATTTTTAGTAGATAGATAACAAATTAATAGCATTGCCAAGAAATGCGTTATAAATGTCGACAATTTATAAATTTGATTAATCATTTTTTTTAATTATATAGATATAGATGGATATTTATTGTTACTATAATCGTGTTGGTGCACTAAATTTTAGGAGATATGAGAATTGGTTCACAGATTCATCTAATTCTGATTGTAGATTCTAATCAGAATCTTGATGTAATCAACACCAAATTTAGACAAATCATTATTATTAAACAATGTACAATATATATATATATATATATATATATATATATATATATATATATATATATATATATATATATATATATATATATATATATATAATATGTGTGTGTGTGTGTGTGTGTGTGTGTGTGTGTGTGTATCCTATTTAGATATATTCTCGTCTTAGGTTAACCTTTTCCGGAAAATGCTTAGATAGAAACAATACCGTGAAGAAACCCGGGGTGGATAGGCTCACCGGGTTTCCGGGCAAATCCCGGTAGGCCCTCTTCTTTGATAGCCATTTTTTTTCATTATTTGCACACTTTTACACCGTACAACACCCTCCACTCCGAAGGTGGAAAATCGCAAGTGAAATATAAGACATGGTGTCCCAGTGATTACACGTAGACTTACGGCGCGTAGGGTCGCAGATTCAAAACCCGTGCCGTCGGATATTTTTTCACGCAACATTTTCACTCCTATGACACGACCTCACGTCATCAACATCAAGTGTTCGCTATTCAAAACATATATATAATTTATGAAAAGGGCCCAATACCCAACCAATATGTTTACCTCCTATGAAATAATAATTTAAAAGATTTGGGGCATTTACATTTTAAACAATAAATTAATCCCTCGAGCAAACTATAAAAAATACATTATAATAGATCTTGACAGTGATTACTCGTACACTATAAATAAAATGTCAATCAAAAGTGATCTCCTCAAAACATCGCTTCGTTGTTGAACAGTTTAAGTATTTAAAACAAGACTGTGTAGTTTATACATTTGAAATTAGTACATAACCATTTGACATCGTACCATAATATGTATATACATACTTTATTTTATGTATACCGACACTCAGTACGAACTATCTGAAAAACTTCCCTATTCCTAAGGCAATGGCTCTATAGTCTATACAATAAGCTCCCGACAAATATGAATTTCTTGTTTTCCCCTCTAAGGGAAATATCAAATATTCACATCAATAAAAATATGTTGCACTGAGTATGTCAAGCAACTTCACTATTAAACATATAATACTTATTGTATCTATAATTTATTATGTTTCGAATTTCGTTCTACATTATATTTGCAACCGTACTGCTTCTGCCCGTTTTATTCGACTGAATAAATTATTACTGTTATTATTATTATTATTATTATTATTATTATGATTATTTTTAAAAACTGTTTATCTAATTATTTATTCAAAACAGTTTAATTATTTTTCTCAGACCAATTATTTATGAGAAGATATGTATAATGTATAGGCACATTTATAAATATACAGGGTTAATTACACTTATTGCTATTTAATACTGCAGATCACGTTTAAAAAGATGATTGTTTAAAAAAATGTGTTGCACAATGTGCACGATAAAAATAACAAAAGTAAATACATTTTGTGCGAGATAAAAGTAGTATAGGAGGGGCGGGGTGGAGTCTCGCATATATTGGTGCAATACATAATCATGTTCTCGCGGGGGTACGACCTTCGGGCCCTTTTCTCGAAATGCCGCGTGCCCGGCAACGTCAACCGTCCGGCCAACCCCGGCCGCGCGTAAGACGTCGTTGCACCGATGATAACACGGTTTCGTACCGTATTGCGTTCGTTGCAGCTGGAAGCATATACATGAGCCACGGTTTCAGCGGTTATCGGCCGCAGCACCAATGCGACCCGCGACTGCAGCCGTTCCGGTTTCTGGGGCCCACCGTCCGGTCCGCGGTCGCGCTCACGTCGCTGTGGCTCGTCGCGTGTCTGCTGCACGCGTGTCTGCTGTACGTCTCGGCCCGGTCGCTGTTCCGGAACGGGCAGATCGCCGTGCTGGCCGCCATACTCATCTCGCTCACGCTGCTCACGCTGCTCGCCACCGCCGTGCTGGTGCACATCGACTGCAAGTACGACCCCGATTGACCCGGGCCCGAGGCCCACGCGCCCATGGCTTCAGTCAGCGTGATCGGGCCTAGCCATCTATCGACGGACAGGGCCACCAAAGTGGCGTGGGTCATATGAACGTGTACACGACGTATAGGTACGCGTATTTGTCACGAACTAATATACGTAGTCTTAAGCCGAAAACGTACCCTGAACGTCTCCGCAACCCTCGACGCGTCGACCATCGAGGCGCGCGAAAACGTTTCGCTGCACTCGGTGCACCGTGTGCGGACCGCCAGTTTTGTGAAAAAAATCTTCGAGGCCCACTGATAGCAATGATTATCAATCAAAAAAACTATATCGAACCTGATTAACCAAGTCAAACGCGATTTAATGCGATTTTCGATATTGCTTGTCCTCCACGAGAGAGTCATTAATATCTGGATTGAAACGACGGTCTTCTTAAATCACTCTCAACATTCAGTTTATTAATAAATTTATTTATAAAAAAATCTAAAGTTGAAAAAGCACGTTCACGCAGAGAGGCTGTTGAGAGAAATAAATACATATTATTTTAAACATAAGTATGGTTAGGTAATAAAAATTCATAATTCTATTATTTTAACCAGAAATATAGACGTTAGTTGTTAATATTATATGGTCCACGGCCTAATTTCTCGCTGCCCGCGGCCCATGGGGTGGGAACCACTGCGCCTACACCATAGGTGCAAATAGGGTGTAGGGCTTGGGGCTGAGGCTGAGACCCCCCCCCCTTCAAATCGTTGCAAAGCATCTCCCTCCCTTCCCCAAGTGCAAACTTATTTTACCGCAATAAGCATATTATATGTGTATGTCGAATAATTGCACCAACGCGTTGATGATATCGCCCAAACGTCACGGTGGATTATTTTAAAATAAAAATATAATCATAAAATACAATTACTTTTTTCAATAAATATGATGGGGGACTTGAGTCCTCCCAAAAAAAAATAATAGTCTATTTGCACTTACTCGTTACACCCGTGAGTGATATCGTTTGTATACGTTAAAAGTAATGTTTCAAACGAATTCCTACAACGTTTTTATATCATATCGTATGATTTTCGAAAAAGCGAACACGCTCAAATTTGAAAAATATTATTTTTCCTTTAAACATTTTTTATCTTCAACAATATTTTAATTATTCCTTTCGAAGACTGAAAAATATTTCACCTAATAGAATTACATTCCGTATTGTGAATTATGTACAGTACAGAGAAACAATTGTTTTTACAATTATGACATATTGTGTTTACTTGTTTTCTTTTTTCTTTTTAGTACGCCTGCACATGTGATCACTTTGTCGGGCAAGTATTGAACGAGTGCTCCAAAGTTCTATCCATGGATCGGAAATTGAACACAGATGATACTACAAAAGCATTTGTGGAATGTTCTGTTTATTTTTCAGAAATTTACGGAAAACTTTTAAAAAGTGGTATTCATTGTTCGAAGAAAAATCAATATCGGTTATTGTTTTAAAATAAAAAGAATAATAAACATATAGAAACTTACAATACTCCCCAATTATTTATTGATATAACTTACACATTGTATATAATTTTAAAAATGTTAAAAATGTTTATGCTAAATATAGAATTATGAAAATTGTAAAAACTGGTTGGCAATACGAGTTATTATTTTCAGCATAAATGTAGAAAACAAGAAGTAAATAATTTGAATTTATCGTAAATAATATGTACACCTATACTTCAGATAATATCTGCCTATTGTTTTACAACGTTGTTTGTAAATAGTTTTTATACATTTTTTTAGAACGTCTATGTTAAAGTTTAAGTTGTATTACTTGACACTTCAATGCACAATTAATTACATAGTAGAGTAATACACAATACCAAATAACAAATTTAAAATTGCAATAATATTTTTGTATGCACTGTATTAGTTTGAAAAACTAATCAAACTTTCCACAGAATTATTTTCCGAACGCAATTATTTCAATTTTATGATAATAATAATAAAATAATAATAATAGTTATGTATTTTATACTATTGAACTTCAAAGTGATAAGTGTAGCGAGCGTGTGCTCTCAACACCCATGTCACCACCCATGTTACCATTTGTATTTTTTTAGTTTCTTAGCGGAACGAGTTTTTCCCGTATATATGTTTTTTGGCTGTGAAAACGCCAAAAAGTTTTGTGTAGCACTTCTGTAAATTGGAAATTGAATGCATATATCGCGGACTGTACTTAAATACGTTTTTTTTATTAATATTACGGTCGATAGTGCAAAGAGTACTAAAGACAAATCAAAACACGGGTGAAACACCTAGGTCGGGTGAGATACAGGGATGGGTGAATGATATTGCTGTATTGATATATAAAACTTAATACCATTGCTCTCGAAATAAAAAACTACTCTGAGTGTAAGATGTCGGTTGGATGATTTTATATTTCTTAAGACGGTTGATAGTATGTAGTAGTGGAACTAAATTTATAATTAAGATAGGTTGAATGTTAACGCTTTGAATGTTCTTCACAAAAATATTTCAAATATTATAAAATTATAATATAAAAGACTAAGTAAATGTTTCGAGTACCTACGATTAATATTTATAGAACAACAACCAAATAACTAAAATCGTACAATCAACATCCATTGAAATACTCGATTTCGTCAACATTTTATTATATTTAATGATTATATGACTTTTTATAAGTGACTTTCAGGTAAACATTTTTTCTGAATATGACTACAAATTTTGAAATTTAAACTTCAAACTATTTTTAAACCGAAATGATTTGTCAATAATACGAATTAATTTTTCCTGAAAACAAGTTTTTTTTCGTGCAATATTTCTGATAAAATGTTTAATAACAAAACAGTTTATTTTTCTCGAGAGTTTTACGTTTCAAAATGTTTTATTCAAGACAATAATTTTAAAACTTTTTACGCTCTCCTCTTTTTGATTAATAGTGGAGTTCTGTAAATATTTGTGAACTTAATTTGTTTATTGTTCAATATATAAATAATTTCTAAAGAGGCAAAATAAATGTGTAAAATAAAAGTTTCCAGCACAACTCCGTTGTCATAGAATATACAATTCACACAGTGATCAATATAACGTGTAAAAACTATTGATAAGGTTGAAAATAAAACTTGAATAATATTTTTTCATGATTTATTGAAATGTAATGTTTGTGTAACAATATAATGGGTAGTAAAAACACTCAAATTTAACTTTTGATTTGTATGTAAAAATATGTGTATATCTATAGGTCTCCAAAACATATTTTTTATGTAGGAAACACTCTTTTTCTAATAAAACTTTATTTTATTTTAATTCTTGGAACTCTCTGAACTCTTGAAAAATTACATAAATTATAAATTAAAATACTATAAAGTACACACACTTGATAATTTTACAATTGTATTAAGAAGTATAACTATAGGTGCTAATTTATTTTCTATTTTCGAATATATAATATATGTATACACAGTTTACTCAGTTAATTCTACCGTTTTTAAACTATTTTTTAACTATTATCTTACAATTCAATACTTTTTATTACAAAATATCAGTGGTAATATTTTAATATTAAGAATATTAAAAATAAGTACATCATGTTGATAAGGAAAGTCATAACCAAAACTATATTATTTTACTGTTATTGCTTATTATTAATACTGTTATTATCAGTATACATTTTTTGTTTTATACGAAGTAAAAATCATTATACGTATATACATAATATAGTTCATAGTTCAAATAGTTCAATGAATATTTTTAAATGATAAATAGTTTTACAACCAAAAATGTTTAAGTAAGATAATTTTCTTCAAAATTCTTAGAGATTATATGTCTTTTGATAATGCGATCTAATATAGGTATAATAAAAATGTTTTCGTATGTTGATTACTTGCAGTTTTATTATATATGGTTGTTTAAACGTGGTATAGACAAAATTGAAAGTTTATTTCTGAGTTCTAAGGTTCCATAAGAGTTGGCGGACTGAAGTAAAGAGAGGCCTTTACAGGTCACTTGGGGTATTGAATAGACATTCGTAAATTACTTAAAGTTAACCCTATACCAAAAGTTTTGAAAAACTATAAGAACTCTCTATCTCCATCTTAAGTTATCAAGTTACAATTTATTTTACACTTTAATCGTCCTTAGAAAAATATATTTAAATCTTTAAATCATTTTGAAATAATATTTAAACCTATTCTTATTTATGAAAATAAATAATATTCAAATTATAACATAAATATTTATGTTTGAGTATTTACGTAAGGTATGTTATTTACAAATGGTACAGATTCGCAATTTACTGTATTATAATTTCATATTCACTAAATCACTAAATGCAGAAATATCAAAATGTATTAATAAAATTGTATAACAAGAAATTTGAAAGCTCTTCCGGAAAAAATTATAATTCAAACAACCTGATCAGTAAATAAATATTACACATTCTTTTTCGCAGCTAGATGATTATATAATAGGGAACATAATTAATTATATTAACATACCCAACGAAAAAATAACATGATAAGTATGTACAAAATTGCATATTATTATTTGACAGATGACATTACTCAGAATTAAAAAAACAACAATTATATCTCACACTGTCATAATATCGAGAAAATATCATTAGTTTAATAAAAAATAATAATAAATAATAAAACACTATTAACGTAATTATTTTTCATACTATAGGAGATACTGTTTAGTAAATAACAACAATTATTTAATCTATATAGAATAAACGGCAATCACAGATAATAAATAACGTTCTACTACTCGAGCTTTCGTAATTTATCGTAACATATACGATTTAATAAAAATAAGTTGAAATTCACACGAATTACTTGGCAACACGCATTCGACTAAGTTAGATTGAAATTTACAGTGTTTTAAAGGTTGAAATCCTCATAATATGTTTATACTGTGTACGTGCACATTTACTCGAGCTTATATGTACTAGTTGAAATTTACTCACTTTTTCGGGTGAATGAAAATAGACTCGTCTATATTTTCCTTTAGATTTAAATGTATACAGATTTATTAGTTTAAATTTACTCACATTCAACAATAAATTGAATTATTCTATATATATATATATATATATATGTGTGTGTGTATGTGTGTGTGTCATGTATGCTAAGCTGTGTACATGTTCACGTTTTTCAGTGTATAATTTTTAGTTTACACTAGAAGGCCGTATCTGAGAAAGATTTAGGGTTAAGCCGCACGCTTACAAAAAGTTGGCGGTGTTTACTACGTTTTATTTGTTCATGATTTTAAAGGAAATAGGGTTCATCATAAATCAAGTTCATTGCTATTCAAACATTTCAAACAATTTAATAAGTAGAAAAACGTACTCGTAACTTTATTGCATCTCAGTAATGTACACGGTACACCATTATTTAAAATAACGTTGTGTACACATTAAAACCCGCACAATCTTCGACGGATTGAAATGATTCAATTTCATGATTCAAACATCAAACCGTAATGATGAAAATCGCATTACTGAAAGTGGAGATCGAAATTTAATCAATTTCATAAAAATCAGAGCAGTTGAACGCAAATTGCAATTTATTTAAATTAAATTGTTCGAGAAAATTTTATTTCGATTTATGCATAAGCAATCCAAGATTCCAAGATAATGTCTGGAAAATTATTAATAACAATTTTATTGTATAAGATCTCTGACATAATATCATGTGTCGAACAATTAGATTTACGATTTACAATTATACGAGTATACGCCACAGCCTGCAGGCCAAATTAAAACTTTGGAAAAGATAACGTTCTGAGAAACCAGTAACAAAACGACCAATTGATGGACGACTTAATATTTTAACTTTAGTCCAGATTTTGTTCTTAATATTTCATTTTTATTAAAAGTAACTTTTCCGATTCCCATTGTAGCACCCGAAAGGGTATTTTAAACGTAAAACGGATCGGAAGTTGCTCACAAAGTGCTACTGAAATATATATAAGTAGATTAGCTACTACTCAGAATTTATAGATAAATATTTTCGTTGGTCCAGAAAAAGTAATAAATCGTTTTGTCAATAAAAAAAGAAACGTATACTTTTTATAAGAAAATATTATATTCTAATAAAGTCATAAATCAAATTATATAATTATTTTATAAAATGGAAATTCATTAAGTTTTCAAGAAATATCCTATTTATTAGAGTTCCGTTTTATTTTCAAAAACTTAAGTACCGATGCTGACAACCTATCATTCTACATACGTATAAGGTTAATAGAAATACAAGTATTTAGAATAATACTATAATAGGCACGTAGGCATGTAGGCCTATTATACTTAATTCGTATAAAATCACAAATTCAATTAAAATTAAAATACCCGAAAAAAGTATGCAAGGTGCTTATTTTTTATAACAGAAATTGTATTTTATAAGATTTATTTTCTACAGCTTGTTAACAGTTCTTTATGCTTCTGAAAAAATATGTACATTTATAGTATTTTTTTTTTTTTTGCTTTTGTTAGCGAACATTACAGCAATAACGTAGTATTATACTAAAATATTCAAATTTCAATATTTTAACGTCATGAGCGACCAAGAATTAGCTAATAGCTAAATATTTTAGTACATTTCATGTTTTTTTATTTTTATTATTATTAGCTTCCAGTGTAAACTAATATAGCTCGACGATTAAAGTAAACGCATAAAAATACGTTTAAGCTATTTAACCTCATTGTGAGTATTGGTATAGATACCACATTGGTACGATTTAAAATAATCTTTTATGGGCGTAACATTTTATTGTTCTTTTTCTATAACATATCAGAGCACAGTTATAATATTCTAATTTAATTCTATTGGGTAACCCTGACAGTGAATAATCTCGTTCCCTCCCATTTTATTGTTAAATGGCAATATCTTTATACTATGGTTATACCTAATAGTAAATATACACTCTACCTCTCTACAGTCATTCGTTACCAATCATAGAGGTAAGACATACGATGCAGTACTCTGTCTCATTCGATGTTGCAAATAGAAGAGTCCTACAATACTCCTAGAATATTAAAAAAGGTAAGAACATTTCAAATTTTAAATTTATTATAAACTTTTTTTGTCATGATTATATATTTATATCTTAAAACATAATTATAAATGGACAAATAGTAAATAGTAATATTTCTGTGCGAACTTAAAAATGTATGTAGTGTCATAAAACAACATTTCTGGATGATCAGTAATTTATAAATTAACATAAAATCACTTTGATGACACAAAATATCTGATACGTGATAATCGTTAATAATAATTAATATACCAACAATTTTAAAACTTAAGTATTGAATTTGTTTTAATTACACCACCAAACTTTAAATCTAAGTATCGTGTTTTATTAAAAAAAATTACTGTTCAAGGTCTTTTGCTACATTTTTTTGTGTCACGATTGTCACGTATTCACTTCTCATAGTACATATTATTAAATTTAGGTATAAGAGACAATATATTTTTTAACATAATTCAAACAAAAACCAAACTATACTATTATCTTAATAATAAATATTACTGAAAATTAAATACCTTTTTAAGGTATTTAAAGTTTTTTCTACTACTTGATCAAATTTGTGAAAAACAAATGTTTATATTTTTTATGTGTTTATGTAATTAAAAAATAAATACCGTTAATTTATTTTATAAGTTATGACTTATAAGTTATAACATATCTAATACATATCAGCATACAACTAACGACAGTTAACTAACCTGCTTGTAAAGTATTGAGCTTATGTATGTGTACGCATCATCCGATGTCTAATTTATATTTATATAGGACTCCACTTGACTGCGGTCGAGACAAAATTGTAACCTCTATATCAAACTGCATTTGAACCTCAAATCAGTAAAATGAACTATAAACAATTTACTAGTTTGTATAGGTCAACTTAAATTAAGAGTTTTTTACCAAATTGTTTTATCGATAAAATTAAGTAAAAACACCAATGTTTATCATTTTAAAAAAGCCAACATTAGAAAAAATAGTACAATTTGATAAATATAATAATTAGGTGTGATTATACGAATATATATTATACATATTCTGTATATTATATATGTATAACTATAGGTACAGTTAATCGTATTTTTCAACTAGGTAGTTACTTGGCAACAAAATTAATTCCTCAAAAGAACAAATTATATTTCTACAAGAGTAAAAACTAGTAAAATTATTCAATCTATAAAATGTATTCAGCCATGAAAAAGAGATAAAATTGCTATCGGTATATTTTGTTGGTTGATTTTGAAAGTCATTGATTTATGGTTGTAAAACACAATGTATGCTATATAGCCATTATCCGTACATTTTAGT
Organism: Periphyllus acericola; assembly: GCA_949715065.1. Classification (NCBI taxonomy): domain Eukaryota; kingdom Metazoa; phylum Arthropoda; class Insecta; order Hemiptera; family Aphididae; genus Periphyllus; species Periphyllus acericola. The sequence goes on from OX454272.1 coordinate 8,516,872, forward strand.
TATAACAGTTTCAACGTGTCCAATAAAATATAAGATACGTTTAAGTTAAGAAAATTGTTTTTCCTACCTCATAATACATCATATACCGATATCACACCTCAGTAAAAATAGAAATTATACGTAACTTTATTAATCTACTATCATTACGCCTGGTGATTTAACTTAGGTCGCACATGTATTACGTAAATAATGTGAAAATTTTTAATGATAGATATAACTTCCAAATGTAATTGTTTTCTTTTATTTTATTTGTAAATCTTAGGAAATTTATTTATTAATTATGAACAAAATATCACAAATATATATTGGTTCCTACTTTCTTTTTTTTCTTACACATTTAAAATAATATTTCCAAAATATGAATGTAACCGTTCATGTAAAATGAATCTCATTAGTGGTTTAATTTCATAATTCTGTATTTACATTTTAAAAGTCGAAACCATTAAAATAATTAAAAAATAATTATTATTATAGAATCTGACTCGAAATGTAATCAAATTTGTTTTTATCTTTCTTTGAATTAATAATAATATTAAATATCTGATTAATATGACCGAGTAGAATTTAATTTATTTATTAATGACTGCTTGTCCATAAATAAATGATGGATTCATATTTACCATCAATCATGGTCACCTTAACATATTTACTTTTGAGAAACTTAGAAATAATTTACCTCACCTTACAAATTTACAATACAACTATAATCATGTATTTATAATATAGTATCATCATAAATTACAAAGACTATTACATTAAATATAGTATTATACATAGTTCCTAAAGACTAGGTTGTACTCTATAGGCTTATATCCTATATTCTATCATATATAGATCATTTTTCTAAGCTTTAAATTTTTAGGTGCCTCGATTGATATATATTTTTTATTGAACATGCATGCAAATGTTTAAAAAATATTGTATTTTATTTTCTTATTAAATTTGATCAAGCAGTTCCTAGCTTTCGCTATTTACGTTTAGGATATAAATATACATTTTTTTTTGTAATATGCGATAATGGCATCCATGTTATCAGTCTCAATTGTTTAATTGACTATAAAAATGTATTGCTAATAATGCATAAACGTTTAACAATCATAAAATATTTACAGTTGTTTTTTTTCCCCTCTTTGGTTGCTGTTTTCCGTGGTTTGATTTTACTTTACATCATGACCGGAGGGCAACGTCTCTTAAGCCTTCGCTGAAGTGGTGGTCCAATATTTATATTTAATTGGACGTTCTCCAGATGAGATTTTTTATGTGTTTTGAAAGTTCTTAACCGTATTTTTAATAAAATTATTGATAAGCCGGATTTGGATATCTTTGTGTAAAAAGCTATTTCTGATAAACCAAGAGGCTTTTGTTATTATGTGAAGTATCTTATTTTGAAATACTTAAATCTTATTGAGATGAGTTTGAGCACATTTAACCCGTATTGGGCATGCGTATGTTGTGATTAGGGGACGAAGAATTTGTTTGTATATCAGTAGCGAGCATTTTTTTTGTATGGTACATTTTTTATTGATAATTGGATAAGTATATCACATATTACATGGATATTTGGCTAATCGCTGATACGCTTCTTGGATCTTCGAAGAAACGTGGAACCACCAGGTTAGCCTTAAGTCTAGTATAAGTACTTGACAGTAGGTTTCCTGGGACTTCGTTCGCTGTTAAGCACCAGTTGTTTAGGGGTAGGGCTACGTCGGAGTGAGAAGAGTATACCTGAGCTCTTTAAGAAATTTATTATAATTTTCCACATTTTACACCAGAGCGATATTTCATTCAGGTGACCCTGAAGTGCGTCTATTACGTGATCAGTTTCCGTGAGGTGTGGAGTCACAATAAGCAGTTGTGTCGTCGGCAAAAAGCACTATGTTTAGATATTGGAAAGTGACCGAGACGAAGTAGTGCGTTTAAAAGTGATGTGATGTAGGTAATTACTTTGTCTGGGAGTTTTTTCAGGATAATGTTCATTATGAGATCATTACCGATGGCCTTTTTTCTTGGTAGGTTTTTTATAATAAGTTTAATTTTATTCGGGGATGTAGTGTTTAGAGGCTGTTGCACAGAAAAGTCTAACTTAAATAAACTGGTTTTAACAGTTTGTCCAGTAGCAGTATTTAAGATTTTGTTAGGTGAAAATGCTTCATATAGTATTATAGAATATCCGAAAAAACATTTCATTTGTCCGTGTCTGAAATTGCTAATTTTTTCAATTTAATATGTTATATTTAGGGCTAGGGACTTATAGGAGTTTGCATATTTTTCAATAATCATTTAAAACATAGCTAAGTCATATAGAAATTTGTTTCATAGTAATAGGAGTTTAAGGCAATCATTTTTATTTTGCATATTTTGCATATTTAGCTCTTTTTTTCCAATAAGTGCATATTTTGCTATGTTTGTATTTTTAGTACATTTTTAACATATTTTATACATAAAATACAATATTTAATATCAATATTCCATAAATTGAAAATAATTAAAGATTAAAATTATTAAATAATCCATCTACCTAGGGTTTTTAAATTATTAATTCATAAACAGAATCAATTAATTTTTTTATTTGTTTTTGTTTTGTTTAAAGGAAAACTTAAAAAAGAAGAAATGAAAATAATAAGAAATTATAATAATTAATAAATAATAATAAAACAATTTGTAATTTTTGGTTTTTTAATGAAAATTGAATACTTTTAAGAGCATATTTTCAGAGCATATATGATAATTTTTAAGGACATAAATGCATGCATATTTTAAGGTTTTTTAGAGCATGAAGTCCCTAGCCCTAGTTATATGTATAGCAGTTGCCGTAAAAAGCAATACCAAACAAACGAATGATTATAAACCTCTATATACATTATATGGTACCTATACACTCGTCGTATCGAAATATTTACTATTTTATTAGGTCATTCGGCAAATAATGTTGTAAACAATTTAAGTTGTTGACAGTTATTTCAATATAATATTTATAGACATTCTATGATTGTTGAAAAGTAGTGTAACATAAACTTCGATGTTCTTTTTCGATATTTTTTGAAGCATTGTAAAATAGAATATCCTAAGTTAAAATGCTATATTTCAATCGGCAGGCTGCTTAAAACTTTCGGAAAACTTCTCCAATCGAAAATAAGTCATATAGATACAGCTATATTACATAATAAGAAAAAAATATAAAGTGATAGAAATAATTCGCTTTGCTAAGAATTTGAATACTTTAATCATTTATCTACGAGTATAAGACTATACTAACTCTATAAAACAAGGTTTTTCTATTTAATCCATGTTGCGCATGATGTATAGTTTATGTGTTGTACTTAAAAGATTATAATATAACATTCATTCGTTATTAAAACTAACTAAATGAATTATGTTACACAAAGCTAAGATCTCGTGTAATATTTTTTACTATAAAATGTATGCGAAGTAATTCTTAAAAATCGCTGTTTACATTGTTAATACATATTATTTTTATGTTTAAATTTATCATGTAACTTTAATAAATCCAGAAAAAAAAATTGCTTATTACTTTTTGTGCTTATTTGTTAGTATTGACAAAAACTAAATTCAATCTTTTGACAAGTATAGGCATAAACATAAATAGGTACATGGTATAATTTTCAAAATCACTGCAACGTTTTCGGGCGCAGTATAAAACATTGAATATTTTGGTAAACAATTTTGGATTCCATAAAAAATTTTATTTTTTTATGTATGAATATGAATACTCTATCCAATCTTTTAGGTGCAACGTGAAACATGTTGAAGATTTGTGTAACCCCATATTAACATTATTAACTAGTTTACAACTAGTACCTAGCGTTACTTAACTCTTATAAGTAGGTACTTACAATAATATCGCAAAAAACGTTACATGAAAATTTAAATGAACTTATCCATATACTAGATTTCTACATAGGCATATTATATAAGTAAGTGCCCACGTGTGCCCTTGGCCAGCAGACCACGTGATCTGATAAATTATTATTGCCTGTTGAATTTGTTTTAGCAATTATGACCACTTACGTCTTGCAATAAACAATCGTACCCACTACCAACCCAAGGTTTCTATATAAATGAATAATTTAACTTCTGAAACCTTGCGCACTATATCACGCCTGTTCATTATATAGATAGAGAATACAGATGTCTGATGCAGTGATGCTGTAGTGTTTACACATGTTTACTATTCCGTAATATTGTTATCAACAGAATTACAATCATATGGTCAGAACATCAGGTTGTCCTTATCAATGTTTAAAATCTCGAAATTCTTTCGATGTCGTTAGAATGATGTTTGACTTTGAATGTCAAATGTGTTACTAAACAAAAGCTTTACAGGGTCAAATCCTCTAAATGGTGAGTAATTATTTGTAATCGAATTATTTAATAGGTACAAGTAGAGTTTTGTAGTTCTATAATAGGTACGTATTTCTCAGCACTAGATTATTTTGTTCAAAATTATTTTTTCTGTCTAATCTTGCGTTTCTAACAATAGGTAATAACATTAATAACATTAATAACCACATTGCATCGCAATTTTCTGACTCTAGGATGTTAATTAATCGTGTTCACTGTTTGTCCTGTAGCAGCAGTTTCCAGTAGCGTACGCTGCAGTGACTTGTCTGATGATATTAGGAGTGTTTAACCAGACCAATAATGGTGTTCACACAAGTGGTAACCATCAAAGACAAAGCACCCGGATCCAAAGTATACAATTATGCTGATTCCTTCTGGTGTACATATATTGTTTCTGTGGCGGCCGCTAGTGTTGCAGAAATGTGTAAGTATTTCTTTGGTCACTTGATATCTGATTTTTATAATAAATAATGTCCATACAAGTACTAGATTTTTATTTGTATTTTATTTTTTCAGTAACATACCCACTAGATTTGACTAAGACCCGTCTTCAAATTCAAGGTGAAATAGCTACTAGTGGTAAACCAACACAGTACAGAGGTATGTTGAAAACAGCTATTGGCATTGTGAATGAAGAAGGTGCTCTAAAATTGTGGCAAGGTGTAACACCTGCACTTTATAGACATGTTGTTTATTCGGGAATCAGAATTGTATCATATGAAACTATGCGTGATAAATTACTGTTAAAAAATGAAGATGGATCATTTCCAATTTGGTATATACAAAAATCATTGCTTAAATAGCTTAGTCTTTAATTGTTATTACAACTTTAGGAAATCAGCCATAAGTGGTGTCACGTCTGGTGCAATAGCTCAATATTTTGCTAGTCCAGCCGACTTAATCAAAGTTCAAATACAAATGGAAGGCAAACGACGGTTAATGGGAGAACCTCCAAGGTATAATTAATTTGCTTTATTATTATAGCATTATTACATTTTAATTGTTTTGTGTTAGAGTGCTAAGTGCTGCACATGCATTCAAAAAAATATTATCGGAAAGCGGTATTCGAGGTTTGTGGAAAGGCTCAATACCCAATGTTCAACGAGCTGCTCTTGTAAATCTTGGTGATTTAACGACTTATGATTCGGCTAAACAAATAATAATGCATAAGACTGGATTACCTGACTCACATCTTCTGCATTGCCTTTCTAGGTATATTTACATTATATTTTATTAATTGGCTGTGTTCTGAGTATTGTTATTATTTTTTTTAGTATATGTGCTGGATTAGTGGCAGCAACTTTAGGGACTCCTGCAGATGTTGTTAAGACACGTGTTATGAATCAACCAACTGATAAAAACGGGATGTAAGTTCAATTTCTATTAACATTCGTCTAAATGAAGTATTGATATCAATTTTTATTTGTAGTGGACTGGTATACAAAGGATCCATGGACTGCTTTTTTAAAACTGTTGAAAATGAAGGGTTTTTTGCTTTGTACAAAGGATTTTTACCTGTTTGGATCAGAATGGCTCCCTGGTCATTAACTTTTTGGATGAGCTTTGAAGAAATACGCCATATGCTTGGTGCTACTGGGTTTTAGACATTACAGTGTATATTCATTAGATCTCATTTTTGTTGTGTTTATCTTCTTTTTACTATAGTTCAATAATGTACTAAATATTTTTATTTAAAACTTAAACAATCTTTATCCTTGGTTATTTTATAGACAACTCTTAGCATAAACATACTATATACAATTTTTCTCCTAGTCTCAAATTATTGACTTCTTTAAAAGCACAAAAGATTATGTGGTTAAACAACATAGTTTATAGAACACTGCATTAGCATTTAACATTAACTATCTCTTTCAACAAGCAATATAGACGTATAGTCATTTCTGTGTAAGTATTTAAATGTAACTGTTCATCAGAAAGTGAATTCACTTGTTATCAGACTAGAAGAAGAAAACTTTATACTTAATCATGTGCCAGTTTTTTCATAAATTCAGTTATTAAGCAAAATAATCAACAAATTTAAAAATGTGAAAATTATAAATGTTTTCTTTCCTTTTTTTTAGAATAACTAGCTTTCATTCATTTTTTGATTAGTTAATAAAAATTACTAATATAGATATTTTTCATTTTATATTGCTTATTGCAAAGACGGAGCTAGTTAATGTAAGTGTTGGTCTTTAGAAATAATCTAATACAATGTTCTAATGTTAAATAGTATATAATAGTATATAACTAACATTCAGTTTTATTTAAAACTCCCATCATTTTTGGTGTTATGTATATTCAAAAGAAATGTGTTCTGGAATATATTGTAGTCATGTGGCTGTTATCTTTATTCAATTTGGAAAAGTACCAATTATTTTACTATGTGAATTTCAATGAATCTGTCAATTTCATTTATTTATATTTAATGTTTCATAAATGTAAATTAATTACAGCATTTCTTTAAAAAAAAAATGTACATATTATACAACCTATGATGCCAATCAAATTAAATATTTATTTCTGACAAATGATCATGTTTTGTTCAGTAATGTTATATTTATAAACCAACTGATTAAATTATACTATTTTTACAACTCTAACTAAACTATTTATAAAATTATGAAAGATTAGTGATAAGTGAGCACAACCAAAGCAAAAATTAGCATTATGAATTTGTTATGTTTTAACTTAGTTTTAAAAATAATTATGTACTTAACATAAATCTATTATATTGAAAATGTTATAAATTAATTAAATTCTCTTAATTACAACTATAAGTTCCTGAATTAATTGAATTATATTCAAAATATAATGAATATTCCCTTAAATGTACGCACAATTTGATTAGTTTTCAGTAGAATAATTATGCATCAATGAAACTAGACTTCATGATTGTTCAATAATACTTTAGAACTTAAGTGTTATACATTGAACATAAACACGATTTTTAAAAAATCAATACTGTATCTATAGTATGGAAGTATTTTTTATTTACAGATATTCATGTAATGACTGAAACATGTTGACAGTAAAACTTTGTAATGGACATAAATATGTCAAAAATAACACCATAAGATAAAACTTTTTCAATAATTGCATATATTGTTTTGTATGTAATAAGTTACAAATATTCTAGTGATCAGCAGTAAGATTTCAGTAATATTATATCTACCAAATTTGAATATTTTATATTATAACATTATGTTACTGTACATGAATTCTAGTTTTAAGAAGACTTGCAAAGGTATTAAACAATCATTCAATTACTACAACTAAACGGCACAAAAATAATTGTCTATAGTCCATGCATAATATAATAATTGAAAACATTTCGGGAAATTATAAAAAGTTAAAGTAATTGTTTTTTTAAATTTTAACGGTTTCAAAAATTGAATATAACTTGTATTACCTTTGATTTCATAATATTTACATTTATAAAAAAAAAATCAATTCAATCACATTATCATACCAAAGTATATTTATATCTGATAAAACAATTAGAATTAGGATTTTAATGTAGTAAAAAAAAAGTTACAACAAAATAAAGAACTATTTTTTAGGTACACTAATATTTTGTTATATTTTATATAGCCGCATACTCTGCTACTCTGGATTTCAAATAAAATGAGCTACAAAAGGGATATTGACATGTGGTTTTCCTAATCAAAATCAGTAATAATGAAAAATTTAAACCTTTTGATAAATTAGGACTTAATCGGGGGCAGAGTAGCTAATCTGAAAATCATGATTTTTCTAGATTGACTGGTACTGACAGAAATTATATGGGCCCGCAACACCAAATTTTGAAAAAATTGAATCGCTTAATGATTTTCAACAGACCACAATGTTAGCTACCTACTCCGAAAATGTAAATTTTGATTCACATTTCACCTATAGACTTTTGAACCTTTATATTTTAAGTGTGCCGACATTCATACAATAAATACACTCTACAGTATGGGACTAGACGTCCCGATTTTAATATTATTTTTTTTTTTAATTGTATATCCGTGACTATACGTCTGAACTGAAATGTAGGTATTTTTTGTTTCAACTGTTTCAATTACAATCAGATGTAGTAAGGATATTGGTCAATGGCCTAGTGGTCCTAACACTGATTCTCGATTTCATGACGTAGGTATGTGGTAGGTAAGTTATATTAAAGACATGAAAACAAACTAATAAGTGGCTTAATAGTTATTATATTCCATCGGCCATCACATATTTTATATTTTTACCAATATTGATTGTTGAACAATAATATTATTCTATATAATATTTAGTTATTCCATATTCACTGGTCATAACATCACAAATGAAACCTATGAAATGTATATATTCAAAAAAAAACCTTCATTCATTGTAGATAAATCTGTGTAAAATGTATACCAGATTACCAACTATAACGTGCGCTAAGACAGTCTTTAACAAGATCATTAAAATTTGAAACCAAAAATTTAAAGATGAAAAAAAGGAAAACTTGTGTTGGTGTATAAACTTTACTGTAAAGGGAAATTACAAACCGTATAAAAATTATTACTACCAGCTTGAAGTATTTCTAGTATCCTTCATAAACTTTTTTCATACCGTAGCTTTACTGGCTAGTGGCTACACATATATAGTAAGCCATTCTAAATGTCAGCTGGTACTTATCTCATAACCTCGTATGGTTTGAAAGTGTTAAAGTTTACTTTTGAAATTACGTTTCTCATTCGATTTAAATTATTTCCGTGGTTGACTGAAAATTGAAATGTTGTGCCAAATTTATTCAACTATCGCATAAAAATGAATTTAAAAAACAATCAAGTTCATTTGATGAAAATGTCGTTTAAGAGAGTTTACATGGTAGTCAAGAGCTCATTGTATGCTGGGCAAAGGATTTTATTAAGTCCCTCTTAGGTCCGCTCCGCCCAATAAAATAAGTCCTGGTTTTAATGCCACTCATTAATAAAAAATAATAATTATTAAGTAATAACTATTAAATTAAACACTAACAGTAATAAACGTATGATTATACTAATAACTACTAGTCACTAGTGCATCATTGCAATATTTTATTAGAGTTGCCAATATTTTATATTAGCACCTACATAAATTATTGTCTTTTATAATTGCGTGATTGCTACGATTATACATTTTAAAGTACGTAGTTTGATGTAAAGGTTATTGTTACGTATTATATTGTTCGATAAAATGCATACATATAATTTTTAGCAAATTTGTGGGTAATCTCAATTATTTTTGTAGCACCCGATATTTCTAAAATATACCATTACACCACGCTGCAGGCATATTTTTGGATTCTGAGTGTATTATTAGTTATTACCGACAACCGTATTGGTTTAACAATAACGATACGTGCTTTTTTGGTAGACATTTGTTGGCTACATTATTTTCTCAAATAACTTTACTGAGTAGGTAGAGGTACCACAGAATCGTGGCAACTGTTAAATTAGCGTCACGTTTATTTTCCAAGAAATTGATTCTGTTTACATTGTTGTATTCCAAGAAAAAGTATATTGAAAATTTTAATTTTTGTTCGCTGTTTATTGCAAAACTATACATATAGGTACTATAAACAACCAAAATTGACTAACATTTTTACAAAGTAAAGTTGACGGACGGTTTTATTTTGAAACTTATTATTTTTAAACATTTTTTTATAATTCAATTAAATATATTAAAAATTATTTTTCTTCTCAAACTCGCAAAAAAATTAACATAAAATCAATAACCTGAAGTTATATGATGCGCTCAGAAACGTTTTTCAATCGCAATAATTTATCATTGCTTAAAAAATAGAAACCACGCACCTGCTTCAAAACTCAAATCCTGTACATGCAGTATAATTTATCCAACCCATCTCCTGTATCAGCTCATTTTAATAGGTTTTTTCCTCTGGTGAAAAATGTTATATTTTTACTAGGATGTGTTTTTTACGACAGCTAAAAAATTACATAACGATAACGAAAATATAGTAGGTACCAAAAATATTTTTATAATTTTGTGTCGTTTTTAACAAAATTGATTTAAATTTTTATTATTTAGAAAATATAATCTGAATCATAATTTTAGATTCTGAATGAGACAAGGAATGTATTGGTTTTATCATGAAGTGTGATTAGTTTTTTTTTTGTATCTGTGTACACGATTTCAACCAGAAGGATTACTCCGATAGATACACACAAACCTGGTACTTTTCTAATTGGAAATGTAGTCTATTTGGTACCTAGGGGGGCATTTTTGAATTTCTCAACAATTTTCCTAATAACAGAGAAAAAATTACAAAAAAAAACATCAACCGAGATCGAGATCGAGTTCACAATCCACTTGTTTATATTTCATGGGTACAAGATTTTTCATAAAATTTTCTTTATTTGGTTGTTATTCTATAAATATTAATCGTATTGCGACTAGAAACATACTCTATGTTACCGAAATTATATCGAGTACTTATGTTATCATTTAATAAATTTAATAGATTTTCATTAGATATTTTATAATTTTCCAATCATTTATTTTTTCTCCAAAAGAACATAAAGAATATTTATTAAAAGTTCAACCAACCTTATTAAGAAATTTGGTTCTACTACTAAATCGACCATATTTAAAAGTATAACCTGATCCACTCAACCCCTTTCACTTTGAATCATTTTTTCGATAGCAATGGTACCTACAATGGCGTCAAGTTTAAAAGACACATCCCTATATCTCACCCGATCAGAAGTTTCATCCTTTTTTTTAAATACTCTATATAGGCAATAAACATGTCAAATATTTTATCATACTTTCAAAATTAAAATTGTCCTTGGTTTTTATTTTATAAAATTTGTTATTTTACTTTTTACGGCAACTTGATTTATTATGATATGAAATTTAAAAAATGTTTTCTACAGACACGATAAAAGTAATTTTACATATTGCAAAAATCTAAAAAAAATCTACAATTTCACGTGTGATGGTCGATAGATGAAAAAATAGATGATAATCCAGTCCTAACTCTATTTCCTATAGATTTATAACATATAGAAAATTTCCAGGCCAGTATAAATATAGTTATTATTAATTTATTTACCTCCAAAAAAATTCCTAAGATAGTGAGAAGTAAATATCATGCTTTATATACGAGACAATCCACGATGCGTATTAACACCGTGCAGCGTGATATTTTTTTGAAATAAAACTGTTTTTATCAATCCAAATTAAATTCCTGAGGAGACGATAAACCTATCTTTTGATATACAAATTATAATATAATTCATATAATGTTATTGTTATGGTACTAAGATATTATAATATTTCAATTTCTGGGCGTAAATTATTATAAAAAGAAAGATCAATATAGCTTAATATTTAAGCGTTTTAGCGTAATGAAAGCAAAAATATTATCGTATAAAAACTAGCGAGTAGAGTTGAAGACAAAATCAATACGATACGCGAAGTATCGCAGGTCGCTCAACCGCGCATCGGCGTCCCCCATAATTCCTACAATATTTTGGTTAAATTTAGAACGTTGACTCAATATTAATTTTATGAAACCAATATTCATATTTAATTACACTTCTTTCAGTTTTTACATATAGTAATTGATGCCATATTACACATACCGCCGACTTACCTACTTTTAATATATTATTATATGGTTATTATAATGTTTAAGCTCGGAGCAGTAATGCTTCACCGCAAAAGCTATTTAAATAAATAAAAAAACGTTATAAATGATAGTCAAATATATTTACCATATAGAAATAGATAAGAATATTTCATTAAGAAATTCTAATTTAATTTCTAACTTCTAACTTTTCTTTCTCTTTTTAATTGGAACTAAATATTAAAATAAATGTATCAGTGTTGTTGTAGCATTGTACTTATTTTATTTCATTTATGAACAAAATATCACACAAAAAAAATAAGATAGAAATTTTATAAACGTATATGGAAGTCCATTATAAATATTTAATCAACTAAATTGACTTTTTAAAATCGTTATAATTAACATGTCTACTGCTTAAAGCGCAGCATATTTAATTTATTTGTGTGTTTACGACCAATAATGCCATTAAAAAATTAATGCTTAGCTTAAACTTTATGAAAATGAAAATAATTATAGAATACATAATAATTTTTGTGTTGTATAACTATTGAGCACATGAAAAATAAAAAATAAGATAAGATGTAATTGTTTTGTGGTTAATATATATTACAATAAAAAAGTATTATTAAATATTTCTAATACATATTATCAATGTTAATAAAATATAAAAATTAAAGTTCTTGCTTTGAGTATTAATGTATGCAAATATTTACGACAGGTTTTGATTTAAAAATAATCATGAAATATAAAATACTCACTCTTAAAACTATTGATCATATTTTTATGTTTAAATGACCATTTGTATTCAAATTCCAATCGATGTACATAAAACATTTGGTGTACTATTCATAATCTTGAAAGAGTAATTTCTGAGACGAAAAAATTAAAGCATCTAAAACCAATAATGTGTACTTCTTTATTTTAATGTAAACATATAATATACACAACATTTGATTACTTAATATGGTTTATTTCAATTCATGTCAATATGATTTCAAATTTATATAATATATTAAATTTGTTGTTTACTACTAAAATAACTAATTAAAATTAAATATATCACTTTAGTAAGTATACGAACGTGGTTCAGAAAATATCGTGTGTACTACTAAAATAACTAATTAAAATTAAATATATCACTTTAGTAAGTATACGAACGTGGTTCAGAAAATATCGTGTTTACTTTATATGTTACAGGTTCAACTATAGTTTAACTATACCGTTATAGTTGATGTAATTATGGGTGAAAGATCTACGGATCTACGTATGGTTTCAGTTTTCACAATACAATGCGGAAAAAAAATAATACATTTTTATTTCACTCGCCACTTTTGAATGACTTTTGAATCAGCAAATAAATAAATAAATTGTGAATTCGAAACCTCTTGATTTTTCCCTGACCGTTGAATATCAAGCACACCTTCTTATATAGGCATTTATAATTTAAATTTTTACAGTTAATTTAACGAAAACTTAACTAAATTTAATATATTTAATGAAATGTTACAAATTTTGAATTTGTTTCACCAGTATCAAAAAGAGGACACCAAGAATAATATTAAATTAAAATCGAGAGACCAATGTAGATTAATTTTATAACGTAATATAATAATAACAATAAAATTAGTCGTCACAAACAACAGAAACCACACAATGCACCTGCTGCAGAATTCATACTACATGACTATATCTGTATTTATATGACCACCTGTTTGCATAACCCCGTTGGCCCTCACACATAATAATATAACGGTGTGTTCGACCTCAAAGCCAGCACAGGGTGTATAAGGACGGAAAATATAAAGTGTTGGTAGAGGGGCAAAGGAGAGGCGGCGAAAAGTAGGTGCCTGTATATTTTTAATATGCTATATGCATATCATATAAAATGACGTGCTCGAGAGTGCACAGGAAATTATATCTAACCGACTGTGTGTAATATATTATAATATTCTTTTATATTTTATGCATGTGACTATGTAAGCGTACATAGTAATTTATAATAATATATTATAATTACGAGTAAGACTATATTATGTATCGGCATAAATAATTAATACTATGTGTAATATTGTAATTTGTATGAACAAAATAAAATGTCATATCGAATCACGTATAAATGTATAATTTGTAATGATCTCATTGAATATATCAAAATTGTATTTTATGTTTCGACCTCAACCTTTTTTTCGAATATCACGTGTTACGCATACGGCACACCGTGGACTAATGAGATAACACAAAATTGAACGAAATGTAAATGTAAAAAAGTTCACTCGATAACCCTCAGTAATTTTTCCAATATTATTCTTATATTGTATGTTTCTTACAGTTATATTGAAACTTACGATTTATTAAATTTTTTAAAGCGTCGATTTTTCTTATTGGTGGAACTGTAGTAATGTGCATTTTATATTTTTGTCCCGATATCAAATATAATATAATAACAAATTACAAATCAAAGTTAAATTAAGCATTGTATACAATAATACCTAGCCACCTGACTTCTTCAGATCATAAAAACAAGTAATTTTACCATAATAAGACTGCCAAATGACAACATTATATTATACATTATAGTATATAAACTATCCGTTATTGGTCATTGGATTATGCGTGTTAATTTTTAAAAAAAAATTTTCAGTATTCCGCCAATTATTAATTTCTTGTAGAAAATAATTGTATATTATTTATTACATAAGTTGTATATGATATCAAAATGTTAGAAATATTATTATAATATTATATAATTATATGTCCAAATATATTTACATTTTACCATTATATATTTATCACACATTTTGCATATTGTATGCTCGTTATAAATTATAAAATACTAAGTAGTGATTACTGTTTACCTACGTAATACATATTATATATTTAGATGATAATATTATTTTAGTTTTCTAACATGAACAATAAATATGTAATGAAAATTATTTTATAGTTGCTACGATTTTTTTTATTTACTTTATTTTCTATGTACATTTATTTAGAATAGAAGTGCTTTGATCGGTACACGTGCAATTGATTGAAAATTGACTATAATTGGTACTTTATACAGGTAAGTTTTCGATGTTTTTTTTTTTAAATATTGCGTAATCTACCAACGACCAACAAATAACGAAAAAAGGTCGACGTTTGGGGCACACTCATTTTTAACGATATTGATTTTGTTGCAATACACAAAATTGAAAATAATAATCCTCCAAATATAATTTACATCTCCTGTGATTATTTATTTTATATTATTATGAATGTACATTTAAAACTATAAAAACTTACATATTTTATATTTTGTTTTAAATTTATAATGCTTTTAGGTAAAATTAAAAATTATGCTCATTTATACTTATCGTGAGATTTTTAATTTAAACTTTTCAGGACGGAATATATTTTTAATATACAAACTCAATCATACGTTTTCCAGCTCAAATATTTAAAATTGTTAACTTTTTTTTTAAAACATTTATTTGTTCTTTTATAAAATTTAATGTTTCATTCAAAATTATTTCAATGACCTATACTATAGAAATAATTTTTTCATGTTACAATTATCAACGCTTCAATATGAACGATATATGCTTGTATAATTGAATATAATTCAGAAACCAAGAATTAACATTTTTACATATAAAATAGTTATAAATGGCTAATTAAACAATATTTTAGCATTTTCTTAGTTATATATCTTATAGCCATAAAAGTATAATAATTTGAAAAGCATGACTATCGATATTTGTAGCAAAGCTTATAATTTGTATGAACAATGCGCTTGTATTTAAACTCGGATCCGAATATTGATCTCGAAGGCGATAGTCAATAATTGCTTTCAAATTTAAGAACTACTGTGGCTAATGGTTACCTGACTTGGCCATATCAACACTTTTTAATGTATTGTTTGTCACTTTGTTTCTTTTAAAAACACGTAAGTAATCATTTATTTATTCATAATCAAAAACCTACAAATATTTCCAACGGACTTTTATGCTACAAACATAAAATAATGCATACATAATTGTCAAATAACTTATTTTATTATTGTATGCACATGTGATTATAGTAAACTACAATATGTTTTAAAATAATTGTATTATGATTTATTTTCAATTAACAACACCAACAAGCAATACCGAAAAGCTTTTACAATGTTGGTCGATTACCTATTAATACGCTGTAGATATAATAATTAAAATTTGTACTTCCAATTATTATTTACGTGTATTTCGACATTACAAAAATATTAATATTATAATTAATAGGTCCACACAATTAATTATAATAACTAAAACAGTTAACAGTAAAACTGAAACACCTCGATTCGTCGTTAAGACTTCAAACATCGAGTACGAAAACCAAGAAGTGTAAGTAGGACGTTATTTGTAAAAATAATTATACAAATTACAAATACATATAATAATGTACAGGTAAAATAATAAGTATGAAATAATGATTGTACAATAATTTTCCAATAGTTTGGTAAAAGTACTTATTAACTCGGTCATAACTGAAATTGTAATCATAAAATTGTGCATACACCGTAGGTATAATATTTTTGGTTGTACAAGAGTAATTTTATACTTGGCATTTTTATTTTACATCATAACAATACAATCATTGCGGAGTTCGTTCGAGATACAACGAGATGGATCCTATATTCCTATTTACTCCGGTTTAATTATCGTGCTGCAACCGTATTATTAAATTGTCGTCCGTTAATATCGCATACGTTCGTCACGAATAAATTGCATGCGGTGCGAACGGTTCTCGATACTTTGGGATGCCCTTACGGTGAGGTTTTTTTCTTCTTTTTTTTTTTTTTTTTATCAAAACGACCCCATCGCTACGCGGAACGTAGTCGCATCGACCGGCTACACTACTGCTGCGCCCTCTGTCTGCTCTCGTGCCAAAATCGCGAGTCGTTCGTTCAGCTTACTGTACTATGATACTATACCACTACCACCAATAATAATAATAATATTAATAATGATAATATTCCAACGTGCAGTGTTGCGGACTCGAACGAACAATTTACTGGTTATTCGACGAGTCCGCGAGTTTGGCAACCACTGGCCTTAGTGGTGAGTAAGCCGAATACAATGTGAACAGACGCAAGACACAACCAGTTGGCGGTCGATGCGCGCGCGCGGTGGGGAAAGCGAGGCCCGGTGCCCCGGCAGCTGCTGCCTGCTGCTGCTGCTGCTGCTGCTGTTATCGACGCCGCCGCCGTAGAGTTCTCTTTTTGGAGTTGCTGCGCGCGTTTCGTTATTATAATAGAACGTCGCTGCCCCGTGCGTTCGCCACGGCCGCCGCCGTCGTTGTTACCGCCGTACGACCGCGTCGACAATGGGCGGCCGCCGTTACCCTCCCGAGACTCATGAAATTTCGAAACGTTTGCTTTTTGCGTCGTACTCGACCTACCCACTGCGCGCCACTCGTTCCGTTCTCTCGAATGCCACCTATTGCTCGTTTTATACCACCGGTCCCCGGCCCAGCGCCGCCGCCGGTTATGGTCGGTTAACTTGATCGCATCGAAACACCATTTTACAGTCGTCAATTGAATTATTATGATTTCACAAAACCATTATGACCACACACTAGCGTACATACCTTAATCATTAATGCCTACGCGTGTGTTATTATCACGTAAAGGTATATAACACGTAGTTTTAATATTATTTTCAGTGTTATTCAAGCCTGGAAGAGTCTGAAATTAAGCGTCGTCGTGAACAATCGATTATAATACTATAATGCCGAATTTGAAATTAATATGTTACACGTTCATTTCTTAAAACACCGTATACGGTATTTTAATTGACACGCACTGATCGTATATTAATAATTGTAGGTCAGTGTGCAAACGCGACTGCAGAATAAATAAATAATAATGTCCGATGCATAAAATATATATAATTGACGTCTGGAGCATTTTACTGCGGGTCGGTCGGTGGAAGATAAACATAATATGGAATTCGATTCTTTGCGCGTTTCGCATGCACATTTTGCATTGTCGTTTGCGTACAATAAATAATAATATGTTGTTTTTCCAAGCGATATTACAGATAGTTCGTTGCCATTGTGATTATGATTAAATAATAAATATTAATCATCCAATTAAAATGTTCAATTACCGTCTAGCACTATGTAACAAAACATTTTCCAACACAAATATTTTAATTTCCGACATGTCAATGCCACAGAATGTCTAGAGGTTTAATACCTATTGCGGTAAATGTTACAATTCAGTTCATTTCAATGGTTTACCGATTTTATTTCGGTATTTTTATAACTCTCGATACTGCATAACTGCGTTTGAAAGTAGATATACAATTTATATTTAAGTTTACATAATATTACATCCCTCAGGTTGGTTTGACAACTGCAGTTTTTTAGACTGTTGGGTACAAGTTGTGTAAAGTACAATTAGTGTAAAGTGGTTTCAATAATAAATGCAATGAAATATTAATTATAACCATTTTTCTCGTATAATCACTTAAATATCGTGATAATGTTTCACACGATTGTCGCGGCAATTTATTTAACTAATCAACTTTCCTTAACATTGACTACTAAAATGTAAAATAAGATAATTGTAAAATGAAACATGTGGGTTGTTTTGATAAAAACCCAAAATATATTGATATTATGTATCGTGTTAAATAATTATAATACAAATATTAGGAAGGGCTTTGTATAATTCAATTATATTTATATAATATTAACAACTTTAAAAATTGTTAGTCAAAACTTTTTAATTTAATTATTATCTCCGTTATAAAATAACACATTTGTTCTCGTTTGATTGAGATTTGAAAATATAGCTATAATTATAATATACACCATTATTGTGAACAATTTAATTTGTTTTATAATAAAACTTTATGAATGAAATGTACCACACATGAATTATATAGGTACCTATTACAAATTTACTCAAACATAAATAATTTATTTGTTCTGAACTAAAAATGTACTGCTAATGCCAATTAAAACGAAACTTCGTAAAATAAACAGTGTTTATACGATATTTTTTCAACTAATAACTATATTGATTAAATAATTATGTGCATCTGCGTGTAATTAATATAATATATGGCATATATTACGATTAAAAACTTTATCTGATTCTAATTGAATTGTATGTAAATTGTATACATCGAATTTTGATGTACTACAGTTATACTCGTTAATTATTTTGCTTATTCAGATTAATTAAAATTAAAAGTAAATCTAAAATACCACATTTCAGCAGTAGTGAAACCCCAAATTTAATTTTTGGTAGCAGTAGAGGGTGAAACATGTTATTACTTTTATTAGTATGTAGATGAATATATTTTTAAATCGTTATAAATTATGTTAATTATTACAACACTGTTAATAGGGATGTAATTTCCGGAAACTCCCCCAGTCTGACTCTCATCTACAGTGTTACTACGGTATACGTATTTATGATTATAATAATATGTTATAATACTTGAACTTAGCTATAGTTATTAGTACCTAAATTGCTAAATGTCTAAATATCAATAACAAAATACTATTAATGGTACTAAGAATAATTATGTAAACCTTTGAAGAAAATACTAAATGAGAACTAAATAGTATTTGGAAATCGCCCGAATTTGTTGAGTAAAAAAAAAGGTTAAAAATATAAATCTTTAAAAAAATTCATGTTATACATATTAACAAATAAAAACATCATATTATAATGAATTTGCTTTATTTTACTGCTTAAAACGGTTAAGAAAATTTTAATGTAATTGTAAATACTACATGTTTTACAATGTAAATATATTATTATCAACTGTATAAGTTATAACTTATAACACAACACGTGCGTGTGACTGTGAAAGGATAGTTGTATGTTGGCGGTTGGCCGGCGGCCGCTGATCCGTAGCCAGGTCAGTTCAGACGAGTGTGACCGCTTTTCATGTACTATATATATTTTTCGTTTGTTAACTATTTATATATCTAACAACCTAACTACAATATAATTGACATACACTACTGCAAGATTTAAAATCGAATTATTTTGGGTAAATTATAATTTATAATATACTCTTTAATACGTATTAAATATTTTGAAAATAAATCTACCAACTACATATGTTAATGATTTATTAAATAATAATACTACTATAGACAAATCAATCAATATAAAAACTAGAAATTGTCAATGTTAAATGAGTATTTATCTGTAAAAATGTCGTACCTAGGAACAGCGAAATATTTATATCCATATTTACTCATCGAATCACTGTAGGTAGATTTGACACAAAAGGTCATTTTTCGATTTCTTCAACAGTCTTATCCAATATTATAGTTACACTTAATTGAATGATTTATAAATGCATTTTTTTTAAATGTTTATATACTTATTAGACAATATATAATGTACCCTAGAAAAGTTAATGCATTAGCGTGGTGAACGTTAATGAACAAAGATACACGACATAATATACCCACTTATAAGTACCCACCCAACCTCTTTCATAAAGATATCCCTTATTGTGAAAAAGGTTCTAAGTTCTAAGGCTACATATTTTATGGTTCTGTGCTTTTAAATGTATATGGTGGGATTTTGAGAATATAATTGTATATTTCAGTACATTTTTAAAGAATTAATATTAATAAAATATTTAGGCATCTGTTAAATAAATTGTACACTTGAAATACCAATAAAACATTTGTCATCATGAGCTAAGAGGTTAAATTGGTTAAAATGATTCTAATAGTTAAGATAAATCATCATGTAAACTATTTTATATCAATGAATGTTATGAAAATACACAGGCAAGGAAATACATTTCTCCAAGTTTGATATTGGTTAAGATTTCGATTTCCATTCCATAAACATTTAACTTTCAAATCAAAATATTTATATTGAGAAAAATATTTGCGGGGTGAAGTATTGGCAGTTTCGAATAGAGTGTAGTGACGAGTTCTAAACGTAAAGTCATTGATTCTATAATACGTTTGCATGATTACGGATACTCCTCTCAATACAGTTGAAATCGTACATGATAAACATAATATAGTCTTGGTATGTGGGTAAGACGTGTGCAGTTCATCGCGCACAAAACATCAAAAATTCAAAACCCTATAGATAAGAAACAGCTTGTATTCAAAATTCAAATAATAAAATGTCTTCAATCTACTTTTTGAAAACTCGAAAGACGCACCGCACCGTTTGGAACTCCTGTGTGGTCCAGGCCTGGGTTTGTATAAATTACCTGTAGAGGTCTAGTGAGTCTGTACAGACGGTGAACCCGATGATCACACTGCGAGTACCTATTCCTGTGTAAACGCGCAGCATGCAGGTATTATTACTGCGTATATGGTGCACGATTATCATTCGATGTTCGATTATCATTTTGGCGGCATAAAAACAGGGCGGCACGTGGTATCATGCTATCATCACACACGTACGACGGTCGCCGGTGTATGTACATGTTGTACATAATGTACGTATATATAATGTACGCGTTATGTGCGTGTGTACCCTACCGCCTCTGCCCGACTCCTCTCACATATAAATCGCCGTTTTGTTTACGTTTTGCGTCTCTTTGTGTGTGTGCGTGTGCGTATATGTGCGTATGTGTGTGTATGTGTAATAATGAAGTGATCGGTCAAGGTCAGTGACCTATATAAATTCACGGTCGGGTATATGTGATGGTCAGGAGGAGGAGGGAGGGGAGACAGGAGTCTGTCTGTCTCTCCCGGCGTCGGCGGCGGTGGTGGCGGTGGTGGCGGCATCGGCGTCTGGCACCCTCTTCTCCACTACTCTCTATCGCTTCCACACTCTCCTTAACCGTCGTCATCGTCGCCGTACGACTACTGTACAACACACTCCGCCACTGTTGCGGCGGGATGACGATAATCCGAATAATTGAAAAAAAAAAAATAATAATAATAAAAAATACACATGTAAATATTGTTATCAAGATAATACTAAATACACCGCGGCACAACACAACACGATGATAATATGTATATTATACATGTAGGTAGTAGAAGGGAGAAGAAACCGAGTGTGAGTCATATACGCGTGGTGCGTTACTATACCTATACATTCACCATATAATATACCTATATGTGTGTACACACGCGTTATAATTATTCAACCTACGTAACTGAATATTGCTCTTATGTATATGTATCATATAGGACGCATTACACAATAGTTTATACGTATATGTTACTATGTGCTGGTGCCTCGCCGCCTGCTATTACTTTGTATACATAAACTGCGACACGTGTTGAGCGCGTGCCGTTTTTCGAGTGTACCTACACGCATGTATATTATATTATATACTCCATACTCGTATTATTATAGGTACCTATTATACCTACGCACCGTTGTTATTGACAAGTGTTAAGTGTTATGATTCCATGTGCGCACTCTTCCAGTATATTACGTTATATAGTATACCGGCTCAGTGGCAGGTCAAAGGAAAATACGTTCGGGAGGCAATCATTGTTTAAACTAAATGTATTTGGCGCTAATTGTATTTCCATGATTTTCGTGGTTGAAGTAACATACTATAAGTAAACATATACTATTTAATCCAAGCACGAACTATAGTGTGCTCGCCCCGTCATCGGCTTTTATCGGCAAAAGGACTGTTCAACTCGCTACTACCAATGTCCTATACGGCTATACAGGTACTACAGGACACCGTGGTTTACTTTGATGCACATTTTCGGATAAACGTATAGTACAACGTAGGTGGGGTGAATGCGATATGTCATTGCTCTAAAGTAGAAACAAACACTGATCCGAACGATTTTGTTTATAGACTTTAAACTTTTATGGTTTTGAAATTTGAACCACGTAGATACGAGAGTCGATGTGGGTGTTTATGACTCGAATTACGATTGGAGTATTATATTATTATTATCTGGAGCATTTTTTCAAACCGTGATGGTAAATGTGCTTTGCAGAATCATTTTCCAAACATGCAATGATTTGAACTCATAGACATAAATCCCAATTCTTAGTTATCCACCTGTGACTTCGATACTTACCGTTCTTTCGTTGAAAGGTTCTCAAAATAGTACGTTACCATGGGCGCCCATAGGAAAAGTTTTAGGGAAGGGGCAAAAAATTCTCATAATGTAAATTAAACTGTTCTAAGTTGTTTCATTAATTTTATTAAGGACAGAAACTAATATTAATAATATTATTTTCTAGGGAGGGGCAAGTGCCTCGTCTTGCGTCCTCAACGGTCACCCATGTACAATACCATTTTACACATTTTAGAAGTCTCGTGATGATCTTAAACTTTTGATAAATAGGTAATTTTGGTTATTTTTGGTATGTGTTAGAGTTATTTGAAAAATATTATTCATCTTCTACATTTATTTGAAACTTACGTAATTTAATATCAATCGATTTGTTGGTACTTTGTTAGTAGTGTATACCGCCTGTACATAAAATAACAAAATAAATAGATGTGTATCATATATATAGTTGTAACAATAAATATTTTTGAGTATAATAAATACATACGATATATTTATGAAGATGTAGTACTTCTATAGCATCACCGTGCAAACAATACAACAATAATATGTACCTAACGATATTTTACATACAGGTATAAAGGTATAAATGTATAACGATGCCATTCGTATTTCGTTGGATAGGTCTAGCCCGTCCTACAATTTTGATGATTAATATAAATATATAAAACCTCAATCTACGAGTACTATATTAATATTTTTTCTATGACCTACGATTTATTAATTAGTAGTAAATCTTGAAAACATGAAAACATATATTATATACACTTAGATTATTATGTATTACTATGTCCTTATGGACGAACCCATTAATATTTAAACCTATACATTTTATGCATTGTTTGTTTGAAATTCGGCATTCTATAGAAATATAGAATATCGGATCTCTATATAAATTCCATTTTTTTTTCTGGCAGTTTTCGGTATTATATATAAAATTATGTTTTGATCAAGTTTCCGATAACGTACTTTTATCAAGAGTAAAAGTTAGTAAGTTAGTAAAGTTTTTTCTTTAAATAAATAAGAAAAATAATTGTTTGTTATTTAATCTTAAGATTCAAATAAGGATACGGGTTGGACAAAAAATGTTGACTAGTCGTTAACACTCTTCAAGCAGTTGTATTATAACTAGTAGATGTATAACGTAGCCATCGGCAATTTAAGATTTAAGATTTTAATTCTTATATCTACAGTAAGCATATTGTTATCATTACTCTATACTCTATAGACTTCTGTCTTCTACTAAAGTTTATAATAAATTGTGTTTTAAATATTTTCAATAATAAATTTATAACTTGGTATTTAAAAAAAAATACTTTATTTGGATCTTTTTAGAGAGAAACATTTTTAATACATCATCATATGTTGCGCCGGCGACAGGTTTTGCGGGGCACATTTTTTTCTCTATACACTGTAAGAGTTTTCAAATTTCCGTTATAACGTTATGATTATAATATATTAATTTTTTAGCTACACAATTTAGTTATGAGATCATCCCGTCGATCTTCTGTAAATAGTACAAGAAATATAAGCAGCATGAACCCAGATATCTGTTTTACGTATATTATGTATTTTTTTTGTTAATATGTATGATATTATGACATAATCAAAGGCCCGGGAGGCGATTGCTCTCTGACCTCCCTGGCCAGTTCACCCCTGGCAGAGGTACTCATAAATAAAAAACTAATTCAATGGATGTTGAGGTTTTTAAAATGTGAATATCTTAGCTATTACAATTTATAAAATGACCATTAAGATAAGTAAATTGCTCTTGGAATCAAGAAGTTTTTATTATTAATGCTATTGATTATATTATATTATATAGAATAATATTTATTTATTATATTATCAATTATAATGGTCTGTTGGTTTTTAATTCATTTTTTCTATCTTTTTAAATTATAGTCCTGCTTGCAGTGTATTATGTGTGTAATATACTGCAATACTGCATAAAGAAACAAATGTATATTTGTGTTCACATTTTTAACATACAAGTATAACAATTTATATTATTATTGTATGATTATTAATGTTTTTTATGTTATAGATTAATCTAAAGTGTGTAACTTTTTTGCCTTAAAACTAAATGAAGAATGTCATTTACCATTTAAATATTTGTATACTTTTTATTATTTCTATCATCTTGTATACGTACTTTATTACAGTATATTTAAAAATGTATTTGTGGGGAATATGAGAATTTAACTATACGTTGTCTTCTATATTTACGAATTATTTTTTGTATATTACGTTTGGGAGACCCTGAATACAAACATCCAGGACTGGTTAGTGGTTCCCGAAAATATCCCCTTTATTTTAATGAGCACACATGTACCCGATACGGAAATAGACCATTGCCCTTTTGATAATTAATTCATGGTCATTATATTAATATATATAAATATATTGTCAAGAAAAAGTGAAATCTTCGATGTTTTATAATTTCTAATTCTAGTGTTATTAGACTTATGAGTTATGAAAAATATGACATCTCATACGTTGATAGGTTTTGAATGTTTATATTGAATTTATATATTATACAGGTGACGTGAAAATTGTTATAAGTATTTTTTAATTATACATTATTTTGTCTCGTTCTATTATTATTATTTTTTATGTTTATATTTATATTTATTCAACAGAAGACAATATATAATTTTAAAAGTATCGACAAAATAAAATATCTTATATGAGTACTGTACAAATCAATAAAAATAATAAACACAATATATCGTTCGTCGACTTTTTGTTTTTATTGGCTGAAAAAACGAACGTCTAGTAAAAAACCTGTGTAAATTGTTTACCAATTTAATATTTTTACAAAAATGAGAAAAAATATCTAATTTCTACAGTAAAAAAAGAAAAAGAAAAACAAGTGAAAGCAATTATAGAGCATCGATATTTGATGTTGTCTAATTCGAGTAGTGGTCCTTCTTAATCTTTTATTCTCCCTTTTCCACGTAACTATAGCCTCGTCTGCGGCACAATAGTATAATGGATTTTTCGAACCATTCAAAACACCGTGACTATATATTTGGTCTTCGACCATTGAGCGTTACGATAATTTCGATTGATTCGCGTCGATTTGCTCCCATACGAATAATTCGTCGACCCAACTCTCCTGCACGCCAACAACGCGCTGTAAACGGTAACGCATATAATGTACCGGGATGGTTTTTAGGAACCCCTGATGGCCGTGTGGATAATAATCGCGGGAACTGTTGTAGCTTTGCCTAGTTCATATCGCAGCGCACCGGCCAGGTCTTGTACATTTTTTTTTCCTTTTAGATTCAAATATCACCTTCGTCGCCTTCCGAACGCGACTCAAAGGAACCGGACGACGACTGCCGTGCCCGGAAAGTTTTCCCCGTTTTTACTGTTACAATGGAACTATATTACACTACTGCGACCCCGCGTGCCCGTCTCTTACACACTCGGCAGCGGGGTACCGGCCGCCAGAAATCGGGGGACGGTGGCGAAAGAAACCGCTGCGCAGCGGTGAAACGAAAATAATCGTACGCGCGCGTATTTTATACATGTGTAGTGCTATCGTCATTATATATATTATATTATTATATATATATATACGCGCGACGTCGAGAAACATAAAACTCGGAGCGAGCGGCGTACTCCGTAAACCGACCAACCGGCGGCGGTAGCCAGCGACAGCCGACGAGCGTGGTGGCGTCGTCTTTCCCCTATATCGCGCACAAAGGACCCCGCGCGCGACGCTTCGTCGCCGACCGTAGAACCGTCGCTCCCACCAAACGCGGCGACTGTACGCCGCACGCATCGGCGGCCCGGAGGTCATTTGATACGGTGTGTGTGCGCGCGCGCCCGTGTGCGTGTGTTTGCCCCCTCGCTTCGTACAGCCCACCCGCCGTCGCCGCCACCGGATTTCGGGGCCCCGACGCAGCGCGTTCGTCTCTGTTCCGTTGCCGCCGTCGTTTGCCCACCATCGCCAGTGTTCCCGTCGTATCGAACCGCATATACCGCGGCGCAGCGTACAAGTACACACACCGTAACAATTTTATACCACTCGACGTTCTTTCGGCACTCCGGTATTTATTATTATTATCATACTTGTATACATACACGTATAATACAGTGGCGTGTACGTACTCGCATATAATATTGTACGCGAGAATTTGAATTTAAATTTTATTTTTTTTTTTTTCTCCCCCCCGTGCACCTTCGATTATATTGTTTCCCCACGCGACCAGTAGTAGTATCGTTCAGTTCCCGGACTATCGTACGTGTACGTCAACTTGCAGTCGAACTACGACTATTATGTGAACTTGGTGTGTGTCTACAACAGAGACTATAGTCAGCATCGTCGCAACCACAGAACGCGAACGTACACGCACACACGCCGTCATCGTTTTTGGCGTATCATAATAATATTGTTCTCTGCCGACGTATCCCGTGCGTCCAATCGATCCCCTAACAAGTACGACACGCACGTAACAAATGGACACGGCTACGTTTTTCGTCGAGGGCACTTCCAATCAGTTCGAGCACGTACTCTCGCTGTACCCGCAGGCGTTGCGAATAAAGGCCGAGAGCAAGACGAAAAAGCCCGACGAGCTGATCAAGTTGGACAACTGGTGAGTTTTTCGTTTGTCGTAGGTAGTCCAGTAGGTCGTAGTGGTAGGGCTCGTAATCGAACGAAATGCGAGCGTAGAGGAAAAAAAATACGTTGTCGCTCTCTCGGCGTCACGTTTACACCGAATTTTCGCAACGCGCGCATTCGGCACGCTCTGTATACACGCACGGTCGTCGGCGTACGCGGTTAGGTTGGTAAGGCGGTCGGTCGCCCCGCCGCCACCGCCACTACTACCGCCGCATATCCAATCGAGGCCGTGATGACGTTAACGATTTCTTTGTGGAGAAAACGTCCGTTGTGTTGCGTGTATACGTGTATGTTTCGTGTATATTTTTATACAACGTGTGGTCGCAACCTGTGTCAGAAGTATATTATGTTCACCGATGTCGTGTTCCATTTCGATAATCCTCGATTTTTTTTCCACTCTTCGGCCAACGGTTTTCGGTTACCGACCGGGGACGGCCGTACCCTGCCAAACGGCTTCGCGCGCGTGTATTATTCCCGAATTTATGATAAATGATAATGTAATTATCGAAAACCGCGTACAGGGCGCTCATCGCGACACGGTTTCCATTTGATTTATCAACAATGTGATATAATAGTGATATCTAATCTGATTATTATTATTATTTGTACTCCGGTCTTGGATGCGTTTAGGAAATAGTATTATTATAAAATGCAAAAACAAACAACCCCCTTTTTCGACCGACCTATATCGCATGATGATGTTCTAATATTTTAACTTTTATATTTATTATAATAATATAATTGTAATATATTCATGTTATCTGTGGTGAAATTTAATATAAATGTAGACGACGATTAATTTTAACATATGCTTAAACCCCTACCTAAAGGTTATTTTATTTTCATTCCTTTGATTTTGAGTTCCAAATAAGTTTATATATAATTTTAAGGATATACCATACATCCCTTGTGACATATTATTGTAATCGATAAATGGTTTATTAAAATTTATTTACCAAAACTCACTAGGTTTTGAAAATAAAATGTCGTTTAATTCTTGGTTCAGGTTTCGTCTTGTATTACACTTTTTATTTCATCGAGCAAATTTGATAAAAGTTTTATGTACAACTAACAGCACATTGGAAAATTGTGTTACATTTAATAATAACTTTCTTTTTGTAAATGAATTATATTCTATTATAATATTATCAATGAACAATGATAGCTAATGGCTAATAAATACATTGAGATGTACATAAATTAATTAATCAAATTCATTCATTGCTCTAGAGATAAAAACAATTTAAGTTCAATAATTAACAACAGATAAATAATATTAAAGGTGTTTTAATTGCATATCTCAAGTTAAATAATTATTATGACATTTTAATTGTTTCGGCCTTACAAGAAACAAAAAAAAAACAATAATAAAATGATGATTTCAGTTAATATTTCAATTTAAATTTTTAACCTGTAGGTACGAGTGTAATATTTTGTTGTTTACCATTGTAATTGATAAACTGAGTCATATTACAATTGTAATATTATTTATTTATGGTAAAAATGATTAGGAGTTATGACTGATATTTGATATTTGTCAATATATCATGGTAAAACTATCCTCATAAGACATTCACCGTTCTCAGATTTAAAATAACAGGTTTCTAGGCATCCCAAATCTTCAATTATTTCCTATCCTTTAGGCCACTCATTATTAGAAACTCATATGGGCTGCAAATTAATAAATAATGATAGTAGATATAATTTTATAAAAAGACTTATTTCATATATTATAAAATATATAAATACACAGACATCAATTATTTTTATTCTATTTAGATGATGCAGGGATTTAATATTTGGGGTATGTAAATTATCAGTCTGACTAAAATATAATTTGACCATATCTCCAAGACTTTTAATTGACAAACATTATAACATTATTTAAAATAAACAGTCATCTCTGCTTATTTTTAATGTGGGGAGGTTATTGTCTTCACTACCTATTACTGGGGCACACATAGACTATCCTTTATATACTGATGTTCGTATTACTATGATCATTTGAAAAGCTAAAAATAATTCACAGTATATTCAACTTATTCAGTTTTAAATAATAATTATGTGATTTGTATTCCATTTTACTTAAATATTTGTTATGTTAAAAATATTATGGTAAATAATAAATAGTTATTCAGTACATTAGTTAAAATTTTAAAATAATTAGTATTGCTACTGATATATAATCATAGTACTCTGGAATAGATACTGTATGAGTAGATTTATTTCAAAGTATTGAATTAAAATTGTATTTATTTTTTGTTTAATAGGTATCAGAATGAACTGCCTGGAAAAATTAAGGCTAGAGGAAAAGATGCACATTTGAACCACGAAGAACTTTGCCAATTAATGAAATGGAAGCAAACAGTAAGTTTTGTTTTTATATTTAATTATATTGATTGAATAATTATTTAAAATAACTTTATGTTATAGAGAGGAAAAACTTTTCCCCAATTGAATTACTTAATAAAAGTGAACACACCTCGTGCTGTTATGGCAGAGACAAAGAAGGCTTTCAAAAAATTACCCAATTTAGGACTTGCTATTACAGCGCTTAGTAATTTGAAAGGTGTTGGAACCACAATGGCCTCAGGTATAAATTAATATCTTAAAAATTGTTGAAAAATATTTTGTGTTTACTATCATAAATAACTATTTTATTATATTTTCAGCTTTGTTGGCAGCGGCTGCACCAGAAAAAGCTCCTTTTATGGCCGATGAATGTCTAAAAGCAATTCCAGATATTGAAGGAATTGATTATACTGCTAAAGAATATTTGAACTTTGTAGAACATATTCAAAATGCAGTGGAAAGGCTTAATGGTGAATGTAAGTTGTTCTCATAGTTTTATTATTTGTATATTTAAAAACAATATAACAAATTTTTAAATTGGATGAAATTTCTTTCCAATTACAGGTAGTGATGAGGGTATATGGAATCCACATTCAGTAGAATTAGCATTGTGGACACATTATGTGGCAAATGAATTCAAACCTGAACTTTTAAGTAGTGTTCCAGAAGCTATTAAGAAACCAATTAGTGAACAAACAAAGACAGATGCTCATGTTAATGGCAATGTTAATCAAACCAAGGTTTTTATTATTTCTTTTTTCAGTTATATTGGTTCAATACTTTATTAACTTTGTATATTTATTTTATATTTTATAGTTAGATGAACCAACATCTGATGAAAGCAATCCTGAGCCATTGCCAGCTTCTAACGGTCATCAATTAACTATTGAAGATGATTCTCGTGACAAGTCTGAAGATGATATCACAAACGACTCTATAACAACATCAGAATCAGCTCAAACACCACTTGCTGAAGCTTTAACTGAGGATTCGTCCAGTTTGCCAACACCCGATGAACCTCCTGTAAAAAAATTTAAAAATGATGGCCAAACAGTGGCTGCAGAAGCCAACGGAAATTAAATTGGTTGACTGGTTTTAATTAAGCCAAATGGACCACCATAGGTTTATAATTTTAGTGGCGAGTTAATATTGGAGAAAAATTGTTTGAAACAAAATATATTAATGATGAGATAACTCCATATTTATCAGACTTAATGATGTAAATTTAATTTACAGTTTTACATTTTAATTACATATAAAATAATTCATAATTTTTTCAATGGACAACAATTTTAATTTATTTTAACTCATACATTGAAAACTCGTAAATATATTTTTTTTATACTTAGATTTTATACAACAAAATAAATTAAGTCTGTAATATTCTAATTTGTTTTATTCAACTTAGTAATTTTATGATTTAAATATTTGACTGTAAATACAATTAATTTTAATTATTTATGTTTAAGGTTTACGGGAATAGAGGGATGTCTGAATAGTATGAAGTAATAATAAAAGTGCACTTTAGGAATTAATTTTTTTCTAAGAATTATTGTAATTCATTGAAAACTATGATATTTACAATGGGGGGCGGACAAGGGAAACTTGCATTCAAGAACATAAAAACGTTATATATATATATATATATTAATTTATACATATAATGTATATATGTAGTATTAATGTATCGGATCTGCACCATTTTTTTTAAAATAAGTTAACAGAGATGTTAATTTATGTACTTAAATGAGAAAACTGCCTTTTAGCAATGTTTATGTTTTAGTTACTTCTTTTTAATTTGTTCTAAAAATGGTACAAAAAGTTATTTACATTCCGTTGAATTGAAACTATATATATATATTTTTTTTTTAGAATTTTGGGGGGAAAGTAACTAATAAACATTAAAATTATATCTGTATGATTTTTTTTTTTTTGGTAACAATATGTAACATTTCTACTTTAAATGTAAAATCTTATGATTTGTGGTATTTTTGTTTTAAAAAACGGTACATTTTTAATATATTAAATATTATTTACAATGCAGCATGACTATTTTGTGTGTCTGTGTGTATATATATATATTATATATACATATATTCCAGTAAGTTTGTCATAACATAAATAAACTATATAATACTTAATACTTTGCCTTTTTATAAATGACATATCTGCCACTCACCCACCACCTAAACAAGTACTGGGGAATTTGCCCTACTTGATATTAGTGGTTACAAGCGTTTATTTTAACTTCATATACATTTGTCTAGAAAAATATTTATTTTTGTTAGATGTGCTTTCAAATTTCAAGGAATTTTTCTATTTGATATATTGACAAGTGTTATTTAGATTATGTTCTAATTGAATGAAGGTTATTAAGAAATAATTTGTTTTATTTTATATAAATTTGTTGTAAGAAATGCTATTTAAATATTATATGTTTTGAAAGACTACTTTACATAAATTATATGTGTAATAATTTCTGTTACAATTTTGTTTTATGGAAAAATATTGATAGTAATCAAAATAAATTATGGGCATTTGAAAGATTAATTGTTGCAAGTATATAACAGTAAAAATTCATAAATACTCATTAGGTGAATTTTCATAAAATAGTTTGTAACCATTTTATTACAAAGGCATTGATTAAATATACCAAGAGAACAGTACCATTTTCATTATAATACTAAAAAGCAAGATAAGAATTATACATATTAAATACAATAAATAAACTCAAATTACATGGAGAGATTTTGAATAGATTTATATTAGTTGTTTTGCAAAATATTTAATTTACTTTTAGTTTTTTCAGCCCTTATTGTTTTTAAATTTTTGGATTTCCAGTTAAAATCTTTCAGAAGCTTGCAATTAATATGGTGTACAATGATCTTGACATAGATCATCAAACTTACAAACAAGATTATTATCTATTATTTTTTCACATAAAAACTTCCTAATATTTTTTTTTGCGGCATCTTTTCTACAGTTTCTTTTATTATTTGTTGTGCCATGGAAACAAATTCAGTGAAACTACTTGTGGGCCTTTTTAAATATGTATATTTAATCAATGGTTTTATTATTTAAAATTTGTCTGTAAGACTGTAACCCAACACAATTTGTCTGTAACACAATAATTATTATTATATTATCGTTAATCGTTATTATTGAAATAATATTATAATTTATTTTTATTGAATTTAAAATGATTCAGGAAGTAATGGTCATAATACTACCATTCAGATTTTGTTTTAAAGCAATTTCGTAATGTTCTGTATTGTTTTATATCTTCAAGTTGACAATTGGATTTTTAATTCATAGCAGTCGCTCCCCCATGATTATAACATGAATCTTATATTTTCATTATTATTTTGTCTAAAACAAATTTGCAACCCAGTAAATTTTATAGCACTTAATTTTTATTTATAGAGGATATAACTCTTATATACTGAAGTCTGAATTGACCTCTTTAATTAATGTTACTTATGTTAAAATTACCATTGATTATAAATACTAGTATTTATAATCAATGATATTACCTATACATTTGTCCAGTTTTTTTTGAGACAATTGTATTATTTAAATGTCTATCACCAATTCCCAATAACCAGCGACACATTGAGAGTACTGAATAACTAGTTATACATTTTGATCTCAAGCAAATATATATTTCAGCACAATGACACATGTTTAACAATGATTTCCTATAAAATAATTAAATTGGATTAATTAAATTTAACGTTTATACAAAAATTGATGTATTTATGTATAATAAATATACAGTATAGCATAGTTAGATACACTATGAAATATTATAATTCTACAATTGTTTATAATATAAGTAGGTACATTAATATTTTCATTTAAAAGATTAAATAGTAACTGTTTTGAAGACTAAAAATGTTTCACTTCATTAAAAAAAACTGTAGATAAAGTCATTATTTAGTCAATGACAAAGGTAAATTATGGCAACAAAGTGCATAATGATACAGTGATTTTTTTCTTATATTTATATTGCAGTTTTATTGTTTTTAATTTTAACTTGTAAGAATTTGTAAGTACAACCATTGATTATTTAAATTAAGTATTTATAATCATGGTACTGCTTTGGTTTTTCACTTATTGTTCTAGGTTTAGTCAAAATCTGAGATACTAAAAAGTCTTAAGTTACACGTTAACACTTATCAAAAAGAAACAAAAATATTACCACAGAGTAGTTAAAACCAAATTGTTCACTAAAATATGAACAAACAAATATCATTAATAATAGGAAAAACAATTGTTTCTTGGACATACAGTCACAGATTAGAAAAAATCAAATTATCTAATTTTTTTTGCCCCAATGACCCTGTGCCATGCAGTCATGTACATTAAACTTACAATAGTCCAGTATTGATATAATAATTACAGAAAAAGGAGTTTTAAGATAATTTAAGTCCTCGTTTCTGGTAAATTTGTGTTAGGCTATATGCGAGGGTAAATAGAATTATCAGTAAATTCCGAAGTGTGGTATCTGTTTTAATCACAGATTTTTAGAATATTTTATTCTATTTATCTGTAGGTTTAATATAGTTTCGTGATATTACAACTACATAGGTATATATTTTCATTAAATCTTGTTTAGTTGATTCACAATTTTTTATTTTATAACCAGGAAAAAACAAATAATTTGGGAATTGTATGCATAACCAGTCTGGCTATATTATAATATAAGATGATTCTACTCCTTTTTTATTTTTTACAAAATAACAGTATATATTATATTGATGGCAATTTTATAAGGCTATAGAGGCATAGAGCATGGTTTTACAAAGTTATAAACTCTTAAATAAGTCTTATATTTTGCAGTCTTATTATTAACCTATTACAGAAAAGTAGGTACCACGATTAAATATGTATTTTAGAATAAAATTTCTAAATTTTAATGATTTAGGTAAGTAAAAATGTAAAATGCAGAACTTAGTATTTAGTAGTTACTAGTTTCCAATAATTCTCGTCCAATTTATAATATTAACGTTGACTTGGAAATTTCAGGAGTTAATAGTCAATGGCTACACTGATGTAATACAGATAATAGAATATAACAAATTATCAATAATTAAAAATACACAAAATTTCCATGATAAGAGCGTAAATGATAATTGATAATTTGACTTTAGTCGTTTACTGTACACGTCGAACGTTTGAATTGTATTTGTTTTTTACTATTTAAGCTACGATATGAAAATCAATATGTTACTGCTGATTTCCATTACACTCGCTTGAGTATTTCACTGCATCAAAATTTAAAATCAGCTATTTCTCAGTCTTTTCTGCTCATTTTTCATCTTGATAAATATGTATTTTGAAAAATTTACTTTACTATTTCTAACAATTTATTGTTGTTTATTGACCGAATTAATTAAAAGTCAAACGTTAGAAGTGGTTGATGACACTGAGTTGTTATCCTTATGTCGATCTGAAAGTCAAGTCGTCGTCTTGTTCAGTATGTATTGTGTGAATTGTTTTGTATTTACTATATAGTAAAGTATCTAATAACTAATTGGATTGATATTATGTTACAGCTCAAAAAGA
Source organism: Periphyllus acericola (assembly GCA_949715065.1). NCBI lineage: Eukaryota > Metazoa > Arthropoda > Insecta > Hemiptera > Aphididae > Periphyllus > Periphyllus acericola. The sequence continues at coordinate 8,552,406 of OX454272.1, forward strand.
TTGTGAAAAATGTAAAAAGTATGAAGAAACTCTGATTCAGGTTAGAGAAGAACTAGTTGATTCGTTAAATGCTTGGGTTGTAAAAGTAGAAGGTAGTAATTTGGTTCACATTTATGATCCGACGAAAGAACCAACATTGGTCATGTTTCGACATGGTGTACCATTATTAGTACCTGAACCAGGTAAACTATGAGCATTTGCATTAAATATCTATACTGTGTTCATTTTAGAATTTTTGTAAGATGTAATTCATATTTATCAAATAACTAGTATAAGGTTATCGCTATTTATATAAACAATTTTTATTTTTAATAGTTTCATTCATCTATTGTTTTCTGTAATATAGATGATCATGTTACTATCATATTACATCTTTTTTTTTCAAACTTTACAGCATCTGTCTTAACTAAGAACTCTAAATAATAGCTTATCTTGTATTTCACAGAACAAACCTAGAATAGTATAATGTAATTTAAATTATTTTTCCAGAGGCTGTTAATGATGAACTATTGATAGATATGCTATTGAATAATAGAGATCCTATTGTAAAAGAATTAAATGATAACAATTTTGAACATCTTACCCAGGCATCAACAGGCGCCACTACCGGTGATTGGCTTATTAAATTGTAAGTTTCTTTAGTTGTCTAACTTATTATAGTTGATTTAGATTAGAATATATTACTGAACTATTTTCTTCATTGTAGTTATTCGTCAGACAGTATAGAATGTCAAAGGTTACAAGCTCGTTGGGAGACCGTTGGAGCTAAGCTCAAAAACCGTGTTAATGTTGCTCGTGTAAACCGGTATATTGGAGGATCGATAACTGCTCGTCGGTTTGCAATAAATCAATCGCCTACATTTATTTTGTATGCTAAAATATTTTATTTTTCTAAACAATCTTTATAGGAATAAATATTTGACCTTTTATACTAATCTATAGATTACGTCGTGGTATAATGTACAAATATACATCATCTGAATTTACTGTTGAATCGTTTATAAAATTTGTTGAAGAAGATCACAAGTACACAGTTAAATTACAAGTGCCACAGCCAAAGTCAGCATTGTAAGTTTAATTATTAAAACTTTTTTTGGTATTTTAGTTTTGTAGTATAATTAAGGTACATATATTTATTTCAGTGATGATTTTACACACATGTGCTTTGATATACTCAGGGAAAACCCATTGGTATGGAAATTAGGCTTGACCGTATTAAGTGTAATACTGTTATGTCTTGCTGCTTTAAAGAAAACATCCAAGTCAACAGAACAGAAGTCCAAAAAAAAGTCTACTAAAAGTTCCAGTAAAAAAAGCAAGTAATCATTGAATTCATTGATAAGCAAGCTTAAATCATTTTAAAATGAAATTGTATTGTTTTTATTTATGGTATGCATTTTATATTTAACTTAAATATAGTTAATAATTTTTTTTATAATATATCCTGTTAAAATATATTTTGTAAATGTTTGTGTTGTGATTTTTGTGGTTTTTTTTTTTTAAATATAAAAGTATTTAAATTGTATATTGAACTTTACCATTTATATTTACATCACAATATTTTTTTAGTTTTTAAAAATTTATTTTTAAAAGCCATAATTTAAAATTAAAGATAAATTGTATATTTATCTTATTTTGAGTAAAATATTTTTATTTTTTCTTCTATTGAATGGATAAATTACTTTATTATTTATAATTGAATTATTAGAGTAGCATTTGTTTGTCTATGTATATTGTATATAAAATTAGATTTTTTCTTATTCTGTCTTGAAAGGTACTAGCTTAGATTCATTTTTTTTACCAGTTATGTACTTAATAAGTTATTCTTAGCCAAGTATTATAATTCTTGATTTTGTGCTACATTTACTACATCCTTATATTTAACAACTTGTTCTCACTTTTCAATAAAAAACAAAAAAAATAAATGTATAGTATTTTGTTACTGCCCCAAATATTTTTTCTGAAAAATAAGGTCATTAACAAATTATACTTAAGACTAATCTAACAAATTGTTGTAATTATATAATAATGGTGATAACACAGAACACGAAGAAACTATTTATGGAATATAAAAATGCCAATGAAGTGACAATGTTATGCTACTATTATACATTATAATTATGTTTATTTACATGATATGGTAAATTGTTTCCCAGAATACCTATAACTTTTAAATACATATCTGATATAACCTAGTAAATAACTAAATTTACGTATAGAGAACTATGTTCTTCTTTGATAAAGTTATAACTTATAACTAACACCATAGGGCTTGGGCATTGAGCTGTCCCCACTAGGATTTTAGAATGAGCCAAATAATATCTTTTAAAATTACTTGCGAGCCGCATTCATTTTTAATAGTAATGATTAAAAAATGTTTATATTATATATTAATTAATTATAACTTCATAATTTATTATTGAGCAATAAGGACAAATTTTTAACAACACTTTGCGGCAACATTATGCCGCTTAGAGGAAATAAGTAATCAATGTGGAAATAATCTTTCAATATACATATATATAAAACAGTATAACACCAAAACCAACAAAATACATATTTTATTTTCTCTATTTAGTATTGAATTTTAGAATGTAAATTTAGTTTTAGTGTGGGCCACTCAGTGGGTACCACTGGTATACAGTATAGTGTTTGTTATATGATGAATGACTACTATTGCAGTTATTCCCCAAAAATTCAAATTTTATAACTTAAGAAATACTGTATAACTAATTATTTATACTAAATAAGGGCTAATATATTAATATATTTTAAATATCCTGGAACTTCAAGAGCTATAATTGGTCAGGAACTTGGAAAAAAAAATTGGTTGTCCAGAGAAATAATTTTATCCTGATATGCACTATGCAGTGACCAAGAAATGCTTTCAGGTTAAAATTCAATGCTTGAGTTACACAGTTTCCATTTTTTTTTGTAAATTTTGGTAGTATCACTAATATTCATGTTGGTGTTTTCGAGTAAGCCGAAAAGTAAACATTATAAATTGTACTCTGTGAATTATAAATGTGTTATTATACTAATATATGTATAAATATTATTGATCAATGCCTTACGGTTATAATATCAGTTTGATTATAATTATTATTTATCATTATGTAACAGTGAACAATTATAGGCAGTAAATGAATAATGACCACAATACAGAAACACTTGGTAATTCTTTGTAGCACTACTTCAGCGTCTATACATCTATTGTATTTCTATGCTCTAATTGACTGTACCATGAGGTGAAAATATCTTTGAAGTTAATATAATATTTATAATTAATATGGTTTTAGTTCATAGCATAACCATAGGACATACATACATAACAATAATTATGAAGCTATGAGTAAATGTATTGAATTTAAATGAACTGCGTTCTAAAAATGATGTAGTAATGAAACATCTAATTACTGGTGATTCTCAACTTTACTCTATAATCTATCCTTGTATCAGTTGTATCAATTGTTTCGTATTATCTTAGACATTATGGTAACTGGTAAGTACACACCACATGAAAGACAATCTCTTAAAAAAGCAGTAACAAAATTAGAAAAGGTTTTTGTTACAACTAAGGTAAATAATTGTTATTAATTGATGACTTAGTTCAGGTACCATTTGTGATTTCCGGAGGCTGAGTAGCAGACTGACATAATTTACAGTCCTGACAGTGGCTTACCTTTGAAGGAGGGGGGTTTGGATCCAAATTCCCAATTAAGGTTTCAGCTTGATAAGTACTGGTATAGGTCCGGTATGTGTATTTTTATGTTTACAAATATATTGAATTCTTCGTTTGGAACTTGTTTTTCTTCATATATTTGATATTGGTATGCTTTTCACCTCTGCTCCCCTTTTTGATAAATTCCTAGGTACGTATTTAACGTTAAGGAGTGGGCGCATATAGGGCATTCGCCTCCAGCCTCCCGCGAACACGCTAATAAGTCTTCCCAATCAGCTATTTTTCGTTTTTAGTTAAGTGACAAATAAATTAAGTGTATTTTTCAACGGGTCCATATCAGGACTGGAGTAAGAGTTATTCCTGGAGCCTAGTACTCGTAGTTCAAAGGGTTCTTAGTCCTTACAATAGGTATTTATAACCTAAAACTCAATTTTAACTCTTTAAAAAAATGATACAAATTAATTTATAGAACAGAATATAATATCTTTCGAAATCTTTAGTATGTTAGGTTTCAGTTATAACAGTCAATTTTAGTTATGCACAATAATATTGTTAAATTTTAAAATAAAAATAAAAATACAATATTTCAAAACTAATTTTATACTGATTTTTTGAAACTGTACAATGATTTCTTGTGTATTTATTTTTTTTAACATAGATATCTCTATAGTCATTATTGCTATAGCGTTCAAGCGTGTATTTTTCATTGTAAACCTTAATTTATTCTTTACTCTTTTCTAATTTGCAAATACTCTTTCTGCGCCGCAGTTGAGAACTGGAAGACACAAATACAATCTATTAGCTATACTATGTATGCTACTTCCACATCTAGAAAAACTGAATTGAGTTCATTATCATCTATAATAATTGTCAATTGAAGATATTAAAGTCCTGATTCCTGATAGCATTGTAATTTTTCCTTCTTCATCCTGCTCATTAACTAATTTAGAACAAAGTATCATTTCTTCAGGAAAAATTTCACAATCAAGGTCGCTCGGATATATTTCTGTATTTGGTGCCTTATAGTTTATACAGTTATAAAGGATTTTTTTCTCAGTCGTCGATTTAAACTAAGTAAGAAATCTAAACTTTTTTTGTAAATCATTATATTGTTCAAGTATTTTCAGCAAGCATGTATTTTATTTAATTTGTCCATTATAACCGTAAATGTTTCTACTCTAAATTTCTCCTCCCCAGATAAAGTTGTTATAATAATTTCATCTGGAGTAAGCTTACGAATATATTTTTTCGGTATTATACTTTCTAGAAACCTTAGAAATAGATAATACCGTTTTTTTCTATATCATTAAATGTATTTCTTATTAAACCAGCATAGTCCCGTAAAGATTAAAAGCATTAACAACAACTGATAAATCAAGTGACTAATCTTGTAATTCAATTTTAATTTTGTCAAACCCTTTAAAATTCTGTTCCATAGTATTGTCATAAAAGGAATGCCAAGTGATGTAATTTTTTTTTAATAATATTTTTCCCTTCATTTCGAGAATCTTTATTTCTTTATTTCCACTTAAATATTTTAAACAATTGAATATGGTATCATAATTCTCACAAAGCATTTTAGTAGAATGTGCTCAAGCCGACTACCACGTTTCACTCAGACTCTCAGTTCCCCGGTCTCCCATCAAGGATTTTTAAATTGCTCCCCATCGATATGCAGAAGCCGAAAAAAATTAATAAAAATGTTGAACAAACTAAAAAATCATGGATGCTACTGAATAACTTTCAACTGTATTATTGTCAACTAAGTGTAATGAATTTGCAGTACAAGGAATAAAATCGATATACTTAATAGATTTTTTGAAATGCTCTTTTTGAATGGAGTACTCCTTCAAACTTACCAGAAATATTTGAAACATTGTCATGTGATCGACCCCGTGCGTCTTATATATTCAAATCAAGTTCTTCAAGTTTTTTCAAAATGGCCCGAGCAATAATTTTACTATACATATTCAAAACATAGGTTACCTATTAAACGGTCTTGAACATTAACGGAATCATATATCTATTAATGTATCTAAAAGGTAGTTGATGAATATGAAAAGTGTCTCGGGATGAGTCAACTACTTCAGAAAAATATTTAATCATTTTAATATTTAGAAAAATCTTAGTATAGCTTATAAATTATTCGAAATAAAAAACTGCAGATAACAAAATACTATCGGAAAGTAAAATGATAATTTAAAATATTAAGAATTTGTTCTGAGAAAAAAAGCCCCTTCAGAGCTTTTAATATTTCATATTTCAGTGCCTGGAATGCGGGCTCCATGCTCAATCCGGCTCCGGTCTATACATGTACAGTTTTTCCTAAAATAGAATCCATATAGTTAAACTTCGGATAGCCATGGAGTTAAAACACAAAATAATCATCATATATTATGATACATCTCTCATGCCACGTGGTACATTCTAATCCCGGAGCAGAGTTAGTAACCGAAACGAAACGATTGCTCAACAGTGGAGTCGTTGACCGTATACAGATTAATTTAGATTTAGAATTTGATAACTTTTGTAATTTTTAGTCGGGTGCAACTACAAATTACAATCCAAGATACTTTGGTGAAATATACTGACCATAACACGCTTTCGTAAAACGTTTCTGAATTTTCTATACTGTTCAATGTGGGTGTACAGATCGAGACCGTCCATCATAAACGTTTTGCTAGGTACCGATTTTTGAATGCGAATAAAATACGTCAATACAACAATCGTGTGCCGGGAATCGGGATGCGATTAGTCAGTGAAACAAGAGTCGGTGACATTTTCATCTATAGTTATCGTCTGGTCACGGCGTGATTCATTTTAGCTCATTTCGCCCCACGTAATCCACGTACACCCATTATTACCTACGTAACATCAACCGATCGGAAACGCGTTCCGCTTGTAGTCTACAAGTGTTGAAAAAAAGTTTAAGCAATTAGCGGTCGCTATTTTCGCTGACCCGGTCGGCACGCGGCGACTATAATATTATCATTATTATCATTATCGCACAAGGCGTTCGACTCTGAGCGGCGAAAAAAATTGTCCGTCCGTGTTCCGCGTTTCGACCGACGACGTCCGAGCAGTGCACGGTCGAATATTGTCCGGAGGGCGAAACGTTGCGGTAACCCGTACCAAGCGCGCGCAATGGAAAGCTATGACGCCGAGTCGTCGTACACACGCGCGCGCCCGGACTTCGCGACCCCTCCCGATGACGTTACGGAGATGCCGCTTACCGAACCCACTTGAATGCAATCGCGGCGGCGGCGACCGCCAGCGTTTCGCCGTAATCGCGCGTTCCCTTTCACCGGTCGTTCCGTCACGCCGCGGGTGCACCACTCGCGCCGCCGGTGTTGGACGGCGACGGGCGGGAATTCGAACGCGAGATCGTGCGGCCACGGCTCGAGCTGGTGGTGCAGGTCTCTCGCAGCGTGCATTGCTTCCACGACGATCGCCGTCCGTCCGCCGTCACACCGCGGTTCGACCGTTTCGACTTCGACGCTGACCGTTTGTTCTGGTACGCGACGCCTCGCGCGTCACATTTTACATCGCACGCGCAGTGTCCTCCGAGCGCAACATCGGGGTAAGTCAAAATCAAATAAGTCGTCATCACCCCGGTACTTGCGCGCACCACTTCTGCGATGTTCGCTCGTAGACATAACTCTTTACGTGCTGCGTCACGTTTTTTCACGTGTTGGTTTTTCTCTCGCAATCGCCGCGGCACTAGACTGTTACAGTACTTTCGGATTGTATTAATATATTTGTGTAAACATACGCTATTGACAATAATTAATATTTAACGATCATTTTCAAAAATATTATAATGTAAAAGATGCTTTGAGTTTTTGCGTGCCTTCAAATTTTTTTTTCACGTGCCATGGATATTCCATCTCTGCTACGGTCTATATACTTACTACCAAATTAAAGTTTAGTGGTACCTACTAGAATATTTGTTTTAGTCTTGCTCGAATACACCTATCTGTCAAATTTATGAAAATATTTCAACGGGGATTTAATAATTATTTTACGTTTTTAAAATATTAAAGCAGTGAAAGGAGAACCACGTATTATATCATATAATATAACTAAAGACCGGATTTATATGTAATAAAAATCTATAAAATATGCACATTCATATCATACATTTTCAAAAAGATTTTTTACAAATTAACAATATATTATGTATAACATTTTTTTACTAAAATAACATTTTTAATGACATTGTGTAAGTATAAAAGTATTATAAATTAGTTAAATTATTACTATTTATATTAAATTATGGGTTTTTTACAATCGGCAGTAGGTACTTTACAGACGTAAATTCTATGAATTTGTAGAATATGTAACATTTATGCAACTACCAAATAATATGCAATAAATATGCATTTTCATTCAAATATGCGAAAATATGAAAAAAAAATTAACCCTAGACTCTACACATTACGAAACGTCGATATTTATAATCAAAATTATTCTAGGTGAATTGTAGAAGAATATGCATTTGCATGTAAATCCGGGCCCTAAATATAACCTACCTATATAATACATATAAGTGTGATAATATGTATTATGAAACATTAATAAAACTATTGCATGGTGTAATTAATATACAAACGTATTGCACCAGCATATATTAAGTAAAAGTATTCAGAAAATAACGTATGTCTTCCTAATTTTTAAATTATTCAGTTGCAACTCTAAATAATGTGTAAGGTATACGCCGGATAAGCCGGTAGAAGTAATTAATCTTTTATCATTTTTAATCTAATATTTTGAAATAATTGGATATCATTTGACTATCAAATGTTCATTTATATCTATACTTTCATACTGCATATGATACTGCATCGAATATCTTATAATATATTAAAAAATATAAATTATAGACGTACATTTGATGGTATCTTCGGGTTGAGCTCGGAAACTGCTCGACCGATATCGATCAGAAATTCAGAACGAAGTGGGTATATCGTTCATCAGTTGATTCGGTGCACATGAAGAGTGTCAATGTGTCATATCCATATGCTATAACAATATTTTCGCTAATGCCATCGATTACTAAAAATTAAACTTAATATGAAAATTCCGCCTGCGATGATTATCAAGGATATTTTGGTTTCCTTAGTTACCAATCTTGGTTGACATTCTATTTATTCGTCGTGTATTATTTTCACAACACCTTTGGCTATGTCGGTAGGGTTGCCTTCGCAGTTATCAAAGGACAGGGACAACGATGGGCAGCAACGATTATATATGTATATATATTTTATAAATTAAATTAAATATCCTTTTTTCCCTAATCTAAGATTTTCTCGTTTAAAATGAATTACGGGCTAATACATGTTTATGCTCGCATGATGCTAAAAATGAAATCCAGTCCGAGTCGTTTTGCTAAAGATACGAGACGAATACGTTTTTCTATAAGAACAATGATCAATCGATAAGCCGAAATAAATAACCCTCGAGACTGTAATACAATTTATACATACAATCTATATGATTATATCTATACTCTATGCTAGTTTATGAAGACGTGTGCATGATTTATTATACCATAAAGGTAAACTCAAAAACTGTGCGATCGATTTCAGTTACATCAAAAGAATCTTTGAGTGTGAGACCCGTTATGCATCATAATATAGGATATATATGATTTTGTAATTGGTTAACTATAATGAACATAAATTACGTTTTTTGGGTATTAAAAACGTTCAATATTGTGATATAGATATTACCAAAGAAAATATTAAAAATTCTTAAAATATTGAAGAATTTTGATATATAAACTGATTATTATGATTTCTATTAGTTGACACTTTATCTGTGTTATGACTACGGAGTAGTAATTCCTTTTCATGACACAACTTTATCTTAACTATAATATATAATTTGATAACAATGTATGAAATATCTAATTGCAAATTGTTAAAAGTTAATACGCTTTACTATGACAAAATCATATGCCAACATTGAAACATGTAAAATGTTTAGTCTGCCATTCCGGTATTTGGATTAGGCTACATAAATATATAATTTAGGACATCGAAATACCATATTTAGAATCAAAAATTCCATCAATTGGCAGTCGATAAGTAGTTTTCTTACTTTTTAACTTTACCAAAATATAAAATGACAGCTTTAGAGAGTGTCTGTACGATTTCCTCCATTTTTCATAAAGTGTAGACCATTTTATACAATAAATTCAGTATTAATTAGTACTAATTTATAATTGCTATGTACTGTCTTAATTAAATAAACTTACATCAATATACGTAAATATCTTTCGATAGTCGTATAGATACTTTCTATATTATGTGAACATTAGTAAACTTAGAAAATCACAATATGGGTTAAATAGCATTTTAACGTGATATTTTAATACAGCAATTCATTTCAAAGTTATGAAATATCCAAATACGAGTGCGTATATATATATTTAACAACGTTAGTAGTAGTGCAGATTATGTGCTTCTTACGTAAAATACTTTCAAGTTCAAAGCCTTAAATATTTAAAAAGTTAAGACAGTTAAGTTATAGGTTCTGAACGGAGAGAAAAAACTGGTTTAAAAAATCATGATGCAACAACATAACATTATTATTAATACCTGTTATACTGCAGCAGTTCGGGTGTGTGACATTTAACGATTTAACATATGTTTTTATTAATCACGGAGTACCATAACATTTCATTAGAACATTCTGAACATTTAATATACAATCGAAACTATTCAAAATAATAGTTTCTTGCATAATTCTCTATTAAAGCTATACGTGCAGTTTTGTTTTACAACCTATTATGAATTGTTAACAAAATAATAAATGTTAAATTAACAACTATTCGAACTCCTTGTATTCCAATCAGAGTTCAGACCATTATTGTAGTATATGTCTTATTTTTCTAAATCCGTTGGACGTTGGTCAATTAACGGCTGTAAATAAATTTTCAGTACAAAGTACTACTTATTAGTAAGTAGTAAAGTCTCGTCTTCCGCTTCACTAATTTTAAAATCTATTTGTACTCCTCAAATAAGAGATAAAATGTACAGTTGAATATTAACGTTTTTTTTTATTACGTTATACTTACATTTAGATTCTGTGTGAAACGAGGAATGTATTGGTTTCATCATGATGTTTGGGTGTGTTTTTTTCTATCTGTGTTCTGGATTTTATCTAGTTGGTTCTTTGGGTGGATTTTTTTGAATTTCTCAATAGTATCAAAATAATAGAGAAAAATTGCAAAAAAACTTCTCCCAAGATCTAGAACGAACCCTTGTTTGTATTTATTGGATACAAGATTTTTTATAAAATTTTCTTTATTTGGTTGTTATTCTTTAAATATTAATTGTAGCGACTAGAAAAATACTTATATTACCTATCGATATTAAATAGAGTATTTATATTAGGACTTAATATAGAAATCTCATAATTTTGGAAACATTAATTTTTTTTTAAGTTAGAATATTTGAAGTTCAATCAACCTTATTAAGAAATTTGGTTTTAATATTTATAGAATGTCTTTAGAAATATTAACTGATCCAACCGACCTTTTTCACTCAGAATCGTTTTTTCGAGAACAATACGGCACCAATATTGGTTTCAAGTTTAAAAGATCCATCCTTATATCTCATTCTATCTAGGAGTTTAGTCCGTTTTTTATTGTATATAGGTACATTTAAAGAACGTACTTATGATTTATGTATCTAAGGTGTTGACTGATGAAGTAATTAAAAAATTAGTTTTACAAATAACGATCGATTCACTTGATCATTCTGTAAAAAACACCGGAAAAAATATATTATCGCTAATAAATAACTAAAAAATATTATATTTAATCGATGCGTATTTAATCAATATAAGAATTTATAATGATAATTATTATTATTATTTTTTCATTGAAAATAACACTGGATAATTATATATAGGTATCTATACTGAATTGTATAAAGCAATTAACAAATTGGCAATGAACTGTAGACTTCTTATTGTTTTAATACATTATAGCAACAGATCCTATATATATATCTATTATTGTCTACGCTCAACGGGAGGTTTAATCTACATGAATTTATGTGAAGGTTAGTGTATTTGAAGTTCTTCTCCACGGTTTCGGGACACCCATGATCCAAATAGAAGCTACTAGCGGGGGTCCGTCTTATTCATCTTGTTTATCATTTACCATTTATAACTGTCTGCGTATACGTTTTTATGATATAACATCATATTTTTTTCACATGTTTTAGAGGAACATTAATAAAGTTATAATTTTAAACGATGAGAATCACAACAGCGATAAATTTGTTTTTCCTAATACGTGAGTTGGTACACGTATCTATTATAGTATGCGCTGCATGATCATTTTTATAATTTTTTTTTTTTGTAGATTCGCGTACATATAATATGATAGTATAATTTAGGTTGAGGTTTGTGATTCAAATATGCAAAAAACAAATTTTTGTTTTTTAATGGTGACCAAAGTAAATAACTTCCACTGACATAATCGCGTATTGTACATAATATAGTTAATAGTTTATATTATTTACGAGGACAAAGTTGGTTCTACAAAAGTGAAAATGATGTGTTATAAGTTATAATACTTTTTTCCTTCTGTTGGATATAGCACGTTAGCATATCTTCTACCGTTACTTAACAAATACTGCAGTTTAATACGTCAGTAAATTAATAAAATGTAAATTAAATAATATAAGACGCAAACGCACAGTAAAATATCCAAATAATCTAAACGCTCCAATAAAACAAGAATCGAGGGTTGGGATCCTCGCAGAAATAGGAACTTGGCAACACAAATCCTCCCCATGCGGCTCGAAAGTAAAACAATTCTATCTTTCAACATATATTGGGTTTGTACATAATAGACAATATTGTACTGGGAGAACCAGTTTTTCGGGTATTATGTTTAGTAATTTAAATATACATAATATCGATCAATATATGTACCTAAAAAGTAAAATGTATTTTCGAAACATGAAACATTGACTAACATTAACATAATACACAATACTGTTTTTGTTTGTTATAGTTATGTAGAATAAAATAAATGAGTATCTGCATACGGGTGTCAATCGATTATAAAATGCCTATGTCCGAAGTGCGAAGATGTCTTACCATCAAGTTCACAATTTTATTGGTGTTATCCGCCGTAGCTTTAGCTCAATTAGACACTAATTCAGTAAGTGGCCCGATCACGGCTAATGGAGGAGGTGTCGCGAAATTCCGTAAGTATATCAAATCTATTTCATGAATACCTACTGTTGTATGTATGGATTAATATTTACGAATGGTTTTTTGATTTTTCGATTTGACTGCTCTAAAGTTTCATATGGAATTTAGACATCAGCTAGCTGGATACAGCACTAATTTTAAAATATAAAATATTTTAAAATTAATGATTCAGAATACTTATGCTACAAAATACCTGTACAATGTACATAGATTAAATATACAGTATACTTTATCTATGATAGTACAGTTTTGCAATTTACAATTATATAAATAAATTTAACGAAAAATTATTTTTAGTTTTCAAAAACCTATGGTTTTTAATGCCAATTTTTTTAATTTTTGATTGTACCTAAAAGTGAATTGTCTTTAAAAAAATTATATTATTAAGATCTAAAAATTAATAAATTGTTTATATTGAATTTACCAAACTACAATTCACTGACTAAAGCTGATGAGCGAAGCAAGACGGATTACTCAAGACTATCACTTACTATAATTATAACTGTACCCAGCTTTTGGGACTTAAGAATAAGTATTATATTTAAACATTTTAAGAAAATAACAGTGATTTCAATCGACAACATTTCTTATCTAAGTTTTAATTAAATCATTGAAAATGTCAATACACCTATTTTTTTATTGACCGATATTTTTGTATACATACGTACCTATAATACCTACTTTATTAAAAAACCGGTAAACTTTCACTGAACGGTCTACAATATAATATGTGTATTTGTAAACCAGATAGACGAGTATTGAGGTATAGTATTTTCCGTTCTTTTTTTTTTAGTTGTTATGACGTCATGATGGTTTATTAATGAAAAATAATTCTACACGATTATGTATTATGTACAAAAGTGCAGATGAATCCCGTAACCGCAGGCATAATCTTACTATAGCCACTACAGTAATAATGATCGCGTTCCACTACGGTACGCTAGTGCGCATATGCTATTTTTAATAGTTGGTACACTTTAAATATTGCAACAAACCGGTTACCTTGTGATGGTGTACAAAATATAATGTGGTTTTGTCACTACTCTATATTGACATGTCACATGTTACATTAGTACATTACCTATCATATTATATTTATATATTTCATGTAGTAATATGTGTTAAGTGTTAATTAATAATCATATAATTATTTCGTATTTACACACGTTGTTATGTAGTATTGACGCTTTTATAAGAAATAATTAGATAATGTTCAATAAAAAATAACAGCTCCCTTCTAGGAGGGTATCCCCTCCCCTAGAAACATTTGTACGGGTGCCTATGAGTCTTGACTGTCATTTTATCTAAATTTCAAATACCTATAAATAGTATAAAAATTGAAGACCTGGGGGCAACAACCGGACATCTCCAATTAATTACATTTTTCAGGAGGAACAAAAAACTATTTTAAAATTCAAATTAAAACTTTAAAATTTAACAAAAATCATATTTTGACTTAATTTTCATGATTATAATAGAGACTAGAACTTAAATGGTGAAAAAAAAAAAATTAAATAGCCAAAACCAAAAAATAAAACTTTGGAGATGTCTGGTTGTTGCACCAAAATATTATTTACAAACTTATAATTGATAAATATGTAATAAAATTACTTATAAAATGTTTCTATTAGATATATTGTTTAACTTAATTTTATATATTTTTAAAAGAGTGTGTGTTCCAAAATAATAACAATATTATTATTCTTGATAAATAAATAAATACAACTTTTTATCTATATACTTTTTCTTGATATTATTTTTTTTAACATCAATAAACTATACAACATTATGTGGGTAGGTTCTACATAGGTGTTAGATACAAGTTCATATAAAAACAAAATCAATAAAATATAAATGAAAGTAAAATCTTTTAATACATAATAATACATTTTTTTTTAAATATAATATCAGTTTTAAACTTAATAATAATAATAAAAAATTAAATAAAAAACACTTTATTTTATAAATATAACAAAATATTGAAATAAAATAACTAATGACTTTTTGTAACAAACAATAAAGTATAAACAATAAAATATGGGTAAGTTCCACATATTTGAAACAAGTTCATATTATAAAAACAAAATGAATTAAATAAAAAATGAAATTAAAATCTTTTAAAACAATAATTAATTGTTTTTAAATAAAATTTCAGTTTTAAACTTAATAATAATAATAAAAATTTAAAGTTTAGCTTCTTTAATACTCAATGATCCACTGTATAATAAAGAATCATTTGAAATATGAATTTATTATGAGAAATAGGTACTTTAATTCGGCGATTGTAAACTGCGCCCAAAATACAGGTAAACACAAAATCACACATGTAAACTGCGCCCGGGTAAAATTACAGGTAATATACTTAATTCGTTACAGCCATATAATTTGAATAATTAAAAATAAAATATAATTTAAAAAATTTAAATAATTATAAATATTACAAATAATAATGTGGATACATATTCATCAATTGGAATTTGACTACTATTATATTTATTAATTAAATTTTCTAACTTTTCGCGTTTTTTTTTTTGTTTTAGTTTTGGAATTTAAACGGTTCATTTATACTATTTGGTTTAATGTATACTTCTATTTGAATTTCTTTTAACTTTTCTATGAACATGCAAATATTTGGATGAGTTGTATAAAAGCTGGAATTAAAGTGAGAATGAAAAGACTCGCATGCATTTGTGGTTAAAGTTGGCTCTGCTGATGCTTGAGCCCATACTTCAGGTGGATACTGAGCTTCTTCACTTATATATACATCTACCAAATAATCCGCAAATCGTCACTCTTTCGTCGTCAGGCTTTGATTTCATTAAATAATTGACAAAATACTCAGATACACTTTCTGGACTTAGAAATGGTAAACCGTTACAATGCACTAACCACCTTCTAATATCACTATTTTTATCTTTATAGTCATTACTTAAATGCCTGTGATATACTTGAAAAAGTACACAATCGTCAAACATAGAGACTTTGATAAGTGAAAATTTAATAAGTTAATAAGTCGGGCGCAGTTTACATTATATCTTTTTAACATAGATAACATTCCGGGCGCAGTTTACACTATACCTTTTCAACTAAGATAAAAATTCGGGCGCAGTTTACAAAAAAAAAGGTCATTTGGGCGCAGTTTACGTATGGCCTTTTAATTATTTAGTTTAATTAATTTTATTATTTTTTTGATAAGCATAAAGCCTATATCAATAATATAATATAATATATAGTACCACGAATAATGCCGCGAAAAGTAGTGATACAATGATATCTCGAAATCACGTGTATACAATAATTTTACAGTATGACCATTTAGTGCAACAACCGGACATATCCGGATATGTCCGGTTGTTGCATCAAATAATAAACCAGACATCTCCATTTGTTTAATATCTGAGTATCTATGAATCGGATATGTCTGGTTGTTGCACCAAACGACGTGTTTTTTTTTTTTTAATTATGTTTGCCGAAAATGTGATTTTGACCAAAATATGGAGATGTCCGGTTGTTGCCCCCAGGTCTTCAATTGTTGAAGTCTTTTGAAATTTACACCATCTCTAAAAAATAGCCATATAAATATATATCATATATGCTAATTTTTTTTGTTTGTCACGATTTTGTTTATTTTTATTGTAAAGCTCATTTAATTTTGTTTTAGGTGTTGCCCCTTTCGATCCTAGAATAGAAAAGTTTACATCATAATCAATTATTCATCTTATCTTCAATTCAGTTATTATTTAATGCCAACAAAATTATTTTTAATATTTATACTTGACAAAATATTATTTTATACATTTTTTTTTTAAATTTTCGCTTCAACATTATGAATTTTGTAAAAATATGCAAAAATATGAAATAACCATTAAATATGGAGAACTATTCAAAAACAATTTCACCATTATTGATCAAAGAAAACTGACAAAAATCCAAAAAAAGTGAAAAGGAAAAAAATATGCGATCGCATAGAAATCCGCGTTCTAGTCATGACTGTATCTCACCCGACGAGGAGTTTCGTCCGTTTTGTCATCTTGTACTTTTTAATAATTTTATGAGGGTTAAAAAAAATATTGTTTATCAATTTTTGTGTTTAAGGTCTTGTTTTATATGAATTGTATTTCACTACTGTCTATATAATTATATATGGATTATTCGTTTTGATTACTAATACTACGAATTTGTATTTTACCTTTATGATTTTCTCAATATTTTTGTTATTTTTGGATTGTGTGATTTCCTATACAAGTGTTGGAACTGTCTTAGGGCTACATTTATGTACTTCCGTAACAATATTATTACTTTCATGAAACTTCTTATACATACTACTTACAATTTACATCCTAGGCACTTACTCAATTCAACATTTTACAACTATACATTTATTTTCAAATGTAAATATATGATTCTTCGATTGCTCTTTTCTAATAATTATACACATTACACGTATTATAACCATTCCTACATAATATTAATAATAAAATTAATTTAAATCGTGTATTTTTGTATACGTATAGGTAAACATTTTTCTCAATGCAAAACACATACAAATGAATTCGACGACTGTATAAAGAACGCAATCAACAGTGTGAGGCCATATTTTACAACAGGTATTTTATTCGTAAACTTTTACGCATTACACGATAAGTTGACGAGTAGGTTAATGCTATTCTAGTGCATAAATGCATAATATAATAGTATATCTGAGAATATGTTTGAATACTACGAAGAGCAAAACCAATACCAGATTTTAGAAGTGAATTCTAATTTAAAACTGTACCCTATGTTCTATATACTATTTATGTATACCCATACAACTAAATTAAATGTAAGCCTTTGAAATCGTATTCTATAATATAGGTGTACCAGAACTAGGAATCCCTCCTTTCGATCCATTTTTTGCCAAAGAAGTGAGGCAAAGTAGAGGAGCTGGTTTATTTGGTTATAAGTTAATCATATATAATGTTACTGAAAGCGGATGGAGGCAATCGGAAATAAAAAAAGTCAAGTAAATATCATAAACTGGGTAAAATTAAAGCTAGTGGTACATTTGTTTACATATATTTTATTTCCAGGACGAACTTCAATACGAATACAATCAAACTCACCCATTATTTTCCCGAGAAATATTTAGAAGGTTACTACGAAGCAGAGAACACCATACTGCGACCTGGAGTCACAACAGTAGGGCAATTCAATTTGACTTTGTGTAAGAATTTTACAATTTAAATTGTTAAATCGTGACGTTTCGTAACGGATCCTTGATAAATATTTTAAAATATTATTCGAGTATTTGTCGAATAAAATAATATTTTATTCTTTGTCTCTAAAAACTATTTGTTTAGATGATTATGTACAAACAATGACTATGAGCAAACCAAAAAATACGAATCAAATTAAAGTAGCTGTACAGCTTCAAGAAATTGGAAATATGTCTCTACATATCGGAAATCTTTTGCGAGGAAGAGTAATAGTTGGTGAGTAATGACTAACGATTATTTTCTAATATTTTCCCTTCTTACAACCAGATAAGCCTACACAAATAATTATAGGTAATCGTTATAAAATAGTTATTAGACGATTTAAGGAAAAGTGAAAATCATTAGGTCGCCAATACGTAACTATTGTCATGTCACAGAAGTTAGTAAGCAAATGGAAAAAGTCATGGTTAAGGTTTTTAAAACCATAAGGCATGGGAAATCGTAAACAGTATAGGTTTTATAATATCCCTACACTAAAAATTTTATTCTTTGAAAAATCGTGCGTCAAAAATCCAACGACACATTGAAAGCCGCAGCGAAACACATATATATAGTGAGATCTCTTGCATATTTTTAAAGGTTTTAAAGACATGAAGCCAACTGCAACCATTAATTATAAGGCTGTATTTCTAAGGCAGACTGGCGGGAAAGCTTCTGGGCCTATGGGCTATGTGGCGTTTTTTTGTATAAACCATAAAACAAGAAGTATTTTATGATCAAAACGTACTCGCATAATGTTTGTGTTTAGGAAGGTGTAGTTAACATTTGTAAAACCTAAAAACACAAATTATGACTTTTGCTTTATTTCAACACTTAAATGTATATTTTTAGCGAATTGTTCTAAATCATTGAGATGCTATAATAATATATGAATAATAAAAATGTTTTTGCTTCAGAAAATGTTTTGGATCGAATAATAAACGCCTCATGGAGAGTTGGTTTACCAGTAGTGAAACCACTTATAAACGACCTCGTTGCATCTGCTTTTACAAAAATTTGGAATGATGCTTTTAATAATTTTGATTTTAATTTAATACTGCCATAAATTACTCGCTCGTCCGTTTATTATCATATTTTCGACTATATTATGTACATGGTTATTATTAAAAGCATTAATTTTCAAAAGTAAAATTAATTAAGTTTTTGTAATTAATATATTATTATTTTTCATCAATCATAATGATAACAATAATTTTTTTCTATTTTACTTATTTAAGGATATACAATTTAATTTGTTGTAAAATGTAATTGTTATTTATATTTTGTATGTATTCTGTGTTATAATAATTGTATTATATTATATCTATTATCTAATCTACGTAATCTGCAAATAAAATCTATATTTTTATGATCCAATAATGGGAAGCAATATATTATGAATATTAATAATAAAAATCTTACCTTTTTTTCAATGTGTACTTTTTCTGAAGTAAGATTTGCACAAAATTAAGAAAAAAGTATGAATTGAAGTATTCCACTTATCTTCCAAAAAACACTGGTGAAATTTTGTTGACTACAAAATTAATATTTTGATCAACTATTAAATATAGAATATATGTAGACTTTAAGGATAATGTATAGGTGATATACTGATATGCAATTATATTTAAATTATTAAAGTATTTTATACTTGGACTTTCGGTAAATGAGAACCTAAAAAAATGTCCACCCACTGGAGTTTGTTTTTTGATTTTTTACTTCCACTCTTAAGTACATATACTATTTTAAATAATTTTACATAATATTGAATAATTTCTGAGAAATTATGTATGATTTTTATAATTTTTAGAAGTAATATCAAATTTATAAAATATTTTTATAGCAAATAGTACTTACATATTTATTTGCAATTAAATTTTTATTAACACTATTTTCCATGTTCCTAAGCTGTTACCTATTGATATAAATATTAAATTATATTAATATATTATCTTATTCCAAATAAAATATTAAAATAGTTGTATTATTCTAATAATTGTTAATTTAATAAAATATATGATGTATGCATGATATTATCTTAACTTTCAACATAAACAATCAAAATCACAAAATTTAGGCACCTAGGCGATACTATTTTGTCCATCGGTAGGATTTGTATTCCAAGTGATATATTTGTTTCTAGGGGCAGTATATATGTTTGAGAAATATTTATCTGATGTAGTTTAGATAGAAATATTTGTATTAGTTAACTTTTTAGTTAACTAGTATCAAGGAAGTATATTATTATTAAATGTATCAACTACATTTTACTAAAGATATTTTTAAACATTATTCTGTACAACATTTTTAAGTTTAAATGCTAACAATCCAACTGTTTTTTATATAGATAACTCAATAGATATTTAAGGCCTTAAAAAAGGCTCAAATTTATATTCATTTTGGAAAACACGATCTATATTAAAATGTACTAGAATATATTTGTTATACATAAATAAATAATATTCCTTATAATTGGTATAATATTGAACGCTTGGCCTAAATTAAGTTAGATTATATTTGGAACACATATTATGTACTTTTGAAATTGAAGGTATGTGTGAAAAATACACACAAGTTAGACAAAAATGAATACCTAAAAAATTTCTTCAATATCTTCATCATCTTCAATATTTTCATCATTATTATCTACTAATAAGCTATCAATGTTGGATGTGTCACTACTATTGTGTGATACTAATTTATGACCATCTAAATGTTTTGAAGTTTTGAAATGTCCACGGCATGCATCACAGAAGTTAGCTACTCTATCTTCTAAGTCTCGATCTTTAAAAGACCAATAAACACTGTCTACATGCTCATCTGAATGTTGTTTCATTTCCAGCATATCCAAAGCTAAGTAACTGCAATCTGCGGCAGTGCATCTAAAATAAAAATTGACAATTTTAATTAAATTTATTATGATTGTATAAATACTATTGACTAACCTTATAAACTTGTTGCGTAGTAATTCTTCACGCCATTTGGTTAAATGATTATATGGTATATCATAAGACTTGCGTTTCATAGAATGCTTCTCCTCATATTCTTCATCATTCTCTTCAATTTTACGTTTTACAGGTTCTTTATTTTCAGGCAGTAATTCTAAGCCATCTTCTGTTTCTACTAATTTAAAACCGCATTCTTCCTCTGTTAAATGTTTATAACCTTCTTCATGATGATGTAAAAGATGTGTTTTAAGTTTATTAGAAGATGTAGTCCTACCACCACAAATAGAACATTCAAATTCATCATCTAAATATGGTTCAAAGCATGTAGCAAAATGATCATTCATATCATCCAGATCAAACGTCATATATTTGCATGAATTATGACTGCAATGCACATAACCATTTTTTAAGCCCATTATCCAAGTTTTTATTTGAAAATCGGTAGGACTATTAACATTTACTTCAGAACAGATAGATTCTGTGTCAGCTAAATCTTCTTGAATTTTCCATTGGGAATATGTAACTATTTTGCTAGCAGCATTTATGGCACTTGATGTTGGATGTCCATACTGACCCATTGGATAAGATTGAATTTTATTATCTTCATCAAAGTCATCTTCATTTTTCTGTTCCAAAAAGGAATAACATTTTTATTAATATCTAAATTATTATTTTACTGATAATGTACAAACATTTACAATATTAAAATGTTATAAATTCAATTCAATATCATTAATTTTATCTTACAAGTAAATATGATATTCAAATATAAAAAAAAATGGAAATACCTAAGTTATTCTTATGATATATACTTAAATATTAGCAACTTGTACAGAAATTTAATTATTCAAAAAAAAAAAGACCTATGATTAATCTACCTGTAAATAATTTGATAATTTAGTTTAGTTCCTCTTAATTTCTTATCAAAAAACTAAATTAGTAAATTAAAAGTATTATAATATAGTGTATTGTTGTATTGATATATATGGAATTTCACAAAAATCATTAAATAAGAATAACTGTATTAAGCTGATATATTGATTTCATAATAAAATATAGGTACCTGTTTAATCGGGAATAATAAATCTTTATGGTGATTATTTTGGTGAAACTGAAGGGCTTGTTGTGATGATGTATAACCTTTACAATGGCGACAAAAAAACTTGGATGATGTATCAGGATCTTCACCCAAACACTTTTCGTAGTGTAACTCAAGTTCAGGAATTTTGTAGCTAATAAAATGGCATTCGGGCATAAAACATTGAGTGTACCCACGAGTCTTAATATCAGTTGACCATGACGTCAATTGTTGTTGGGTGAGTGTAGGCTTTATAATAATTGACATAACATCGGAATCCTTATGGTTATTGCTCTTGTGGTAGTCAAGTGCATCTTGGGACGTAGTTTGGCCACCACATGTAGGACACACAAAATTACCGGCTATTTCACCACGGCATGTTTTGAAATGTTCTCTCATGTCGTCTATGCAATAAGCAATGTAACGACAGTGTTGAAGATGACAGCGGACAAACCCATTTTTGTCCAACATAATTTTCCATGATTTTATATGCACAGGCCTACTGCTTCGTTTTCTGAATAGCCCTTGAACGGGCGTTGCGGGGTTAGATAAGGTGATAGTTACTTCCTTAGACATTTCGCTATTAAATAATAAGAAAAAAAAACAAAAATGATTGAATGAAAATTGTAAAATAATATTTTTTTAAAAAAGTTTGAAATTATTCAGAGTAACAATTAAATCATCACGACAACAAAAAAATATTCAACTTTAGCTTAATTGACAGTTAGTATTTTTAATTTTAATTTCACACACACAACTCGACTATAATAACTGTGTTAGATCGGTTGTGATTACTGATTAGTGATTTCCGTTTACTGGTTACTGGGTGCACCGTGCACTGGTACAGTTAAGTACGTACTATATAGAATCGGATATCAAGAGTATGATGTTTAATGTTTATTGTTGTCAATAAAAACGTTCGAGTGAGAATCAAATGAACAGTATCAGCCATACGCCAATATACCTATTTGTCCATGGATTTTAAATTATTTGAGGTTATGTAGGTTCCGTGATGAAAGTTGTCGTACGCTTCTTGAGAACCATTGAAATTTGTTATCAGTTATCACTATAGTCAGAAATTCGGTATCAGTGTATCACTGAAATTGTCTCTGCCATAGGACTCAGAATCACTAACCAAGAGTATCGATATACGTATCGGAATATATCTTATTATCTTAGTCAATAGTCCGTGTTTAGAAGGTATTCTGTATTATATAAATTATAAATCTTCTAAGGCCGTGGGTACTATAACTTTTTTTTTGTAGTGATAGTTTTATGTGCGTATTACGTTAGCACATACATACTAATTAACATATATTTATCTGCAATGTACTTCATAAATGATTTTTCCAAAACGTTAACACTGTTAACCATTGGTTTTTCTACCGGTATAATTCTTAACTATCTATTCATACATTATATTCCAAATAAGTATATAAGTCGCGATAAAAAAAAAATATATGCCCCTGATGGAGAATTTCGAAATGAATCTAAATCCTTAACAAAAGGAGAAGGGGAATATAAAATTGCATTATTGGTTCGACATGATTTAAAAATGGGAAAAGGAAAAGTTGCAGCCCAAGTAAGATACACTTTTATTTATTTACTTAGATGATTAAGATTTTATAATTTATGATTTGATTAAAAAATACAATTTTCAAGAAGAATGATAAATACCTAGATAGTTTAAGAATTTAATTTGTAAAAGGAATTGTGACTTATTACTGTGATGTTTACATATACATTTTGTTTTGGAAACTGAGGCCATTGTCTCCATGTGTGTTTAGTACAGTAGGTTTGTTGGGTGTAAAATAAAAATAAAATTGAGTTATTTTATTTTAGATACCTACTTATCAATATACCTAATTTATTTTTATATAAGTGAGATTAGTTAACCACATTAATCCTTTATTGACCAATGTTTAAATTTCTGTTTTTAGTGATCTTTTCTTTGTCCTTAGTAATGTAAATCAGTGGCCACCCTAAACTAGGGTACTTTCAAAAATCTCAAGTAGTACCTATTCCTGTTCCATTAAACAAGGTTTACACAATGTATCTTTGACTATTAAAAAATAGTTTTTATTATAAAATATATTTATTATTATATAATATATAGTGTTCACATGCAATTGTACACTGTTATGAAGAAGGCTTGAGGTCAAGACCAATAGATATAGAAGGCTGGGAGTCAAACAATAAGCCAGTGGAAATATTCAAGGTAGCAGATGAAGAAACTATGTTAAAATATCAACAATTGGCAAATGACAATGGATTCAATAACTATATAGTAGTAGATGCAGGTCGCACACAAGTCGCACCTAAATCGAAAACAGTAATGGCTGTAGGTCCAGTTAAAAATGAAATGATTGATTTGTTTATTCAAAATCTTCAAGTTTATAATTAATTTATTATTATAAATATATAAATTTAATTAAGTTAACTTAATTGTTGCATTTTTGTATCAAATTTTTACATACTCTTAATAAAATTAACTGGTTGTTTTAGTGTGCAGTCTTATCAGTAAATGCGTATAATAAAAGTAAATTGTGCGGATTACCTTCAAAATGTGCTAGAATTGTTTTGAGAGTACCAGATTTAAAAACTATGGAGTGTATTCAAAAGCAATGCAAGTTATTTGATATTCCTACAGCTACTTTTACAGAAAATGATCAAGTGACTGTTTTAGCAATTGGTCCAGCCAATGAAGTTTCTATTAATGCTCAAGTGCATAATTTAAAGTTATATTAGGTAATTAAAATTTTCTTATACAATAGCCTAAGTTTTTGTATTTAACAACATGAAAATATTTAAAAAATAGTACTTGTCTCTGAACTATAGGAGATTAAGTTAATGAGTTTAACTAATAAATAAACTAGTAATTAATAGCCTATGGTGGCCCGAAAATCATCTTAACTCACAAGTGTAATATTTCAAGTCACATTTACAGAACATGTTAAATCAACAAATCTACTTTTCCAGATAAATCTGACAAAAATGTTTTTTAAAAGATTTAATTCACCAAATTCTAAATATATATAAAACAGCTGATGCTTCTTTGTGTTGGTTTTCATAATTTTCTGCAAATTAACTCACCAAAAAAATTGACCTACTAGATGTAGAGCAATATGATTAAAACATTATTAATACTAAATGTACACCTTAAATTTCAACTTCCTCTGTCAATATCTATGTGTTCTGTTCTAAAATCAAGAAAGTAACCAACAGTGACTAATGTTATTGTTATAGCTAGTAGCTACATAATGTAATACTTTTAAATTTTCATTAGATTCCTATTCCTCTTTATTATTAAATTGCCTCAATATCATTGAGCAAGGTTTAACATATCATTTAAAGGGGGGTTATAAGAAACCTTCACCACACTACTCCACTTGAGGAAGTAAAAAAGACCTATAGTCTATTGGTCTTACTCTCAGAAACATAAATATTATTCAACAGTACAACACAATACAAAACTGCTATTTCTACTTTTTATTGATTTTGAACAGGCTCTCAATAACTAAGATATATTAAAAATTGTCTACAACAAAATTAAAACCATCAATCAATTCATTGTATCTGCTGTTAAGGTGTTGCAAGTTATTTAATTACAAGTTATATAGCTACCATTCTCCAATAGACATTGAAGTAATCATTCATCCAACACTTGTCAAAAATCTGAATCTGCAAGCCTTCCAGTGTAATGTATTTTTTGTGAAGGTGGTTATCCAGTCAACTGAGGATGTAAAATTCATAAAGAATTCCAGACTTCTATACAACTCAAGAAAAACTATAAAGATTGTAAAAATACTAGAAATATACCCAACAAGTTAATACTATTTTGAATTCATCAGACACTTCCTCAATATCATACACTCAATAATAAGTTTTTTCCGACATTATATAACCTAAACATTTAACAGGCCCATTTAATATTAAAAAACCTGGTAACATAATATCACTACGATAATATATTTCAAGCATTTTGAAGTTAAAAACTTCAAGTATTATAGTTAAACTTGCTAGATGTCTCCCTTACGACATTGTGTTTATAATCTACTATTCATTTCACAGATTTTAAGACCAATATTTTTAATAAAAAAAAAGTACTAACTAATTAATACACAATTAAAAATTTTAATCAAAAGTTAATTTTAACAGCAATTGGAATTTTCAATTATTAATTTGACAAATAAGATTGATAAAATATACCAACTGACAGAGACAGAAACCATGCAAAACATATCCACCATGTAGCAAATCCAAATATTCCTCTGTAGACATCCACTGTTAATACCTAAAATGCATACATATTATTATAAAAATTGTTTTACACTTAATATATTTAAAATTTACTTGTTTCAACGATTGAATAGAAAAATATGTTATATTTGGTTCAAGTAATGCATTTTTAGTATTATTCATTATTGCCGGGGAAGTGTTTGTATAAACTTGGACCCAACTAAAATTGCCTGTTAAAACAAATAAAATACATTTACAGTGTTAATTAAATTTTATATATAAGTAAAAAATGATTACCCAATGTTTTATAAAAGAATATGAAGAACAACATCATTACTAGTGGTATAACATATTGTAGCACAACGACACAAGTATAGTAAAAAATCACAGATACCTTGAAATTAAATAAAAATAGAAGATGAAAACAAAATATATATATACAGAAGTAAAAACAAATTTTACTTGTTTTTGTAAATCTTTGTTAGTTATTCGTCCAGCTTCTTTTTTCTGTTGTATTAAACGTTCTTGAGCCATGTTTAAATAAGATTGCATAAAAATGGGCATTAATAATAATCTCTGGAACACCACAAATACTACTGCCCAACATCTTAAACTTTCAAATTGCTCTAATGTCATCCTTTAATTTTAATTTTTTTTTAATTACAAACAGTATGAATTTATTAATTTAAATTGAATATATTTACAATGGTTTATTCAATCCGGAGGCATTTTTTGCAGTTAGCAAATCTACTCCTATTGGCTTCACCCAAAGTAGAACAAGTAAAAAATGAGTTATCAAACTAAAATTCATTATAGCTTTAGTAAATCTTGCGCTGAAATGCAAATATTTTCCATATGTTTCATTAGATTCACAATATCTATAAAATAAATAAATTTGTGAAAATAATATTTTTGATAACAAAATTTACTGAAAATACTTCAGGCAATCCCATTGCATTTTGGCAGAACGGATTCCAGGAAATACAAACATTGCACCAGTCACTGCACACCATATGGCAAGACAAAATTTAACTATTAATTTTGATGCTGGTCCCCTAAAAAAATTATACAAATGTTAATATTATCAAAACATTTTGGGTTAAATGAATTAAAAGTAATTACTGTGAAGATAAGCCATGGTTCTGTAGAAACTCTGTGGAGCTTTCATTGAAGCTTCTGTACGCAGTGTCTAATCGTACATCAAGTTTAGATTCATCAATGACTAAAACTATCATAGCAATAACTAAATAAACAAAAGCAGCTACAATTACTGTTGAACGTTCACCAGACGACTCAAAACCACCACGAAAATATTCTAAAGTCAGGGACATTAGAATTTTGCTAAACATTTAAAAAATCAAGGAAAAATAATAGTTGTAAAAACTTTTATAAGCTTCTTCAAAAAAGGATACAATGCAAAAACTATAACAATTGAACACCACAGCATACTCAGATTAATTTCATTCTCAATTGGAGAATAGTAAGAATATATTTCTGTACTTAAATAAACTAAAGCTGCGTACAAAGAAAAATTTACGAGCCACTGATATTCCATGAAATATCTAAGTTGAAATATTTCATGTTCTTGAATAGGTTGGCTTTCCAGCTAAAACATAATTTGGTATTTAAATTAAATTAAGATTTTACAGACATTCAATTAATTATTATGTATTGTTAGTATGAATACTCACTTCAATATCTAGATTTTTAGGTACTTGAAATATATCAAAATGTTCATTTTGCCCATTTGTAGGTCGTTTACTTTGTTTTGAATCTTTTTTCTTTAAACCTAATAACTGCCTAAGTTCTCTGTCTGTGGGATGTAAGTACCGAACAAGTCTATAAAAAAAATTACTATGTCAATTATGACTATACATAATACATTATAATCTCTAATCAATTAAGGGCAAGTTGCATATAGACTTGCTTGTAAATATATTTATTAATACCTCTGTAACTTAACCATTCTGTTACAGAAATTATATTTCCAATCATCAAATAAATCGATCTGTAAAATTCATAGAGCCAAATTGGACCTGTACTTTACAGGTCCAATGACCGATATAGTACAGCCATTAGTGCTAACAGGCGTTCAAGCTACACCTAATTTTTGTTACCAGATCGATTAATCACTGCTTTATAAGCTGGTACTATACTAGTCCATCATCAGTTGATCAACAAAATGTAAAACATGTGTTGATAAACCAATGTCAAAATAGTTACTATATATTTTAAACTGTTTAGCTTATCCCTGTTATTATAAATATAAAAAATACATTCTGTAATACATATTATATAAGTACTTTGTAGTTAATATAGTTATTGATTTTTTATAATACAAAACTTTAAGACCCCAAAAAATGGATAAAACTCAGTTGTCATTTGCAGTAAAAATAATAAACATTCATAAATACTTACCCTGTTGAACATAGGGTCCATCGAGCAAATGAATAAATGGCACTAAGACGATGAATCAAATTTATGGCAATCATTGTGATAATTAATTGGATACCCAATAAAGTCTAGAACATAATACAAAAATTACTAAGAGTAACTTGTTAATAATTAAAAATATAGATCAATTAAGTTTACTTATAAATTAATTAATATTAAATTTATTTGTTAATTATGTTCAGATATACATGACATAAGTAAACATTTTTCAAATAACAGAAATTTGAATTTTGATTAGTAAAAATGATATTACACCATTTTATACGGGAAAAAGTTTCTATTGTAATTTGTAATTTTACTATTTAAAATTATGTCCAAACAAAAAATAAATAAAAAAAACATCTACATTTACATTTCATTAATCCACCAACCTAATGGAAAATTAAACAGTTAAGCTATATAGGTCATTAATCAAAGTATTTTCGAAACTCCAGCTAATAAAAAAAAGGTCTTTTTTTTAAATTTCATTATGTGCAAACAAATAAATTAGTCCATAATCCACAGGGTTCGATTATACACTTAAATTCGATAGACATTACTAATGATTAAACGTAGAAATATCATAAAATACATCGCAAAGCAATTCAAATAAATATCTATATCTCATAAGTTATAAGCATCTACGCGGGTTTGTGACTTTATATTCCACTGAAAGCAATTGGTTTTCCAACATCACAAAAACAAAGAACACGATCAAGACAAAATATCGTTGACCTGTAAGCAGTGTAAGTATTTAAACACCAAAACGTACACCCAAATAAAATATTATTTACCGCCATTATTGTCACGGAGACGGAAAACGAAGCTGTGGACGGCCTGCGTCGTCGCTGCGAGAACCTTTGAGCGGTCCGGATTGGCTATAAATAGAATCCCGGAATAAAGCCGGACTCAGACTTTAGGCCGGCCAGAGCCCAAATCGGTCATCGACTGTCACCGCTTCGGTCTCTTTTTTTTTTTCCCCACATCCGACGCTCTTTCGCACGTGCGTTCTACGGTAGCATAGTGAACGACAAACGCGAAACGAGTTTTTATCCGTCACAACACCGGTCGTTCGACGCACATCGTTACGTTCGCTGTACGAGCGAAGTCTGCGACCGGAGAGATATTCGAAATTCAAACACCGCTTTACTTATCAACATCAGACGCGAGAAAAAATAAAAAATCACTTTATAGATTACACCGGAGTACGAGTACCGGGCACCGGCAGCAGCAGTTGTTGCCATGCGTGAATAATTGTGTTTTATTTACTTTTTCTCCACCAAAAGGGGTGGCCAAAGTGGTCTTATCGGAGGAATTAATACGAAACCTAACCTATAATCTTGTCGTCACTAACTTTGGAACACACGTACGAACCATTGAGGTTTGTTTTTCGCGATTTTCAAATACAAGACATGTTATCCTTTTTCCTCGTTTCTATATTTTGTTTTTTACGTTTTTACGATTTTTGAATTACCGTAGTTGCGATCCGTCTAATAAAATCGGTAACAATGTTTAAAAGTGGCTTTATAAAAGTAAGTAAACTCCAATCCAACTATACTTGATCTGTTTTGTACAATTATTGCGATTGACGTAGTACACGATCTTGTTTTCAATTACAAATAAAATATATTTCTTTTGATTTAGTTGAACAAAAAGGAACAATTGCCTGAACCGAAAAAACCAAAAGCAGCTAATGAGAGGGGTGTTGTGTACCTGGGACATGTTCCCCATGGTTTCTACGAGAATGAAATGAAACTTTATTTTTCTCAATTTGGCGAAGTCACAAATATTAATATTCCTAAGAGCAAGGTAATTATTATTGAACAGTCACATGTTATGTACCTAATTATTAATTTTTCACGTTAGGTACCACATAATGTAATAACATTTGTGTTTTTTTTTATTGATTTTATTGAATTGTTGATTTAATAAAATATTTGAATACATTCGAATTATCATAACAAACTATTTACAATGAAACAGACCTTCGTTTAGATTCTTTCATTGTGTTTTTAAATAAGTTATTGATTTACCATAAACAAAAATTCTTAGTTTTTACTTTTTATTTTGCTTAAATCAATCATTTGACTGAGGTTGGTTTGAATCATTGAAGAGTAAATGAAATCTTAACACTGAATGTTATATTGAAATGATCGAATACAAAATCATTCATATTTTGACTAATTGATATATTTTTCAATATTTTAATTTGTTTCTTATTTTTCATATAAAATATAAATAATAATACTATGTTGTGATAATTAATCTTTTTTTAAATTTTAGAAAACTGGTAAAGCACGAGGATTTGCTTTTGTTGAATTTTTGTTCCCAGAAGTTGCCAAGGTAGTTGCAGAAACAATGAATAACTATTTGATGCATAAAAAAATTCTTGTCGGTATGAAAAAACAGTATCTATTAATTGCAACAATATTTATACTTATAAAATGTATGTATATTTTAGCTAAATATCTTCCACCAAACCAAGTGAAAAGTAACACATTTTGGCGTAGTGGCAAGAATAATATACCTTTAGCTATTAAAAATAGATCAATCCAAAGAAAGGCAATGGAATTACCATTAGATTCTGAAAAAGAAAAAAAAATTAAAATTTCATTAGATAAACGCTTGCAATCTAAGTTAAAAAAATTGAAATCCAAAGGAATTGAATACGAGATATCAGTTAGTATAGTTATTTTTAGTTGCAATCAATATTATTAGTAATATGACATATTTTTTTTAGATTTATAATCCAGATACATCCATGAACATTGATGACTCAAAACAGACTTCAAACAAAGCATCTTCCAGTGAAATCGAAGATAATATTGACGTTAGCTTAGCTTCAGAACCAAACTCAGATATGGATGATACTCTTATAAGTCTTCCTAAAATAACAAAAAAAAGTAAAGTAATAAAAGGAAAAGGCCGTCAACTAAGGATAAAGTCATAATATATGTTGTGAACTGTATTTGTTTTTAGTTTTTACTTTTACATAAAATTATATATTAACTTACAATTAACTAAGACTTACTCTTTAATTAATGAATCTTGTTAATTTTGCCATTCCTGCTGTGTAAAGGTGCTTTATATGTACTTGTATTATCAAAACTTCATTGATGAATCATTTGTTAAGAAATCGTTCTTAATACTCTTTATATTAAATATTTTAATTTATCTCAAGTTTAGTAGTTTGGAAAACATGTTATTACTTTTATTTCTACACTAATATGAAAATGCATATTAAGAGGTACTTGCGTAAGTTGTATCTGTCTTACAAATGTTTAAAAAGTGAAATCTGTGTTCAGCTGACACTATTTTGTATTGTTGCGTTTAATACTAGAATAAACTGACCTATTATCAAATTTAAAGGGCAAAATAAAATCTGGGACTGGTCAAGTTGTTTATGATATTTTTATTCTTAATTGAGTTATGGGCTTTTATAAATGATTTGTAAAATATAGCAATTTAAAAAAGTCCATAACTCGCTTAAAAATTAAAATATTGTGAAAATGTATGACATTGAATACATAATCGTTGAATAATAGTCAGTTTACTCTAATATTTATACTAAAAACACATGAAATTTCATTTATTCTGTGGTTGTACATTCGTAACATGGAGACAGCACATGCTGGTATGACATCCTCTTAACCCTAAATCACACACTTTGTTTTTAGAATCCTAACTAATAAAACTATTTATAATATACATCACATGTATATTTTTACTCTAGTATAAATTGAAACTTGCTAAAAAAATTGTCAAATGATTGTTATTGTATAATATTTATAATTAGGATGATGCTCTCTAAGATACCAAACCCGAATTTAAATTACTAACAAAGACCAATTATATACATAATATTTGTATGGTTATAAATTGTATACTATTGTACATTTTGATGAATATTTTTAAGATAGCAAATTTAAATTTGTCAGCTACCACTTCCATGGGCCAATTTCCATCTATAAAATGTTCCAAGTGTGGTGTTAGTGTAAATACTTCTACCACAGTTAGTTAATCTGTTTGAATGTAAACTGTACTAAGTTTAAAAATACATAAATAGCATTATGACCTAAGGTTATTAGTTTATTATTACAAATTGTAAATAGTATTCACGCATATAGTGGATATTGACACTGGCATTTAATACCACTATCTTATTTTAGGTACTATAAAAGTGTAATAATGTATAGAGGGTAACTTATGAATTATGAACTACAAAATAACTGATTTCATTCATCAATTAAATTCCTTGAAATATACTGTAATCAATATTAATTTCCTTATGCTTATAATTATTTTTACAAGTTCCCGATAAAATTTTTTATTATTGATTACAAATAACATATCTTTTATTTAGTTACTAAGCTAAAGTATTAAAATTCAAAATTCAAAGCCTTGTTGATTTTTGTTAAATGATGATACAAAATGTTGATAATCTCTTATACTAATAAGATAGTCATAGAGTAAAACTTTTTCGTTAAATTTTCAAGATTTTTGTTGAACTAAAATTATTTTATAGATATTTTACGAAAATAAATTAAAAAAATATTTCAAATATCTATGGACTATCAATAGCACAAAAATAGAAATTCGTCTCTCAATTTCAATTTTAATTCACAAAACTGTTTCAATACGTATTTTAAAAATACTTCCTGAAACAGCAACTGGGCAACATACGAAATTAAGAAGTTGATGATCTGATCAATCATTTTGATAGAAATCATGGAGTGGACATCATAAGTGCACAACAATTAACCAGTTTAAAAAAACATGATAAAATTGATGTGCCACTGTATATGATTACTTTTGCGACCTACTATATGATTGCTGCCACCACGGAGCGCTAGTGTCGAGTGCTGTCGACAGTAGAGGAACCCCGTCAAACCCCGTCAATATGGGTATCTACTATGGTCCATAGTCTATGGATGGAATGTACGAAATGAGGCTCACGATTGCCGTCGTGGCTGGACAATAAATTAAAAAAATGTCCCTTTATGTTTATTTTTTAAGTCTCTATCTGCGTCTACGGTCTACATTTTTGCTTTTACAAAAAGTTTATTTCCGGGACCATGATCTATTCGCTGATCATTCGAAAATGGTTACTATTTTTAATCACCATCAAAAAATATTTGAGCCTAAAAAATTAATGAGAGAAATGTGCACTGTTAGTTTTGATGAAATATATATTTTTTACAATATCCCAAAGACTTCGATTTCATAGAAGGTTACGAAGACTGGACGTTATGGACGAAACAATAAAAGCGCGAATAGTCTTAGTTTTTATGGCTCGAGGTATATTATTATTTATTTTTCATTTCTTCATGGAAATTTCCAATTCCTTATTTCCTCGCACATTAAGGAGTAAACGTGAAAAAAAATCAATAACTTGTATTTTTCAGAAATGATCTGCAGTCGGTTTGTAGTTTAAGTGTAAAAAAGTATTTATGATTAAATATTAAACCATAATATAGTTTTGTCATCAGACGTGTACGGTCATTTTCAAGTCCGCACACATATGGTCGCTAGTTCAAACGAAAATACCATAGAAGAAAGCACTTTTAGTTTTTCCCGAACTTTCTAATATTTAAGACAACTGTTCCGACTATAATGAATATTTTTAATAAATCAGTCCAGTAATTCTCAAGCTATGCGCTTATTAACGATGAACGATCAGCATTTCATTTTTATTTATACAGATTTATTCCATGCCTCTTCATGTGGCAATAAACCGTATTACAGACTACTGTGTACAACTTTAACAGATCCAGGACCGTACCAAACTACCAACAACGTTTTTTCGAAGCTTCTACATTCTTCATAAATGTACAAAAACTAAAAAATGAAAAATTATCTCAACTTCCCTGTATTAAAGGTTTTATTAATTACTTAGGTCTTAGATACTGCAATTTTTTCGTGTTGAAAAAACAAACGGTCAAATGACTATCTTTTTAGTATTTTTCGACAGAATGGTGGTTAAAGTTTTAAAAATTATAATACAAAACTTACAACCAGACCATAAGGACATTAAAAAAATGTTCGTGTATTTTTATCTCAAATCAAACTTTGCTTTGGTTATACCTATTTGTTCGACACCATATGAAAAATAATTTTCCACATGAATTTTCCTGAATTATATTCTTAATATACATTATATACGCTAGAGAAAACAGGCACTTACAGTTGTAGTTGTAATTTAAATTTTTTTTTTACAACTTTTATGCTTTGTTAAAATATTGTTTATTAAATTACATATTTTATTGTATTATTATACCTAATATTAAATAGAACACAAAAATAAATATAAATAACGTTTAAATATAAAATAAGTTTAATATAATATACTTGTATTTTATTTATTAATACTGTGTCTGACGTCACTAATGAACACCGATAAGATAAATTTGTGTAAGCAAGAAGATAAGTGTGTGTGAACTGTGTAATGTGTGTTAGGTGGGAGTGTAAATACCCTCCTACAATCCTCATAATATACAAAATTAGATTGTAGTAAATTTTAATTAAACTGTAGGAGCCCTCCCACTAATTTAACCACATTATGATCACTACGCCTATGCACACATTCAACTAAGTGTCTTTGGAAAAAGGAAAGCATATTCAACTAAAATGACCAATGGCGTATGATCGACAGTCCGCACTGTATAGTCTGTAATCTTTAATATTTCTTTAGTTACACAAATACTCCCAATACCTCCCAATACTCTTATACACAATACACTATAGGTACACACTACACACTAATATCATAAGAACAAATAGGGCGGTGCTTGGGTGGGCTTAGTCCGCTTGATTGTATCTAAGCTCCCCAAGGTCACAACACAAATGTTTCCAAATTATCATTAATAATTTAACATAGTAATAACTTTGCCGTATTAACTCTGCTATACCCGTGAACGATCATTTACCACCACCCGAAAATTGATCGAAAGCATGGATGAGATCGACAATGCTGCAAGAACGATTTAGTTGTTTAGGGTTTATTAATATTGCCACGTTGTCAATAGGTATTAAATAATTTTGCCAACTCCATCGGGAGAGAATACATTTAATATTGTTCTTACCTATTAATTAATAATAAATATTTATATTTAATAATAATATAATATGTATTAATATTATTTTGTTTTGATAGAGGAGGGGGTGTGGGGGATTTGTTTTTGTGAAAAGATAAAAGGGCTTTGTCTATGCAATTCCCTATTTGCGCCCATGACCTAAACCTACTAAATACAAATGTTATATATATTCATAGTTACTCACACATGCATACACATTTTATAGTCACACATGCGCATGCATACACTCCTTCATTACATTCCTTCAGTCATTAACACCTGAACACTATTGCTATTTGTAGTATACGGTTAAGTGTGGTAGCGTTTAAAAAGAAGGAAGAAAGGATAATTAAGACCGGTGTAACAGGCGATTTTTAAACCCTCCCCCCCGCCCAATCAGGTAAGCATTCGGAGGGTAAAAATCACAGGTGACACCGGTTTTCTAAGACCGTGATTAAATTTAAGTAAATATTTTACCGCGCGAACTTTTATACTATACTTTTTGAACAACCTGGTTTTGCATTGACTCAGCTAAAGCACAGTTATCTATTAACATTATATTAAAAGATACTTTTGCCTAATGCAACCAAAACTCTGCCCAAATTAATTAATCTAAGAGTTTAAATCTTAATGTATCTTAGAGTCTTGGAAAATACTCTAAAAATTTAACTTTACATTTTTAATATTTATGAAATACTATTATGGAATGCTAGGTGATGGGTCAGTTATAGACTTATAGTTGTATACTGGAAGTATGAGAGAAACATTCGAAACGAGCATGTACCTGTTTATAGAATTTCCTATCCCTCCCTTGTCCTTATCCAACAAATTAATGAAAAGTTAAGTCGAAAAACTCAGGAGAGTATTTGATAATATGTATTGTTTAATTATTATTAAATTACTCTTAAATTGTTTTTGTGCGTACTTTTCTAATAATGACCTCGTGTCTCTTGGAGTACTATGTCACATATTGTGTCGATCGTTTTTAATTGTTAACATTGAAATTTATTCATGGTAACTCGTTAGTATTTTTACAGGTTTACAGTTTTGTTAAAAAATATATGTATATAAAAAATAATAGATAGGATATAGGATAATAGGATTATTTGGACCTAAATGTACCGTTAACCTAATCGTATAACCAAAAATCTATTCTCTAAATAACGGTTTCAGCTTCGGCCGAATTCCAGTTCCAGTACCATTTTTTATGCGTTCAATTTCAATACACCAAAAGTCTGTCCGAGTTGCACGCCTGAATAAATTTAAAAAAAAAAAATGTTTTTAAAAAAACAACTCACACCATTTTACTATTATAACTCTAGTCTCTAACAAATATTTATTTATATAAATCCACTTTGGCAAAACAATCATTTTTTAACATTTTCTGCAATGTAGTATAGTTTCAATGAATATCAGATAATTTTTATGATTCCATCAGCCTGTTAAATGTATTAGATTTAATGAGATGCTTTCGAATTTCTACAAAAATATGATCAGAATCTTATGCAATTTGAATATTTGTAGCGCTCAGAAGGTTCTGACATGCACCTGGTTAAACTCGTTTTTAACATGTCATGCAGTTATAAAATTGTTATTTAAATGTATACGCATTTTTTTTTGCTCGATTAAAAATATTTTTGTAACCCTATATTTTGTTAGCATTTTGAAATTAAAACTTCAGCTTTATTAATTTTTTTATCCTTGTACGTATCTATATAATTTTAATATCTATTTTGGATTCACTGTTGTTAATGTTACGTTAATATTTCCAGTTTATAAGAACAATTATTTAATAATTTTCAAATTAATAATTTATCATTACAATTTGAATTCATATCATTAAATTCTGAGTGAGTGTATTGGTTTTGCCATTTTGTGTGTCTTTATTTCATTTTTTTTTTTTGGATGTCTACACAATTTTGATCAGAAGGATTACTACGACCATCAATTATTGTTGTTTTTCCCTGATAGTAAATGTTGTCTAGTTATAATGCATTCGGAAGGTATTTATTGAACTTTTCAATTTTTCCAAATAATTAAAAAAACTCAAAAAAGGCAAAATCTAATTTCTCTTTTTGGGGTAAGTTGAATGATAAATGATCGTACAGAAATTTTTAGTAACTCTAATATCTCCACCTTCTAGAGTTGATATAATTTTCAAAAGTTGTTGGCATTTATTTTTGCCGTTTAAAATATTTAAAATAGTTTGATAACATTTTTAATTTTTAGTTTTAATACTTGAAATATTAAACAAGACTCCCCATAAGTTGGTCTAATAATTCAATTTGAAAATATCAAAAAAACACAGGCCGAACTTTTTTAAAAAGCATGAAGAATATTAAATGTTGTTTAAGCGTGACAAAAATCACGAAAATCTTCATTATTTTTGTAAGTAGAATACATAAAAATTTAATACTTAAGACTTGGCAATGGTATACAAGTATACAAAATTTTTCAACGGAAAAAATATATCGGAAAGTCTCAAAACCATTTATACGCATTTAAATAACACATTTTGATCAAATCGGATATTTTAACGTATCCCGTTAGAGTATATTAGCGGATTCGTTATTTATTTGTTTAAACAATTTAAAATTTTCAATAATTATGTTACATAAAGCATAATTTATAAAAAAATATGTACATTAATCTTAATTACTTATTGTATGGATTGTAAATATTCCAATAAAGATAAAAAAAACATTTAAACCATAGGAACTTGAAATATAAACTGTACATGTAATAATTTATTAGCATTATATACATTATACATATGATATTAATTTTAACTGTTAACTTAAATTAATTCAAAATAATATCCAAAGGTGATAGTAATTAGATTCATTTTTATATTAAGTTGGTAATCAACTTGTGTTGATTAACATCCTTATACTTGTGTAAAAATATACTAATATAAACTATCTTTAGATATACAGATCGATCCACACGACATCCTTTGCCCAGAATCGTATATTTTTTATTTTTGTTTACTATATGAAGAAGTAAGATAGGTATCACCACTATACTAGGTATATCCACTGACGTATGTAACAATTTGTATTGCGTAGAATGTTGGTTATATTATATAGTCTTATATTGAATTTATGAAATGTGATATCGTAAATTTAATGTACCTACACAGTGCACACCACACAATTCATTAATTTATTTTATTACAGTCTAACATTTGCATATCACATCCAGGTTAGGCGTAATAAATATTGGTTTACAAGTTGTTTTATAAGTGCATGAATAACATATAGTGATGTACTGATGTGCATTAGAATCATTAGAAACTTCTGACGCAAGTGATTAGTCAGTATTACATATACTGCGTATTCACGGTCTTCATAATTTTATCTCTGACAATATACGCACTAAAACATTATTTTATATTGGCCGTAAAATTGTAAAATATTAATTAACTGTTTCACTATTGAAATTGATTGATATAGACTTTTGTAGCCTATATTAAAAATTGTAATTGAAATTGGTTGTTATGTTGTACTGATGACTATTTTATTCATAAAAGACACATCCGATGAAAAAAATGTATAATTAACGTATAGGTATTTGAATGTATAAACAACATCATGAATGCAATAATTAGGTCATTCATTTGGTGGTACAATAGAAATGGGCTTTACAGGTGAAATTCCTATTATGTCTATTCACTATTCACTATTGTAGCACCAGAACCATCATGGTCTAATTTTATCTATAATTACTAATTACTATAACCTGATTGCCATCACACTTTTGTCCATAAAAGTGGATTTGTTCATAATTACAACTCACAATTGGGCAAAGCTAAAACGTCTATAATTAATAATACTGGTACGTCATAATGTACCGTGGTCATTATTATAACCGCATAACATGATAGCTGACAAAATAATAAAAACAAGAAGCCGAAAATGAAAAGATAAAAATAAATAACATTCTAGAAAGAAAACCCAACATCTTTCCTCCATGGATCACAACATTTAATGTTAACCTTTCTCTAATCAGGATCGGATCCAGGATATTTATTAGGAGGGAGCGGCTATTTTATATTATCAAATTATTACATTTTATAAAAGATGATTGAATCATTATATTACGATAGATATATTTTTACAGTTTACATTGTAATTTGTAAACAAACTTTCGATCAACAATTAAAACAATACTGAGTACATAAACACACTTTATCTAAGTATTAATAGGTCATACAGATAGAAAACTAATAACTGTTGAATGATGAGTAATTTTTAAAAAATTATACGTTAATATCTCGGTGAATTTTTAAAAGAGCTAGTCCAGTTAATCTTGTCTGCGACATAGTTGATCACAACCATGTTTTGAGTCATCGTAATGTAGAAAACGTCCTCTCAGCACTTGCATTACTTATTAGTAGGGAACGGATTTAAATGCTCTAAAAAACAAGAAAAATGCCTTAAAAAAATACGATTTAATGCCTTAAAAAATGCTTTAACATCAAAAAAATGCACTAAAAAAATGCCCTAAAAAACTTTAAAAATGTATTTATATTCAATAAAAACACAATTTTGAATTTAAAACTTATAAAAAAAACACATTACTATGAAAAATCTGATAAAAAATATTTAAATACAATAAAACTTTAATAAATTAACTCTCAATTATCTTCTGTACAATTTAGATAAATAGCTTATCTTATCTTTACCTTAATGCGGGTAATAATCTGTTGTAACTTGTATGTATATATTTTGTGTCTACACGTGTCAACAATAATTTGGTAATTTCGTAACATAAAACAAGGTATTTTTATTTTTTTTAGTATGAATGTTGAAAAGATGTTGAAAAGATGTTGAAAAAATGACTTAAAAACCATAAAAATGCACTAAAAATGTCAAAAAATGCTCTAAAAATGTAATAAAGTCTTAAAAATGCAAAATAAAAGTTACATTTTTTAATTCCTTGATGTATGAAATGAACTTTTTGCTTGGAAACCAATGTTTTCGGACATTCAGAAAAAAATGCAATTTGCATTCAAATCCGTTCCCTACTTATTAGCATATTGCAAGAGCATCCAAATAGTGAACACATATTATATACTAATGTCTCTAAAACAAATAACGGAGTCGAACTTGCAATTATAGTAAACAATCAAACAATAACACACAAACTCCCTCTACAAGCCTCAATATTCAAAGTAGAATCGATGGTAATATACAAAGCCGTAGAATATCTTCACACTTAATATGCTAACACCCAAACAAACTCTATAATACTTTAGTGACTCACTTAGCAGTCTAATGGCCATCACAAATACGCAAAATCCAGCTGAAATCACAAAGCTTATTCAATAAGAAACCTTCAGAGCCGGAAAAAAGAGGAAAAAATTTATTTCATATGGACTCCTGGGCATGTAGCCATGTAGGTATATCAAGAAACGAAAAATCAGACCAAGAAGCACTCAAAACTACTGTCTTAACATCATAAGCAACTATATAAATACTGCCACATACCCAAATGCTGAAAACGAAATGATTTCTCTCATACATAATAAATGGCACTCCCACTGGCTTAATCTTAATACCAAACTCAACAAAATAAAACCGATGACAAAATCCCGAACTCAATAGAAAAACGGAAGAAACCTTGATTAACCGACTCCTAATAGGACCCGCTCACCTAAGACACAAATTTTTGATGACTTAAGATGAACCTCCATCATATGACACATGTGGTGTTCTATTGATTTCAATAATGATAATAATAATTGTTCAATCACATCGTAACAGAATTTCAAAAATTCAAACACTATCACAACCAATTTTACACCTCTGAACAAGTCTGTCAAGTCTTAAGACCTAACCCGTCAGTTCCGCCTAATTTTATTTCTTAAAAATTCCAACTGTATATAATTGAATATAGTGCAATGTAAATAATATATTAAATGTACTATATATATATAATAATGACCTGGCTGTCGATGTAAAAAAATAAAACAAAAACATAATAGAATATAAATTAAAAGAAATAATTACAGTAAAAAATGATTCTACGAATATAACGTTCTATCGATTGAAAACTGTATCTATCAAAACATATAGACATATTATAATGCAATATATTCCCAGTATACTCATAACACATAATATTAGAGCTCATTTAAAACTTATCCAATTAGTCACTATCACAGATCACGTCATGATACTGCTTAATATTGATAAATAATAGTAATGAATAATGATGTATACCATGCAATCAACAAACATAGATAAATTGTTAGCGTACAATTTAAATTTGCTTATCGATTATTTTAACTGATATATAAATTAGCTTAATTATATCTAACGTTGATAAATTAAAACAGGCTGTATAAACTGCTGGCAATATATGTATATATAATAACAATATTAATAACTACAATACTATAATATTTATTATTATAACCCTGCACCAATCGACGATATTTCCATATCGCATAATCGGATACGACCCTTATAAATGCGGGTAAAGTCATAAGCACAACTAGACTTAAACTTAACAAAAACCGGTAGCGTAGCTAAATTGTCAGCGCTACCTTAATGCAATAACATTTTTTTTTAAATTAAAAGCTATAGGTTGATATAATTTGTAATTTTGAAAAAATTTCGATTCTCAACAGCATTTTTCATCTTTAGTTAGTGCATGCATATTTTTACCATGCATTGTCTGTGGTGTTTCCATTGATGTTTGTGCTGCTGATAGCTGTTGTTATTTATGTACATAGCACAATATTGTGGAGCCGTAAACCATTCAAAACCTGATAGATTACTTAGATCGGAGTCCCTTGAGTCATGACCAGAACACCATCTTGTCTGAGAAAGTCGAACGCCGTATCGATGACATCGAGATTGCCGGATCTACCGTCGAATGGGTCTTACCGCACTATTGATTGGCAATCTTGACACCGATAAATCGGCTGCATCCCTCTCGGTTGCAGTTGGTGAGTTTTGTTCACTTTATGTTACGTTTAATATAAATATGAACAATATTATAATGATGATATTTTAAGTATTAAGTATTTAATAATTCCACTCGGTAATTTTGTTCACATTTCCATAAACTTGTTTGTGGGTTCAAAAATATATCTAGGAAAAAACGAATTTATCGAGAACTTAAAACGTTATAGTGAATCTTACAACGTACATACAACAAATGATCATACAATTTATTTAAAAATTTGCTCTATTTTCCATATAATCATTATTTATTACAAATGCTATTGAATGAAAATAAGTGATGTGAATTCTGAGTATGAAAAAAATGTTGATGATAACTTATGGCATCTAGCGCGATTAGACAAAAATTCAGCAGATCCAAATCATCTTTACAATCAGTTTGGAATAGGTATTTAATTTATACAATTATTTTTATAATTATTCTACAACAAATCTCTTCACAGTAACAGTAAGGATTCGCCTTTAATATATAATATAGGATATAAATGTTTTGGTAATGTACTAAATAACTATAAAATAATAAGTAGCAGTTGTATTTTATTTGTAAATTAGTTAAATATTTTTAAACAACAGAAGATGGTTCCAACTCTTTATATTTCTTTCAGCTGCACCTATATTTTACTTGAAAATTCAATAATTAAATGGAAACAAATTTGAAGAATGTAACTATTTTACATTAGCCCATACAGTATTCAAACAATGTCATCTATCATTCTATTTGTTTCAAATCATAAAGTGACCTTCCAAATAATACTTTGTGTTGAGTGAGTCGACTCTTTAAAACGTAAAACACTAACAATATACTTTTTTTATCATATCATATTACTCGCCATCAAATTTATGAGATGGATTTAGTTATGGAATTATCATCACTTAAAAATTGGTAAATCTTTGTGGGACATATTATTTTATACCATATAAGTACTGCATAAAATGTATAAGCTACATGCTTGATTATACTCAAGGTATAACGATATTTTCACTAAATAAAGTTATAATCATACTATATTCTGGATTTGTTAGGAAACCGCCTATTTTTTATCTAGTATTACGATCTGGTAAGGAAATATTTTGGAATAAATAATTGATTTAATTTTTAGTTTTCAGTTAAAAAATATCAGTTATAAAGTTAAAAAGATTGTTTAAAAATATATGCAGACATGTTAAACAATCATAATTGGAATTTTCTTTTACTAAAATCAGTCAAAACTTAAAAACTTGTAAAAGTTAATGATTTTTATTAATTTTAATATTTTTGATATACCTATTATGTTGATAAATCTCAATAATTTCATTGATTATTAGTAGAACACGTACAGTTTCTACTAGTTGTTTTAAAAATAATATATTTTAAATCGGCTTTACTTTTTTTTATTGAATGCTTGTATTTAAATATACAGGTAACCTACCTAGTGTTATGTATTTCTGTGTTTATTTTGACCATACTGTATATTTTTAATCTTAAACGATTTTTCTTACTTGAATCTACTAAGTAATATTTTGAAATTAAATTTAAGATGAGAACACTTTATTTGAAACAACCAGCGAACATCTTAGCAGCTCATGCGTTTACATTTATCTTCAATGTGGGGTTAAGTCTAATATATAAACATTAATTTCAAAACTTGTCTGAGAGCCGTAGTCCTATTAAATTCATACTTTATAGCTATACGAGTATGTATATTGAATATTCACTATTGTAGCACCTGCACCATTTACTAACCTGATCGCTATCTTACTTTTGTTCATAATTTACAGTTCAAAAT
Organism: Periphyllus acericola; assembly: GCA_949715065.1. Lineage (NCBI taxonomy): Eukaryota > Metazoa > Arthropoda > Insecta > Hemiptera > Aphididae > Periphyllus > Periphyllus acericola. The sequence continues at coordinate 8,597,073 of OX454272.1, forward strand.
TACGTTTACCGTTTAATCATAAACCTATAGGCTATAAGTAATAACAGAACGTCAGTATTTTATCCACATAATATAATTTAATATAAATTAAAGGGCAGCTAAAAGAATATCCAACGGACATGACGTTCTGTCGATTAAATGCGTATCTAATAAATCATAAAGTGCAATTGTTGTATTAAATAATTTCCCAATATACATGTATTAGAATTCATCCAAACACTTACGCAATTAGTTATTATCGTAGATCACGTCATGATGTATCATATAATTTAAAATTAATTAGGTATACTATGCCGATCTACTAGTTGAAACAAATTGTTAGGATACAATTTAAATTTACGTGTCAAGTATTTTTATTGCTATGTAATATGTATATGTGCCAAATGCGTATTTACAAATTGACAATAGATCATAAAAAAGTCGTATAGTCATTTTACACCATTTTTAAATATTTGTTTAGTTCATAATCAAACTATTAGAAAGAAACGTAGTATTGCAAAGACTCGTTTTTTCGTATATATTATTATAAGAGAACAATATTGTTTCTACCTAGTACTAGTTATTATTATTATTTTTTTTCTTTATTTGAAATAAATAATCTATACCTTAGGGGCACAATAGGTTTATGTAGTTAGAGCAGTGGTCACCGAGGACGGCCCACGAACAAATTTTATTCGGCTAGCAGACAAGGAAAAAAAGTAAAAACCAATAGTAAAATATGAATAAAATTCGATAGCAAATTTACTTGCCATTTTTCCCACTAATTTTACCTTGAATTTATATTTATATTATAATATTACTGTTAATTTGTATTTTATTTCATAATACTTTTTCAATTTATTATTTTTTATTTGTGTTATACTTTTGCATTATTACATAATATGTTAAAAATATTTGTTTGGCTGTTTTGATGGCCTCCGAAAACTTTTTAAAATTCCCAATTCAGCCCTCCAAAAATATTAATTGGTGACCCTTGGGTTAGAGTATACATAAATTAATTTCAATATTCGCTTATACAATTAAAATAATTAAATATTACCAGGCTATACTTGGGGTATCCAGTAATGAGACTCATTAATTAACCTTTTTTTTATATAAAATTATTTAAACTAAACTGAAGCTCAGTCTACGGATTAGCTATTGGGAGGGGGATGAACAAGTTAGTCACGACACCATTTCCGTTTAAGACGTCTGGGTGGGTTTCCAGGAATAGAAGAGACTGCGACATTACAAATCGACGGGGTTGCTGTTGGAGGTAAGATGATTTTGGAAGCGTTGATATAATGAGCTATAGCTTCTTCGCGCACTAATTTTATTTTTAGGTCGAAGTGGATAGTGTGGTTTGAGACGTAAGGAGGGGCATTTAAACGTTTCCTGAGTGCTACGTTTTGAAATTTTTGTATTTTATTTAAATTAGATTTTTTTGCATTATCCCATAACTGTATAACATATGTCCAGACTGGTTTGATTAAATATTTATATGTGAGCAGTTTTGTATTGATATTAGTGTACTTGTTATTGTTTATAAATGTTTTGAGAAGACGTAATCGAGAGTTTAGGATTAGTCGTTTAGATTTAATATGCTGGGCCCAGGTTAATCTGTGATCTAGAGTTAACCCAAGATATTTTACTGTTTGTGAGTTTGGAATAGAGATTCCATGCATGGAGACAGCTGGACAGGGCGTAAGTCTAAGGGTAAATGCACGGATTTTGAATGGTTTATTTTCAATTGCCAATTAGTGTAACCTGTGGAGAGGTGATTTTTGGAGGTGGTGGGAAGCAATAACCGGGTCATGATTTACTGAGATTATAGCCTTATCATCAGCATATCATAAACATAACCTAGTCAATGCGTAAATTATATAAAATTGTTTGAAGTTAATTCAATCCGTTTGCATTAAATTGAAGAATTAAAAGTGATTTATTTGTAGCTGTGTTGTTTGACATTTAATTTAGAAGTTTTTCGATTACTTTGGTGAGTAGCCGAGTAGGGACATTAAAGGATTTATCAGTGATTTGAAATCGCCAAGAAATGTTGTGATGGTAGGATTTAAATCAGGAGCTGTTGGAAGAGTCATGTTATTAGCTGTTCTAACAGAAGTGGCCTGAGCATACGTGGAGGTACGAGGACCGGGCTGAATTGGATGGGTGTCATTTATTGGATTAATATATCTAACAGTTGCGGTATTAACTCTAGTGTTGGTTGGTAAAAAGTTACTTTGGTGAATGGTATTTTGGCACGCTGGAGATCCTTGTAGGTGGAGAAATCTTTGTAACTTGCAGGATGATCGCCTGCACAAAGTGCGCACTTTCGTGGATCCGAGCGTTGATTTGGACAGTCATGGCCCATGGGACTTGTGATTTAAGCCACAGTGGAAGTATCAGGGGTAGTGTATACATGTATATACAGGGGTATACACAGTAGGTTTTCGTGTGACCGTATTCCTGACAGTTATTGCATTGGCTAATTCTTTTAGATTTGTAGGACTCTTCGACTTTTATTTTTGTGTGTAACAGTGAGGACAGATGAAAGATTTCAGCTGACTTGATTGTTGGCTCTAAGTCTACAAAGAAGAGCGGAAGTGGAATTTCTGTAACTTTGTGGAGAAATTTATAACACGTCTTATTTCGAACAGACGAACATCCAGTTCTTCTTTAATTGATTCTACCATAGTGGTTGGATGAAGGTTACGTATGACGACACGGAAAGGTTTATCATACTTAAGCTGATATGTGTGAAATTCAGCTTCTTGTTCTTTTAGAAACTCATTAAGTGTTCTTTAGAATTCGGGATTCGATGTAAATTTTTAAACGGTCAACAGACGCTTTACAGATGAAATTATCTACTCCAATTAGTTCAATTAAAGCTGTACATAGGTCGAAATAGTTTTCTACGCCCCTTACGAAGATGGGAGAGGGAGGTTTGAAAACTTCGTCTGAGCTATCATTATTTTATTCCATAGGCTGGTACGATGACGAGTTAAAGACAGGCTCATCATCTTGATTTAAAATTTCAAATCGATTTGAGGATTTGAACAGTTTGGTTTTTTTTATATTTTTTTGTGACGCCCAAGGAGAATTCGTATGAACTATTGCGTTATTATTGTGAGTACGGTGATCTTAAACAAGGTACGTTGTTAAGTTTATCATTGTAAAAATGCTGTAAGATTGTAAATAAGAGGAATCTAAGTACAATTTACTATTAACTCATTGTCACTAATGAGTGCGATTATAAATTAATTACGACGGGAACGCACGGAAACACGTGTGTATCTATGGCTTCCATCGTGGGATTATGTACCAGTTATTAAAAAATAAAATTAACTATTGTTTTGTTTTATTATGTTCTTGAAAATATTTATATAACCATTTCAACTAAAAAAAGGTTGGAAAAACGCTGGGATTGAATTTTTGTCCTTCGTCGAGTTAGTATATTGTATTATTTAAAAATCAATTTGAAAGCTGTTCAAAAAATGATCCTATACGAAGGTCGGTCTATTATATTCTACATTCTGTACTGCAAATCGAATCAAATATTAGTTATTGATTGCGATTTTCGTAGTATTATGTATAGTGATATGCCAGTTTTGCAGCTATAAATGTTGGGTCAGGGGCAGCGTTATTAATCAGCCCTAGATACCCATTGTAATCTCGTAATACATATTATACTGAAAGATACACAAGCGACTGGTGAACGAAATTTAAAAATATATATTTTAATATTATTATTAATGATGCATTGAACATTGATTAATATTAGTGTAATATTATGCAATAATTACAATATCTTACAGGCCCAAAATTATATAAGAACCCCTGTAGTACAATTTATTGTCCTGACATTCAACATTTTTACCAAAAAGAAAAAAGAAACCACCTTTATAGACGACCATAAGACCAATTGGGATGGGGGGGGGGGTAAATTTAAAAATGTTTTGTAATATATGTTTGTTAAACATTTCTAACGATTTATTTGTTGAAAAAGGAGGGTTTATTTGACTCAAATGGTTATAAACATCTGGTTGACATGAAATTATTTCATTGGATAAATGTAAGATATTATCTTTGTTAATTTGTTTTATATAATTATAGTTAAATATCTATGATTTAAATGCAGGCAGCCGGCAGAACATGCGTGCACGTAAATTTATTTATATTTTTAGTAGTGGTTATTCAATGAAAATAATTGACTCGTCCATTGTCTATATTTTAGTATTATATATTATAATATGTATATTTCATTAAGTATCACAGCCACCACAAGAAACACAATTTGATCTTTCGTTAGTTAATTAGATACCAACAAGAAATACTTTTAATGGGCACAATGAACTATAAAACATAACCAAACCTGTTATGTAAGTACCGTTTTTCGCATAATGCATAATATGCACGTCGCTATAGCATGTGAGTTGAACATTCGGTCAACATTAATATTACTAACATATACAGTAAATTAACAATTGTCTACTATAGTAAAAAAGTGGTATTTTAACAATTTTTTTTTCGAAATTAATTTAAAACTATTATCATAATTCATCATCTAATTTTGTTATATTCTAATATTGCCGTATTTTTTAATGTATTGTTTTGTTTCTATTTATGTTATAAATGTCACAACTATAAAATTAATAATCCATTTGAAATGTTAGCATCATTAATTTGATATATGTTTAAAACAACCTCGTTATAGGAAATATATTTTTTTTTAATCATTGCAATAATGAATAATAATTAGAAAAGTATGTACATTTAAAGGTGTACCAAGTACAATAATATTAATATAATATATATATAATATACCTATCAACTCGTTTATGAATAATACAATTTACATTGTTGATGCTTAGTATTAACACAAGTTATACAGCAATAGTGTTTCTGGTTTACGATTTAGTGGCCAATGATCCATCAAGATTCAAAACCTGTTCTGGAATAACAATTTAAAGCAAACAAAGAATTATAATTTATTAAAAATAAAATTTGAATTGTCTGTTTTATACCATATGGTTTGAATATTAATAATTAAATGTCTAGTATATGTGTTTGTTCATGTCAATAATGCAAAAAATAAAATGTATTCGTTGTTGAAGTTGCTAAATTAGTTTAAACTACTTGAAGAAAATGGTATGCGTTTATATTTAATTTGTTTAGTACATTCAGTCTGAAAAATGTCAAACTAGATTTAATACATACGAATATTAAAAAAAAAAAAATAGTTGTAGAAAATCGATTTATTCAATTTCTTATAATATAGGTATAGTTATTACGATATAATAAATATATCTCAGATTTTTCCAATTTTGTATTAATAGTTAATAATGTACATGGATTCTAAACAATAAGTATGTAACATAAAATATGTTCTTTTACTGCTAATAGCCAATATAAGGGTCTTTCTTTATTTGTTTAAATATCTATAGTCTATACCTAGTCCTAGTGATTATAGGTACACATTTTGAAAGTAAAGTACTTATTGAGAAATTGTGTTAGGACAGATTTATTTGTAGAGTACTTATATACCTACTGTTTTAGCCTTGATATTTATTTGTAAAATAATTGGTTAAAAATCATAAATCGGATAACAATATTTTGAAAATAATACTTATCAGTAAAACCAAGCATACATTCCATAGGACTACTCGATAGGAACGATATAATTGCAGAAAAATAACAACGCAGAACGAAATATTAAATATTAACGTATAATCATATGTTGCAAAATTATCATCCTCGGAAATATAGCAACGAAATCATAAATAATAATATAATCATATAATTTGTATCAAAGAATTCAACAACTACCTAGTGTCTAGTACCTACAATTAAATCATCAGAATTGAATAAATTAAAGACTGGTATTGTTTGGCATGCGGAAATAGTTTTTTGCTTTTAATATATATACGTATATAAATATATATATATATATATATATATATATATATATATATATATATTTACATTCAAATTGTTTGTTAATTGATGTTAAACTTAAAATGAACTGATAAATAAAATATGATGAGATATATGAGTACATAGATTAACTGACATTAAACAAGCTGATTTTTAACCATGCTCGCCTCCTTTTTTGTCCGTAAAATTTGGATTTTTTTTAATGTTCAAGTTACCATAATAGGCAATAGCTTTGTTTTCCGAAACTTTTTTTTATGCCATCTTAAGGGTGCTCTGTGGCGATACAAACTTTTTGTTTAAATAGAAATACCCTTTTTTTAATTCGGTATTTCATTGAAGTAGTTTTTCTTTGAATTTTGATGTATGGAAATCAAAATTAAAAACAAGTAGTTTTTGAAGTATTCGAATTTAAGTATTTAAATAAAATAATCTTATAATACCGAATATCATAATTTACGTTATCATTTGTGATTACACGTAATCGCTAATTGTTACTCGAGATAATGTAAATCTTACATTTTTCATACGCAATTTTAAATTATAATTATAATTTTGAAAGTATTAGTCCGAATTTTAACTAAGTTACATCAAAAATTTCAAAAAAATTATCTGAATAATATTTTACGTAAGAAATATGGTATTTCCATTTGAAAAAAAAAGTTTGTATAGCCACAGGACACCCTTAAACTGGCATGAAAAATTAAAGAAAATATAGGTTTATGGTAATTCGAACATTCAAAAATAAAAGTATAAATTTAAGCATTTTTACGCCAAAAAAATGGGGTGAGAACGGTTAAAAACCGCCTGTATACTGCTATATTAATTTTGGATAATATTGGATAAAGAACAATAACACCTTCATATAAAATCTAAGGTTACAATTTTATTCAAAACTTAATTCGTAATTTATATAGAACACGCTCTCAGAATAAATATGTAAGATACATATTTCAATATTTATATTTGTATAAAATTAATATAACTTTTATTACATAATATTTTAGTTATTCCGCGAGCGACTGAGCGCATGTTCTACAATGTGTAGACAAATTATCATAGTCCATACTCTATAGACGTTCTACATCGCTATAGTTGTCTCATATCTTATTGATATTTTAACATGGTTGTCTCGCGATCGTTGTTCATACAAATATTAACAACTATATTACTAGTGAACTTTGAACAATGGCACTGAAAAACAAACACTGCACTGGTATGAAATATCACTACGATTACCAAAAAATAGATAAATATTGCAGTATTGAACATGCCACATTGCCACATCTATTAAGTTGGTTTTTTTTACAGTATACGAGTATCTACTTCGCATATTTCCTAAGAAACTCTTATATGTATACATAGAGCTATAATATGATGGCTGGCTGATGTATTTTATTTCTATTTAACTATCGAAATTATTAATATAACTACTATATTACCTTAGGTATACACGTTAGTCTTTTAAAAGTAACTTCAGAGACTCAGAGAATCTTCAGAGAGTGTATTTTGAATTGTTGAACCATCACTTCAGATTCTCCCCCATTGGCTTTCTATACTCACGACTTTCAAACAATCAATGTAGTATTTATATATGAGTACGTTATGTTCACGTATATGTCTAACAGTAAATATCGTACACATATTATATCTGCATAAATTATACCAATCAATTACAGTTACGGTCAGTATATTATTTCACGTAGTGCTAACGGACAGATTTTTACACCAATAAAATACTTGACCCAGTTTTATCTATATGTTCGAGTAGTACATTCGAATGCATCTTATATTGATTGGTACGGTTATACAGCGTCTAACATAAATCTTGTATTTAGTTATGTTGGAAAATAAAGCAGACTGCAGACACGTCATGATTATTTAAGAATTTTTATATCACATATTAATTATTTACCCATAAGAATATAAGAAACGCATAACAAATCAATTAAAATATAGTAAAATAATTAACTAAAATACCTAAGACAAATTAACCCTAATAGATTTATACTTAGATATGTGATACATACATCAAATTATACATTTTTTAACGACTTAATTCTTAATTCTTATTGCCGACTTCTGACTGGTATTTAATTTTGAATGTCTTAAATTAAAATTACAAATGCGTTTTAAGAGTTTATTTTAAATAATAATGTTTTCACTACATGCTAAAATTTTAGTTTCCATTACTTGATTCCTCCGACTTTTTCCGGCATTTTTTTCATTGGTTTTATAGTCATTGACGAAAGACCATAGATAAAATTAAATGATCAGTCGCTGAAGTGAAACTGGTTATTTATTTCAATTCAAAATAGTTAAGAAAGATATTATTGATCGCGATTTCAAATACATCATTTTTAATTGTCCTTCCCTTCTTCCTATCAAATAATTCCTTTTTTCATCCTTATCTTATTTTGGTTGTATCACTCCTGACCTTAATCTTCTTCTAAACTCTCGCTCCACTTCTATTGTTCATTCCATTATCAATCTCATCAGTTTACGTATTTAATTTAATTTGTATAATGATTGTATTATAGTTAATCGGTTAAATAGTAATTTTTATGTTTTATTTCAAATTTAATCACATTATTGTTATGTCTTACAACAAAAACCAAATAACTAGAAAAAAAAAAGAAAAAAGATTATTAACTATACAAGCACGGGCAAATATTTCACTGTTATTTTTGTGCTTATGATTTTTTGATTACCTCGTTACAAAATATGGTACAACATCAATTATTAAATTGTTAATGGTTATTCAACCTGGTACCGGCTAGGATAAATGTATTCTTATAATTATAAGCATATTATTTATCCGGATGTACACCGTAGAATATGCCAGAAAGTATTGATATGCTATGGTTCACAAGTATGTTTATATTATATATTGTGCATTTGCAGTTCAAAATTATCAGTATACGAATAAGTTGTGAGACATGTCAAATATATGTTATATACAAGTATCTGAGATGTATATCGATACCGGTTGTACTGTTAATCTAGTTTCCATTTAAAACCGAATGTATACTTGATATATTATGATTTTAATACATATATTTCTTTATTTTACAATTCAATTATTACAAAGGTATTAAAATAATAATTATAAATTGTGAAAAAAATGTGTGTTATATTTATATACAGAGGTCGAGTGTTTGTATTCATTTGCCATTTCTCACGTCAGACAGGATACTCGTAATGTAAATGCTAGGGGTGAGAAATATTTCAGACGTCAAACATTGCATATATTACTAGGAATAAGGACATGTTTGAGCTGTATTATTGAGTATATATATAATACTCAAGAAGTATAAACTTGAAAACGATAATAAATCATCACATTCAAAAAACGATTTTGAACGAAGGTCAGAGTATTATTCACATAGAATATTTTATTTAAATCATGTAATAAATTACTATGTATAATAATAGATCCATAATTATAATATTGTCTGTGACATGTATAAAGTATAATATTATAATATGAAATGTAGGTACATTTCATGTCATTATTATAGTTAGAAACTTTTAATTTAAAATAGTTTGCTCATAATATATAAAGATAGCTGACACGTGTTGCACATTATACGTAATATAATATGTTTTCAGGATTAGGTATAACGTATAAAGTTATAGAACATAATATTATTATGAACATTTTTCTGTAAGTCATTGCAACATAAAATTTAAATAGCAAACGATACACATGAATGACACGATGCATTTCGTCATGGTTGTCATTTATTTAATAATAAAACCAATTGCCAGTAATTATCTGTTATTGTTAAAAATTAGTGGTCAGGTTATTCTATAAAAATAAAATATTTTATAACCAACCGTGCGGTAGCGTGTACGGTTGTACGTATCGTATAGGACCTATAGCCTACACCATATGTTAAATATATTACTATAAATAAGATTATATAATATACTAAGAACAAAAACGTAGGTATTCGCTCGAAGAAATGTAATATTATTACATTTTTTAGAGTTTTAAGAGTGACGTCTCAACAACTATACGTTGGCTACTTTTTTAAATGTATGGACATTAACACTTTATAACCTCGCAAAAAAATGGTTTATTAAAATTTTAAACGAAAACCGCATTAGGACACAACATTTGCCCGGGTCTGAACATTTTTCGTGTTTTGTGATCATATGTTCCATGTTCCATATGGAAAAACTGAGAAGGTTGAAGGTCATTATTTCTATTAATATAATTTAAAAATATAATTATTCAAAACGTATTTTCCATTTTTACCCAAGAGATTCTAATCAGAAATTGTTACACCTCGGCGCGAAGTTAATATGTACGTGATATTCGAACGGCCGTGCGCAGGGTAGATTTAACGCAGTGAGAAATAGTAAAACGTGTATCAATTGAATAGACATTTGAACCGTACAGATTCCCGCGTCGAAAGTTTCGGAAAATCGTTGGTGATAACAGGCCCGCAGTTTATTGATTCGCTTTTCGTCGCACTGTTAAAAAAAAAAAAAAAAATCATCCGATTTGATAAAAACGTCGGCGATACGTACTCGAGTGCACGATAGTCGATAGTTCAATTCCGTACGTTTTGCGTGTGCCGTCGCTCAAAAGCCGAAGTAACGCGCAAGGTACAGGTAAGTCTGTCGCGTCTGTGTAGTAACGTCGTTGCTTTTGTCATTTCCTTACGATGTTGTTTGCACAGTTACGCAATGTGGGGCACACTTGTAAGTCGTCTGCGCGAAAACGGTCTGTGTGTGGGCCCATGACATTTGCGTGCAATAATAATAGTAATAATAATAATAATAGCTATAGCAATACTATAGTACGTGCATGCGTACGGATCAATAATGGTAATGACTAAAATACTCAATCGTTATTGGCACGCACGGCGAAACCGATTATAATTTATCTGTGTTTGAATCTCGATTTCCATAGTCATTATTAATATAAGCGGGACAATGTAATGGTACTGACTCGCTCGTGCTCGTTCTGGGCCGACTGACTATGTTCGTTTACATTGCTAACCATGCACCGTCTGTGGTCGTTCGTGTTTCCGCTGCTGTGTGTGCTCCTGGTAGCTGCTGTGCTCAATGTGCACGGCAAAAATGTGGGGCCGCACACCCAACACTATAGAATGGAGTACAACTATTCGCGTTATTTCAGCCATTACAAGAACCCTGCCATGTCCGAGAAAGTCGAACGGCGTGTCGATGACATCGAGAAATCCATCGGAGATTCCCGGGTCTACCGTGGATTGGTCCTGAAGAACGGTCTGACTGCGGTGTTGATCAGCGATCCTGACACCGATAAATCGGCTGCATCTCTCTCGGTTGCAGTTGGTGAGTTTTCTTCGTCTTGCGTCACAATTTAATATTTCTTTACAATATTAGGTGTATATTCATGATATTTTTCCAAGTATTCAATTTCTTCCAATTTGTAATTTTTTCACTTTTAAATCTACTTTCTTGTTATACCGACAATATATATTATTAATTTTTATTTTATGTTTGTTATTTTAATTTGATTTTATAATATTTATTATAAATACAATTACTTAGGAATGCAATTTAAGTATCATTTTTCATTTAAAATTTTTCTAACAACGCTTTGATTTTTCTTTTTTTTTCTTTTCAAATTATTTTTATGATTATTATTTTCTCTTACAATAGGTAGCTTAAGTGAACCCAAAGATCTCCCAGGATTGGCCCATTTTTGTGAACACATGCTGTTTTTGGGTACAAAAAAATATCCAGTAGAAAACGAATTTACTCAGTTTTTAACTCAAAATGGTGGATCTTACAACGCATATACAGCAAATGACCATACAAATTATTATTTTTCTACCAAGACAGAATCACTCCAGCCATCATTGGACAGGTACAGTTATATATTTTTGTATTACATTATAAATATTGTTAACTCAATTTCAAATGTTTTATTATAGATTTGCTCAATTTTTCCTTGAACCATTATTTACTACAAATGCTACTGAAAGAGAAATTTGTGCTGTCAATTCTGAGCATGAAAAAAATGTTGCTGATGATTTTTGGCGTCTAGCTCAATTAGAAAAAAATGCAGCCGATCCAAATCATCCTTACAATCAATTTGGAACAGGTATTTTATTAATATAATTATTTTTATAATTATTCTAAAACAAAACTATATGCAGTAACAGCTAGGATATACCTTTAATAGGATATAAATGTATAGGTAATATATAAAATAAGTATAAAATAATAAATATCAATTGTACTTTATTTGTAAATTAATAAAATATTCGTAGACAACAGGAGATTGTTTCAACTCTTAAGATTTCTTCTAGCTACCCCTATGTTTTACTTCATTAGGTAATAATTAAATAGAAATAATTTTAAAGGATAAAATCATTTTATAGAATTAATTTTTCTGAAAATATTTATGTTTCAACTTTTTGTTTTCATCAATTTCATTTTAGCTTACAGAAATATTGTATAACTGTTGACCATAATAGTGTTTTGAAATTAGTAGAAAACGAGGAAAGAATATCATAACACTATTTGGTCATTAAACTATTTTCTACTGCTTACTATTACTCTATTACTCCTAAATCAACCCCTCTCAAAAAAGGTTATACAATTCTGAATAAAACCCATACTTTCTTTTGAATTTATAATAAAATATTTTTTACCAAAGATTTCATAGTTTAGAATCATTTGGTTTGGTCAACACTAAATGGATTTTGTGAATGTGTCTAGGTACAAAGGAGACTTTATGGGATATTCCAAATTCAAAAAACATAAGTGTTCGTGATAAACTATTGGAGTTCCATTCTAAATGGTATTCTTCACATCTCATGTACTTATCAGTACTTGGAAAAGGTATTAATAAAAATTATTTTATTGATAAATATTCTTTGTTCATTTTTATGATTAATTTTGTAGAGGACTTAAACACTTTGGAAGAATTGGTTGTATCTTTATTTGGAGATATTGAAAAAAAAAATGTTGAAATGCCATATTGGGTTGACCCAATTTATAAAGAAGAGCAATTAGCTACTAAAACTGTTGTAGTTCCAGTTAAAGATATCAGGGTGCTTTCTGTTAACTTTCCTATTCCTGAACAGAGCAAATATTATAAAAGCATGGTAAAAATATAAGTTAATTATTCAAAAGACTTTTAATATAACATAAAATATTAGCCTAACAGGTATTTGAGTGCTTTATTGGGCCATGAAGGTCCTACGAGTATTTTGGCTGTTTTAAAAAAGAGAGGATGGTCTAGTAAACTTTCATCTGGTAATAAAGTTGAAGCAAGAGGCATCGAGCTTTTTGACATTGACGTAGATTTGACCGAAAAAGGAGTTGATCATGTTGATGACATTATCAAATTAATTTTCCAAGTAATATAATATTCATTTGATGTCTGAATAGCTAATTAATTATACTTATATTTATTTATTTTTTATGACAGTATATAAATATGTTGAAACGTGAAGGACCTCAAGAATGGTTCCACAATGAGAATAAAAATATAAGTGCAATGCAATTCCAATTTAAAGATAAAGGATCACCATTAGATTATGTTTATCGATTGTCTTCACATATGATTGTGAGTTATAATTAAATTATATTGAAAAAGTTTTTGATGATCATTATTTACTTTTTTGTTAATTATGTTTAGACTTTTCAATTAGAAGATGTTTTAACAGCAGAATATTTAATACGAGATTGGAGACCAGATTTAATTCAAGAACTTTTATCTAATTTTAGACCAGATAATTTACGGTGTCTATAAATCTGAATTAGAATCTTAAATAACATTATTTTGTTTAGACTATTTAATAATTTACATTTTAAACTAATTTATATTCCAGATTTACAGTTGTTTCAAAGACATATGAAAACCAAACGGATACTGTGGACAAATATTATGGAACACCATACAAAATTAGTAAAATATCACCGGAGACTTTAGAAGTAAATAGTTTTTAAATTTATTTAGAATAAAATTATTTACTTCATATTACTATTTAGGAGTGGAGACAAGATGATTTATGTGAAGATTTGAAAATGCCATCAAAAAATGAATTTATTGCTACCGATTTTGGTCTTGTGCCAATTGATAAAAACGTAATTTTTTTTTTATTTATTCTTTTTGTTTCTTATAACTTATAAGGAATATTTATAATGTGTTTGCAATGTTAGATAATAAGTGAATAGGTTGAGAATTTTTTCTAGACTTGCGAAACTTGAGGGAAGTGAGCATGCATTGACACTACTTCTAAATTATGACCTTAAAGGTTTAAGCTATTCTAAATTATTTAAAAGATCATGTTACCATTTGCATTTGAGATCATGGGTAGGGTGATCTAGTATTGTGCAAGAAGAGTTTGGAAATGATTGGGCTTGCGTGGTAGGAGTTCATATGAAACTTGTTATACTTTTTATAAGCAAGAGTGGATATTGTTGATACATTGAAATTGTGGTGTAAGGTACAATTGCTGACGTACTAGAGAGCATTAGAGGGGACACAAAGTGTTATTGTTAGGATAGAATGAAATTTGGTAAGATTTTGATTTAAGTTCCCCAGACTTGGATGCCGTACATAATTATGGGACATAATAATTGTTTGCATATTAGTGTTTTGTTCTTTAGTGAGTTTTTGGATCGGAGTATTGGTCTTCATTTGTGAAGTCTGAGGTTTAATAATGTTATTTATGATTAAAAAATTGTATTTTGTAATCATATTTTTTTCTTAGGAACCAGATCATCCACATGTTATTCATGAATCTTTGATCTTAAGAACATGGTTTAAGACTGATACAGAGTTTAGATTTCCTAAAGCATTTGTTTCAGTTGACTTTTTCAGGTAAATGAACATAAATATATCTTAATACTAAATATAAGTTACCTATTAATTGTAAAAAGTTAGTTAATATGTACTTAATATATAAATATGAAATATGCTATCTATTACTTTGTATTAATATACTTCAACACGTTTCAACTGTTTTTTTTTAAATTAATATTTAATTACAGTATGAATTGTGACATGTCCCCACATTGATAACATGAGACCATGTCATAGGTGCGGAAATGTTGTGTGAACAATTTTATACCTATGATACGGTCCCATGTCATCAACGTGGGTCTATGTCAAATGGCTTTCCGAATAAAAATCACTGGTCTCCCACTAGGGTCATTGTTTACTGCATTCTAGAGGAAGAATTGCCTCACCACATGCTCTGACCCTTCTCAACCCACGTCATCATCCGTTGTGCAGCTTATGGGCTATGGGCGGGGGAGTGTAAGACGTGGTGGCTCAGTGATTATGAACTTTTAGCGCTTAGTGCCAAAACCTGTGCCATCGTATATTTTTTTCTCAAAATGTTCATACTTTAGACATGGTCTTACGTGATCTACGTGGGGCTGTGTTTATTGTATCCATAGTTCATACTGTAGTCATACTATGTTATCTAATCTTTTTTTTTTAAATCTTAATATACTGACCTTCCATATATGTAATTGATTGTATTGAGATAGTAGACTCTTTTACGAGTAAGTGTAAAACTCTAACAATAATAAACATTTTTTTTATAATATATTATTACTCCCCATCATATTGTTGGGATAGGGTTAATTATGGAATTTTCATCATTTAAAATTGGTAAATCTGTGTGGAACATATTATTTTATAGTTTATAAGTACTGTAAACTTGTTCACTATATACAATTTCCACAATTTGATCTAAAAAAAATACATTTTTAATCCTACCTAGTGTTATGTATTTATGTGTTTATTTTGATCATACTACTTTAAAATTTATTTTTCACTATAGCCATATTGTAATGACTGATCCATTCCACTGCAATATCATGAGTTTATTTGTGAGGTTATTCAATGAAGATTTTATTGAGTACACATGGGATGCAACTAGGGCTAATCTAAATTTAGTCATTAAGCCTAGTAGTTATGGTTTTAAGGTAATATTAATCTAAAAACCAATAATAATAATCATTTGAATAACAAATAATTTATTTTAGATGCAATTAAGTGGATTTAATAACAAGTTGCATATATTGCTAAAGAAAACAATGGATAAACTTTTAACTTTCAAAATTGATCCACTACGTTTTGAAATTCTCAAGGAAGAAGCAAGTTATACCAAATAAAATAATTTATTTAAATATTTAATTTTTATTTTAATTTATAGAAAATTAGAGATTTGAAAAATGTTGCAATGGAACAACCATATCATAGTGCAATGAGATATAATTCAGTAATTTTATCAGAAACTGCATGGACCCCTAATGAATTATTAGCTGCTATTGATGGTAAAATAATTTGACAATTCTTTAATTTATTAAGTGTTAATTTCATAATTATATACATATTTAGATGTTAAAATTGAAAGCATTGAGGATTTTATTGAAAAGTTCCTCTCAAATATGTTTATGGAATCATTAATTTATGGAAACATTGACAAAACTGTGAGTACATTATATTTTATCTGAGGCTTAACGTTTAAACTATTGAATTTAAAAATGTAACCATTATAATTATAAATTGTATGAAATTTTTTTGTATACTTTAGTAGCTGAATATATTGATTAATTATAATAATAATATAAATATATAAAATTGGTCAGAATCCAATCTGTAATATAATTATAAATGTGCTTTTATGTAAAAACTGTCTGTGAATGATATATATATAAAAATTAAGATAGTCTTAGAATTTAGATTAACATGAGATAAGATAAAACAAAATAGATAATTATTAATTTAATAAATTATAATTTTCTTTTATTATAGCAAGCAATAGAACTAATAAACATTTTGGAAAAACCCTTCTTGGGTCGTAATGGATTCCGTAAATTATTGCCACGTCAAATGATTAGGTCAAGAGAAGTACAACTGGAGGACAGTAAGTTAAATTTTATATAAATTATTTGTTTTTATTCTATATTCATTATTTAAAAAAAATTTTAAATGGATTCGTTATTAGATATATTTGTATTGGTTGATTATATATTTTTAGCTTATTCATCTTACTTAAATACCTAATCAAATCCATTATTTAACTTCTTTGTATTATTATTATTGTTATTATTATTGTTGGTACGTTTATTGGAATAATATTTTAGCAAGATTATTTTTTTGAATCTGGACAATGATCTACTCTCTATATATCAAGTAATATTTTTAAATTAAATTTAAGGTGAAAACACTTTGTTTGAAACAACCAGCGAACATCATTCCAGCTCATGCGCTTACATTCATCTTCAATGTGGTGTTCAGTCTACATTTAATAATATGATTGTCAGCCTTTTCAATGAAATTATCAAAGAGTCTTGTTTTAATACATTACGTACAAAGGTACCTTGAACTATATTAAATTAAAATCATACATTACTGTAAAACTACTCAATTCCATTCTAGGAACAACTGGGATATATAGTATTTAGTTCGTCGAGCAGAAGTCATGGAGTTCTGAACTTACGTATTATTGTTCAATCTGACCGTACTCCAATGTATGTTGATTCAAGAATAGAAAACTACATTAACACCATTCAAGTAAGTTCAGCAGTCTAACTATTTTATTATAATCCTTAAACGTATCTTAAACAATATTTTCGTCATTCTAGGAATTATTGAAAAATATGTCTGAAGAAGAATTTAACACATATAAAGATGCTTTAACTGTTAAATTGTTAGAGAAGCCTAAAGGCTTATTCAAACAAGCAGCAGTATATCAACTAGAGATTGACACACAAGATTACAATTTTAATCGAGCGCATATTGAAGTAGAAGCTCTAAAAACTATTAAAAAAGATGATATTATAACATTTTATCAAGTAAGTTTATTATTTTAAGTTTTTATTTCGGCCTACATAACTATAAAGTACTAATTTGTCCAGGACCAAATCAGTCAGTCTGGGCCAAAAAGACACAAGTTGGCGGTACATGTCAAATCTACACTGAAGAATACTCCTAATGTGGAAGATAATAATCTTTCACTCGTGGATAGTTCGTTACCAAAGAATACCGTATGTATTATTATTGAAATTGTGTTTACTGATGTTTGAGAAAATAGTAAAAAGCTAACTTCTTAATTTTTCATTTTCTAGACCGTAATGATTACGGACATCACAGATTTCAAGAAGAAACACCGTTTGTATCCATTGCCAAGCCCATTTATACCGGTTGGAATCTTTTCTACGAAATCCAAATTATAATAATTAACCGTATGTATCGTGTTTCGTATATATTAAAAAAAAAAAAAAATGTAACTTATATTTTTATACATTAGAATTATAATAATTAACGTCAAATCAAAATATTGAAATTTTTTTCTTAATTACCGAATGTAATCTAAGTCACAGATGGGTAATTGGTCCTATCATATCTATTCAATCTGTTTACAAATCTCTATTATAAAATTATGTACACTAATAAATGTTAATGTATTTCTGTATAATATTCAAACATTCTAATTATTTAATTTAATGTTTCTTGTTTAAGAATAACATGTACAATTTGAAAATAAATTTATTAAGTTAGTCAAACTTTTGTTCATATTACTAAAAACATAAAACTTAGCTGTGTAATCACATTTCATTAGGAACAAATACATTTAAACACATTTTACTATTTATTAATAATTTATTGATCTGGGTTGTATTTATTTGATTGTACTTCAATCATGTAACATTAATTTCAAAACATGTCTGCAAAACGGTTTGCCGTCACAGTTGTAGTTAAGTCTTGGGAGGCATTAATTGCCTTTTTTCTCTACATAAATAAGTATGTAAAAATATTTTAAGAGCTCTTACATTAATCAATAATTATTATTTATTTGTTTATCATAGATTCTTTGAATCCTAGTGCACAACTTGTGAGTTGATTATTATATAAATCAATATCCTGAAAAATAGGCTGTTAACTACAAGTTAACTTCAAAAGATTAGTTTAATTCAACATCATTTTTAATTTAATTTTTTTTTCAACTTAATAACTATACAAATTTCAGATCAAAATGAACATAATAAATAATAATAATAATATAAAGATAACTGCAATGTATGAGGTCGCAAAAAACATAAAACCATAATAAAAATTTACTAACAAGTACACATTGATTGTTTTTTAAAATAATAATTTAAAAAAAAAAGAAAAACAATACAGTTATATTATAAAATATTTATAAGTAATGCTTTTTTGAATTCTGATAATATATATAAATATATATTTTTTACAAGGTGTCTAAATATGAAAAAAAATTATACATTATTTGTATAAAACAATCATATAGGAATATTTATAGTAATTTTTGCATTTTATTTTAATAATTTTATTCTAGCAACCTTTGTGCATTATATTATGTATTAAACTAATAGTTAATTTTTTTTTAATGTGGTTCATAAATATTCTTTACTACTAGGAATTGGTTTTTGAGCTTTTCTCACCATTTATATAATCATAACTATTTAATAAGTCGTCATCATCATCATCATCATCATCATCATCATCATCATCTTCTTCTTCATCTGAAAAATGTTCAGTTCTACTTGATTTTCTAGGTGGGGACCTGAAATAAAAGATTATTGTCTTAAAAATTTCACATTTGAGTTATAAAATAGTCATAAACCTTAAATTTTCTTCAGATGAACTAGTTGATTCTGGAGTGTTGCGACCACTTGGAGTTGGACTTGAAGGTGGTGAGAATGCTTGTAACAGTTTACCTTTACTGTCATTCCAAAAATGGGACTAAAAAAAAAAAATCAATTATTGCTCATATGAATTCATTATACTTTAAATATTAACTTACAATTGGCCCATCTCGACCAAACAACAACAAAAATGAAACAATAAAGTCCCTTGATTTTTCTTCCCATCGTTGCAACATGTCGACTCTTTTTTCACCAATAGTACCCATTACTCGTTTACTGCGGTCTTTAAGTTCTTCCATTTTATTTTGAAGTTTAAGTTTTTTTTCCTAAAAATATGAAAATGGGTTTATTTTTAAATAAGTAACATAATAAATTTGAGAGGTTATCATTTAATTTCTAACCTTTAAATATGATACATTTAAATCTTTAGCACTGTATCCACGTTGAAGATTACGTCTGACGTACATATCATAGTCTCGTACAATTCGAGAGATAACATCTGATGTTGACACACCCTCGGTCCTTTGGGTGCCTACAAACATACCTTTTTCTTTAAGCCCTCTATAAATATCTTCACCGGATTCATTAATGTAAGGAATATCATCATGAGCAACAAAATCAATCTATACAGAATATAAACTCACTAACCAGTTTAAAATAGAACAGAAAAACTTTTAATTACTTTATTGTCTATTAAAAATTGATCGTCAATTTCCCATGGCGCGTCTCTAAGAACTTCATCTACATATCTGCAATGTCTCACAGCTTCATACCTTTCATCATCAGTCATTACAGTCTTACCTTTTAGAGCATGTGTCATACTGTCACTACAAACTAAAAATTCATAAATAATTAAAATATTTTCTTCGACATAAATTATGGTAATAGCATTACATTATTTTCAATAATGCATTGTCACTTTTACTTAATACAAATAAACTAACCTCCAACAATCAAGTAAACATTTTGGAATACTGTTTTGGCTTGCATTAACTGTCTGGCATGTCCTTGATGGAACATATCATAAACACCATCTGCATATACCCTGATTCTCCGAGGAGCTGCAAATAACAACAAGCGCATTCTAAAATGTAAATTACATTTACCATACAAAATAGGTATAATTAACATGAGAACCTAGGGGTAGAAGCCGCCTATCAACAATACTCTGATATTTTAATTAATAAAAATAAGTTTGGTTTAGTTTAAATAAATTGTAGCTGCCTAATTTTTTTTTATAAAGATGATTTTCATTTTACTGAGAAGTTCTATTACTTAAATTCTGGACAATAAAGAAGAAATGTATTTGTCTTGCAATGATAGTTATATTTTTTCTATTCCTGAGATGCTCATTGTAATGCACAATAAGGAACATTTAACACTTCTTGATTTTAGACTCTGAGCAAAAAACTTAGCAAAAAATATCTGCTGTCATTTTCAACTTTTGATAAGTAACAATGGAAATTTGACTAGAATGATACATCGAATAAGATGATTTTCACTGTTTATTTTATTAATACATTATAAAATAATGCGTACCTAAGCAAGAATTGGCCATATCCATAGTGATTCTTGTACTATATTCACATGCATTTCTTTCATTAACTGCATCTATTTCTGTGCTATAAGGTGCTGGTTTAAAAATTGACTGAAATCATAAGACAATCATTAGTTAATTAGTTAGAAAAACTGTAATATTACACACAAATATACACTTGTAATTTTCATCAAATTCTAAAGTACAAAATCTTTTGAATTTTATTGGTAAATATGTACTTATATTTAAATATATATTATATATATTAAAAGTTTTTGAAAAATGTATGAATGAAATTGTAAGTATTTAGAATATGTACTGTAAAATATTTATAAATAGGTATATTTTAAACGATCCTATTTCATTTACAACATAATTTTTAAAGGCAGATTTAATAAGGAAGTAGGCTGTTAATGGGTTGGAATGTAGGGCAGTGGACAAGAGATTGAATAGAATTACATAAGGGTATGAAGTGTCTATGGGGGGTTTGGCAAAACACCTAAACATAATACTTTACATTTATAAAATTATAATTGAACACTGACTTAGAATTTATGAGGTCATAGGTAATATTTAAAAAAGGCCTCTCAATTGATGAAAAAATAGTACTATTTTTAAATTAAATTATTAGTAATTAATTTTCTTGACTTCAATATAATTTATAATTAACAGTTTAAATCTTGTCTTAGGAATAACATTAGGTTTATATAAGATTATTTAGTATTTATTTCTTAAATAAATTAAATAATGTACATACCGGTGCAATATTTAGTAATTTATTTTGTTCACATTTTTGTAATACATTTTTACTACTGCTCCCAGACAGATCGGCTTCATCTGTGTTATTCGATACATCACGTGTTCTTTTTTTGGACATATTTGTATTTTTAACTGTAATAGAATAAAAATAAATATTTATAAAGTTAACGATAATGGAATAATAATTGTACTGCAAATAATATAGCTTAATATTAATAATTTCATATTACTTATATAATAAGAAACAAATTTTTACCACCGTTTTAAACTATCTTTAATACATCAAAACATGCCTATATTTAACTTAACATTTATTTGTTTTAACATTTTATAAAAGTAAATTTACTTTTATTACTATATAAAATTATAGCAATTGAATTAAAATTAAAAGATGTTAATTAATTCTAGATTATCAATAGTGAAATTAGTAAGGGTCAAGAGGATATAGTGAGAACATATAAGTGAAAACACAAATGCAAAATATGAATAGTATATTGTGTGGCAAGGGCGGGAAGTGAGCCATTTCAGTCGCGGGCGTTGTGTGCCGCATTTCGCCCAAGACTGAAATGGCCTTCCCGCGCGAGCCACACATACTAATTTTTGTCACGCCCCTGCGTTCATGGAAAAGGTTATGCAGGGATCTATGCAACAATTATAGACTATTCTACAAAAACAATTTCATGGAAGACATTTTATTTTATTTCACAATTACTATTTTCACTTTATATATTTTATTATTGTAACTGATGAGATTATTATACTATATTATTTTATTTTGAATTTATATTTAATGTCCAACTTGTACAATTACTTATATTGAAAACATTTCCGCTGACACTTGATTCTTTTTTTTTTCCATCAACGTCACTGGCTTTTGAAGTAGATGCACCATAGTTAACATCATTTATGGTTTGTGTTGATGATGGATTAGTTATAGACTCAGTTATCTGGTTAACTATTTTTTTTTTGTTGTTTATTGATTCTTCTATATAACCTTCGGCAATTTGACTGGATTTCCAACCACCATGGTGTTTGAGCGTTGTAATATTACCTCCAGAATCGGCAAGTAATGTTGCTGAAGTTCGGCGGAAAGAATGACCTGTATAAGCTTGGGGATCTGGTAAATTTAAATAATTTGCAATATCTTTGGGCATATTTCCAATTTTGTTCTTTCCAATAACCTGCTTGGTGCATTTACCGTTTTTATAATTTAAAAAAAATCTATCTGACTGTACATTTGCGGGTCTTAAATCTATGTATTTCTTAAAAATATCATAAAATTCTCCTTCAATAGTAAAAGACCGTGAACAATTTGTTTTTGTGTAAGGAAGTTTAATATGTAACATTGAACCAAAATCTTGTATATCATTTATAGTAATATTACTAAGTTCTTCTCTTCTACATGCGCCAGTTATCCCAAAAATCAATACTACCTATATCGTAATAAATTTACGGAATATTAATAGAAAACCTATATTAAACAATGTTATCACACTTACTTTAGTTACTAAGTATTGAATATTAGGAGCTTCGTCTATGAATTTTTTTATATTGGTTGTAGTCAAAACTTTGGACTTTTTACTTTTAAATCCAGTCGATTTTCTCTTTAAAAAAGCTTGTAATTTTGGATAAGTACCAATGTTAATATTATGTTTCATATTTATAGTGGTTTTAAGCATTGAATAAACAGACCATAGAGTTGACGGTTTAATTTCTTTAGATAAATTACTAAAATATATAAGCAACACATTTTCTGACCACGATTTGGTTTTATTTATTTTTCTCCATTTTAAAAGTTTTTCATAAGCCAATATATATCTTTCTTTTGATTTTTCAGGCAATAGATTTAGGGAAACGGCGTTTGCCGTTTCAACCATGTGTGGTGGAGTTAATGGTTCACTACAACTGCTGTGTTGACTGTCATCATTCGTATTTATGCTCATTATTTAATTTGAATTATTATACAAATTGCGTGAAATAAACTTATTAACGCATCGTTCGACGCAATTATCTAGGAACAGTGCAAATTAAATATGTATGTTTAAATGTTTATGCGTCATGCAAGGAGGTTATACTATACATTTAAGATGTAACCAAAAGTTTATGTTTTGTAAGAACCGTGGTAGGTATACATTTTAGTTTCTGGTTGTGCAGGGGATACGCGCCCGGCGGCCGGCACTTTTGGGGATTTCCTCTTTTCCGCCCGGCACTTTTGGGTATTTCCTCTTTTCCGCCCGGCACTTTGGGGATTTCCTCTTTTCCGCCCGCTGAACGGAAAAAGGTTGCTTTCCAACGCTTCAACCGTGGTCGAAAACCAAACTTTCGGTGCAGGCGTGACAAAAAATAATTTACATATTTAGAATTGCTTTCTTATAATATGTTTCATACATATACATTTCAATAAATGTAATGATACTTATAGAGAAGTTAATTACAATATTAATATGCAATGTAGTATATTATTAATGATAACTATATAGTAGAGCAGATAAATAGCATATCAATATGCCATATTATACTGTTGATCATACACCGAAAATTGGTTTAGCCGCACCCGGATAATTGAGAAACTAATGTAATTTGACTTTCAATGACAAATTGCTTAGAAAAAAAATTTAATGAACGATAAAACCATACTTTTTTTAATTAGTATTTCATCACACACATTGAGAATATTTTATATTCAGATGGAAAATAAAACTATTGATTAGTTATAAAATATAATCTACAGAAATATTTTCCTTTAACGATTAAAAATTAATTTATTAACATACTAATGTTTATGTCATAAAATGAGAACCTATGCAATATCATAGCAATAAAATAAATAAATTTGCTTCCTTATAATATATCTGCCAAGATATAAATAAAAAATAAATTCTATATAGAATAATTAATTATGCTTAGGTATGTGAAATACACATTTGATAATATGAATATTAATGTATAAACACCTAAAGTAATTTATAAAAATTAGCAAAATTAACTTCAGTATTAACAAGTTTCTATTAAACAATAATTGTATTGTATTAAAATATGTAGGTAAATGTTAATTAGGTATTTCATATAAAATAATCTAATTATATCTGAAAAAATTTACTGAAGTTTATGTAATGGACACAGAATATTGAAACAAACAAATGGTCCATATGGAAAATATATTTGTTTGAGATTGATGTAGAAAAAAATTCCAAGCAATACATGTGAACCAGACTCTGCAGTACCATAATAGTATAATGAATAAAAATGCAGTTGATTATTTGTGTTACATTCTTATTCGAGTAAAAGGTCAATGTATGCATTTTACTAATGGGAAAACAATCTGAATGGTAATATTGTTATAAAAATGGGAAACAATTTTATGATTTACATTTGAAAACAAAATGTTAATAATATGAACACCTGAGGTGGCATAATATGTACAGGCAGTAGCTCTTAGAACAATGTACTCGTTCCATTTCTATACAGAGCAACAAAAATCGATTAGTCATCGGACGTTTTTGAAGGCAATGAGTGGGGAAGATCAAATCGTTTCCCGAGCAATTCGAACACGAACCGAACGAATTCGTATTGCGGTAAAAGAAAAACAAACCGAGCTACTTACGAGCGAGGAACGGGACGCGCTGGTGATTTGGATACGACGCACGGTCCGGTCAAACGGTGAGAATCATTGACATCGTTCGGTCCGTACGAATTCCTCCAGCACGAGCGACGACCGTTGACTGCGGCCGAGACGAACTGTGCTGGTCGTGCGCGCGGTACGCCTGTGTTGTGCGTGCAAAGGTGTGTGGTACCACCAATGTTACCGGCCGCAGTACCGTCGAGGCTGCCAGAGAATCCCGTCCGTCAAGTCTCAGCACGGCCAACGGGTCGGTGCGAAAATTGCGCAAACGTTACTTTTCGAAAATGGGTTGTGCCAATCGGTCGCTCGGTACCTCTCCTCCGGCGGTCCGGACACGGAAACTTCCTCACAACGTACAATTTATTTATTATCGTAATCATCGCTTATCAGCCGACACCGCATGTTTGTCGACGTCACGCCAAGGTTATCCACGTTTTTCGCGGCTCGGCGGCGTGATACCCGGTCTATTGGCGGTATCACGATTCACGACTGCGGTACTAATGTACTATCATCACTGCGGCCGCTCACGCGCGTGACATCATCGTTCATCGCTATGAATAATTACTTCTTATCGTGTTTCGTGAATTATTAATCGTTATTTGTTACGATTTATGCGGACCGAGTTAGTGGAACACCGGACCAACTTCGCCGGACACTTTTTTTTTTTTTTGCATTGTCTGGTAATCGATTGTACTTTTCACGCTGCGGTTTGCCGCTCGCGCTTTGGTCCGGAAGTTATTGTTATAATAATTGTTACACGGTTCAAAAGTCGCGCGTAACGTAACGACCCCACGTGCGAGCACTTGGGTCAGCTGGTCTCTCGGCCAATAATTATTAGTTGTACACTTTTGATAGTTTCGAATGTTCGATGTATAATATTTTTCCAAATAATAGGATATTATGTTTGAAAACATTTCGGATGGAAAAAAATATGTGGAGTCGCACGAAAATGTGTAAAATCATGGGTGAAACCAATCGTTGAAAAATATAATGATGTAAATTAAAACATACAGTCAATTTTGGTTTTAAAAGGTCTGAATGACTTAAGAAAATTTGGTTTATCCGATTTGGTATTAAATCAATGCAAGTTGCATGCGCACACTAAAACAAATAACAATTTAAAAATCATTAAAAAATGTGTATTTCTGTACTCTTTACATCCTCCCGAAATTCCCATATCAATCCGAAGTCTCTGGACCAAAATATCTCGTGTTACCATTAAAAGAAAATGCACTGTTTAGTCTAGTTTTGTCAACATGTAATATTCAAACGCCCACAATTTTTTTATGCTAACCAATAATATATATGCATGAAGAACTTTGTATTACGTTTTCAAGACTTTTTGGCCAAAAATTATTCCATCGACACTTTACGAAAAAAGCTAAGAAACCGTGAAATTTAAAAATATCCTTATAATGGCTCGAAAAAAGTCAAAATCTTTTGATAATAATATACCATCTATGGCAAAAGTTGATTTATAAATTATAAGTATTTAATGAAAGTTTTCAAAATTTTTCAAATTTTTTCTGCAGATTTGTAATCAGCCGATCAGAAGAAAAAGGTGTCATGATAGATTTGTGCCGAGATATACATTTACATTTACATTTTCCGGTCTGTGGTTATAATTATTATTTAATCTACTTTGCGTCATTATCGAGCGGCGACGAGTCGTTCGAGTTCGGCATTGACCACGATTGGCCGGAGTTCGAAACGTTTCCTCGTCCCCCACCATACCGGACGCAAAATATGGTCTCGCGCCGCGCACTGCCTTAATCGTGGTAACGCCGAAGCTGCGCGGCCGAAGGTTGAACGCGCGTGAATGCGTGATCGTCATAGCGGAACAAAATTTGATGAAAAATCGTATATACATCTCGTGGTCGTACGATCGAACCACATCGTCCGTGCTCCGTATGAATCTCTATGGATCAGACCTTTGACCGTCCGCGAGGTAATGTGTTGTGGACTGCTGAACGGGCCTATAAAGTGTATGCACAGGCATAGAGCTTATCAAAGTGACGTACATGCGCTCCTCTCTCACTGCAGTCACACGCTAAATAAGCGTCCCCCTTTTTTGCGAAATGTTCACTAGGAACGCCCTGTTATTTGGTCAAAAAAATTGGCCGCATTAAAAATTACCAATCAGTTGTACAAATTATAATGGACTTTTTTTTTTTTTGATACTTGTTTTATTCAATAATTATGTAATATTACGTCTTGTCGGCAGTCGACCTCGACCGTAACCGATGGTTTCGAGAAACTTTTAATTCAAACAATAAATCACTCATATTAAACAATGATAATAGTAATAATAGTATCATAATAGTATTTATCATCATAATGCTTATACATGTTTGATATTACATTATATAATACTATGCAGTGTACATCGATACATAAAAAAAAAATCAGTAATCGTACATGGGTAATATATCGCGTGTTACATGGAACGCTCAAAATGGTATAGGGATCATCATCATATTGTGCCTCCTGCGATTTTTTGATTTTTGGACTACCGCTGTTGTTATTTTGGACTTCAGCATTGACTGTATCAACAGTAAATTACGAATGTCAATGTTCTACATCATTAAAATGCGATCGTTCCGTTTTAGATTTGCGAAAATCACAGTACAATGAGTAATTGTCGGAGAGTAATTATAAATTACAACAACATACAACATGGTCGAATGGAATAATAATAAAAAAAAACAAGTATGTATATCAATACCTATTTAGAATATAGATAATAATATTATAGATCGACGTTGGAAAAATAAATATCACGTCGTTTCTTGGTTGTTCTATCAGGCAAATCTATTTCATTCTATGCATTAGCTGTTGCGTAATTTAATAAAATACGGGGAAATGTAACTAATCAACTTGCCGGTTGTATACTTCGTGTGGACACGATTATATATTATATTTATATATTTTAATAAAATGGGTTTATCATATTTTTTACTAAGTTATTGTTTATTAGTGAATTTCCCTTGAATTACTTAAATAGGTTTACTTATTTAGGTAAGCAAAAACTCATAAAATCACATTTCAGTTTACCTATTCAATTTTTTTATTGATTTACATTTACTAGGCATAAAACGTTGAATTTCTTTTTTATTTATTTATAATTTTGTTTTGTATACCTACGTCATATGATAAATAAATAAATGTGCATACATAATGTTATAATTTATAAAATAATAATTATTATTTTATTACCATTAATAATTTGGAAGCCGTCAACATATTTTGAAAACACAAGGGCGCCATGGGATGGAAAAGTTTGAACACCTCTCCTGCATATAATAGTATGTACTATAATACCTACTGTTATACATTCCCTATTATTTTAACGATTTTGATAATAAAAAATGTATACTTATTTTAAAAAGCACCGACCAGTCACTGTGGCCATAGATAATTGGTTTCCATATCACCTACACCACGACTTTAGATAGTTACTATCTAAAGCCGTGGCCTATACCCATGGACCTATCTATATATATTTAACATATTATAATATCACAGATTATAATATAAGACCAGAAGTTGCACTTCAGAATTAACTTTACTGATTAAGTGATAACTTGAATGAACCTCGATGCGAATTGACCATATACGACTATACGAGGAATTACATTTTTGTAGGTACATCTCATTTTATTACCTATAATTATTATATCAAATCATTTTAAATACAATTAATAATCATAATAGAAATAACTTTATTTGACTTCATTAGTAGACATACACAATAATGTTAATAAATACTGTATTCATTTAGTTATAGAAATGCAGAATTTAGTTATTATATAACCGACTATAATACTGTGTTTTGCTTCATATTTAGTAGATTTTTTCAATAAAATTAATGAATTAAATCTATCTCTTCAACATAAAAGTACTAACATTTTAATACTTACCTCAAAACTTTAAGCATTTAATCAAAAATTGTCTTCTTGGTTAAACGCATTTAACAATGGAGATTCCTCAATGTTTACGAGTTTACATGATTTTCTTACCGTTAATGAGCTTTCAATAACAACTTCAGTTTCAAGTTTAATAACTAATCATATGTCTTCAATGATAAAATTTTTATCTGAATATTTTCCTAATTTAAATAAAAATAATGAATACAATTGGGTAAAAATGCTATTTTATATTTCTTTAAAATATGATCATATTTCATGGGCCGCAAAAGAGCAATTAATTTAAATCAGAGAAGACTCGACTCTTGAAACCTAATTTAATGAAAAAGAAATTATTGAATTTTGGTTAAGACGACAGTAAGAGTATCCAGTAATTTCGAAAGCGGCTTTACTTATATTAATACCGTTTGCATCGACATATCTTTGTGAAACTACATTTTCACAGCTTCAAATTATAAAAAATAAACATAGATCATGCATTTCACAACAGTCTTTAGAAGCAAACTTGCGTATTTCAGTTTCAAATATCACACCTGACATAAATATATTATGCAAAAATATGCAAGCACAACCGTCACATTAATAATCATCAACATTTTTTTTATTATTATTATAGCCTTTGTTTGAAACCAAATCATAAACATTATTACTAATACTACAATATTTTTGTTTTGTTTTATAGTTTTTACCATTTGTTTTGTTAATATATGTTTAAACTTTAATAATATTATAGAATTGTTTCAAAATATATTGAAAAACATTTATTTACTATACATTTTAATAATTTATTTGTGTGAAATAGTGCATGTAATTAAAAAAAAAAAAATTAACGATTTTGATTAAGGGGGGGCCTTGACAGTTTTACATTAAATTTAGGGAGGCCAATGACAAAAAAGGTTGAGAAGCACTGCCGTAGACAACGGCCGAAACGAGAACAGCGGTCTCTTGCGTTCCGAGACTTGGCCGTGACAGGAGGGACGTCGTCCGAACTAAAGTGTTGTTTCTCTTCTGTTACCTAATACATATGTCAATAGTGTAATGGGTTTTTAAGTAAACATTGTCATAAACCATCTCTCTTTTCTTTTTTTTTTCTTTTTCTTCGTTTATTTTATTTTTATCGTGCACCGTGCGTCGTGCTGCCCCACAAGGCCCACGACAATTTATTGTAACCAATCTTGTTTTGCATATTATATATATAAGTATGAATTCACAACAGTTCGTTATATTTAATTGATATTAAGTGATATTTAAAATTATGCGTTTCATTTTAAATTTTATTAAGCAAATGTTTAAGTACAAACACTTAATTTTTGTTTATTTTATACTAGTGGCTATTGCAGTTATGTTGATATGGTAACCATTTGATATTATAAAATACGCTCGAGTGTTTAATACAACAACAAGTTTAAAAAATTTAGAAGCACTAGTTCTTATCGAACCAAACGAAAATTAATTTTAAACCGTTCATCCAAATTTCTATATAAACGCTCGAAACAACTACGAAGCAATACACGATGTCCATATTCACGACCAAGAAACCTATCCCTTACGTGTCGGAATCCGACTGGAAATACAGAGTGGCCGAAATAAGAACAGTGTGCGAAGACACCAAGGCCAACGCGTTACAGTACAAATACAATTTGCGCCGCTTGAGGGATGATACGACCCTTACTACATCTTATGCTATGCGTCGTACTGACGAGGCTTTCAAGAACAGGTATGCACTTCTACGCGGAGCCTTCAAACAGCTTGATATTATTTTATTAGTAAAAGAGTCTTGCATGGATTGATATTAAAAGTACATTTTCGTGGAATATTTTTGAGTAACTGCTGTTTCTTTTCAATTTTATTTTGCTCTCGTTTAATGGCTTTTAAATGTTTATCAGTTTTTAAGTGTACGTACGTATTTCAGGTTTTCGGAGATAACACGCAGGAAAAATGAGATCAAATCGCTGTACGAGGACTTGCAGAAAGAATTGGAGTGCATGATAGACGAAAAAAATCAGACCGAGGAGACTTTAGAACTTTTGGATCTCAGTTTCAAAATAATTAATCATTCCTCGAGCATGCGTGACGATCGAAGCAATGCAGATTATTGTTACGACGCTGTTTCCGTCGAACTGTTAAACGTATACTGTACAATAATACGCTGCGACGAACACGTTTCAAAAGTAACCCGTAAAATGATGTTTGTTTAGGAACGACTGAGTTTAGAAGAAATGAAAACGGAACTGATGCAAACGTGCCAAACTGCATGGGAACAGATCAATAGATTACAAGAGTTACTGGCGAACGTGGATGAAGACTTGAGCAACAAAATGAACACGCTCTGTATAGACACTAAGTTGATGGATATGACGGAGGACTCGGTAAACATACATTTCAGAGATCCGTCGATTGTTGAGAAAGAGTGAGTACATGGAGATTTTGTGTTGGTGATATGTCGTCTTTGAAAAACGTTACATTTTTTACCCTTCCTTAATCGCGTATAATATGTCCATAATTATAATACGTGGTCGTGCGATGATACGCTACCGTTTTAGGTTTCAAAATATAAATTTAGAACACCTTATATCCGCATTGTGTTATAGAACCCACAAAAACCGCAAAAACCCCTATGTTCAACATTTTTTAAAAGTATCTATTTTTTTAAGTATTCTTGGAGACCCTCCTCTCCGAAGACTCGAGCGACAATGGCCCAGATCCAGGCCCGTCGTAAGATATTTTCCGCCCTAAAGCGAAAATTTTAATGCTGCTCCTAAGATACTAAATTAAATATTTACATGCATAATAATATTACAATTAAAATTGTTTATACATGTATTGATTTACAAATTAGAAATACACAAAACCATAAATATAAATACAACTTTAAAAAGTACAAAATACACGAGAATGTAATATTATACATACTATTAGTATAAACGAAAATACAATTAAGAAAAATATTTATAATTATAATAATAATAATATTTCAAAATTGTAAATTAACTTTTCTCGCCTTTTTGTTGCAAAATCTTGTACTAAATTCCAAGTTTAGTTCTTGTGCCAACTCTGCTTCAATGGATAAAATTGATAATCCAGTTAAACGTTCGTTACTCATTGTTGATCATAAATGATTTTTTACAAGTTTCAGTTTAGAGAAACTTCTTTCAGCAGACGCTATCGTCACTGGAATTGTAAGAATAATTCTTAAACTTATTGCAATATTAGGATAAATTTCCTGAAGTTGATGACTGTAAATATATTTAAGATTTTTACTTGGAGAACTATTTGATTCTGCTAGTTGACAAAATAATTTAATTTCTTCAAATTATTCAAAGACATCAATATCAGAAGTATCATTTGAAGATAGTAATATCCCTAAATCTTTGCAATGCTTTAGTATGGTTTCATGCTCCCAAGATTTTAAAATACTTATATCATACAAAAAACCAAAGTTAGAACAATGATTATTTAACTGGATATACCTGTCTTGTAACGAATTGATAGCTGTATCTATTACAGTATTGAAGAAGTCTACTTCAAACTTATTTTCTGGGTTATGAAGAGGACTATCGTCTTTATGTTCATAGTTGAAATTAGTTTTCTTGAATCGTTTACGCACTTGATGGTCTTGAGGGAATTCCTCCAATATTCCCATGACTGATGCAATTTCTTTAGCAGTTAATTTCACTTTAAAAAATCCATTCTTTCGATATTCTTTTAAAAATTCAATTATTTCTGATATACTTTTAACAGAAATTTGTATACAATCTACATATACGATGTATCTACATACATTATACGTATACACTAATACACTTGTACTTTGTAATGTACACGTTATAGTGTTCGACGTGCGTATATCAGTATACTGTAACACTACTAATTTATTATACATTGTGAATTGTGATCATTCGCTATCATAACGAGATAGCAAAACGGTAACAATTAACAATGAAGACGCAAAATAATAATTAAATTTCTGTCTTTTTGGAAATTTAATATTACAAATTTACAATTTGCCGCCTCAATTTCTTTAAAATGTTATGCCGCCCTAAAGCAACGCATGACTTGCTTGTACCCTAGCGACGGGCCTGCCCAGATCTATTCTAATATAAAATAATAACACCACCAAAACCAAACCCCAAGCCGAAGTGCCATCATTGGATGGTTCTTCATCAAAACACTATGCCAAAGAATAATAATAAAAAAAAAAAAACGTTGAAAAATCAATTAGTATTAACTAATCATAATAATTGTTATGTAATTAAAAAAATATAGCTGTATCACGTACAAAAAATGGCTTCAAATGTGCAACAATTTACAACTATGTATTGAAGGCGAATTGGTTTGTTCGGAAACTTTTCGAAAAAAAATGTACCAGCCACGATATAAAACCAAAAATTATCTTCAAACTCAAACCGACAAGATAAATTATGTTCTAAGAAGACGTATTTACGAAACTAATAAGATTAAAATGGAACTTGAATGGCATAAATTGAATGTGAGACAAATTTAATCCTATACTTAATTTATTCCTACTGTTGTAAGCGTTACTTTTCTAACATAAACGCACTAAACGAATGTTTAAGATTGAGGCTGACAGGGAAAGTCTTCGAGAAGAAATCGAAAAGTTAGAGAAGGGTTTAAGCAGCAAGTTGAACCATAAAAAGTTGATTGAAACACGGTACGGAGAGAGAATGAGTAGAACCGGTCCTGAATTGTGCATGGACCAAACTTCAAATAGATTGGACGAAGAGCGAGTTCAAATCGACAAGACTATTCGGATTTTGAGGACTGAGCTAGAACACGCAAAGTATGAATGATACTAGTCGGCCCGTCACCCTAGCATGCACCGCCATGTTATTATATTTAAAAAAAAAATATATTATTCTTAGGTGGTCACAAACGATTTCAAGCGCGCTATAACGTAACTCGGCGACATCATTTTTTCGTAATTAAAACGCGATATTGAGAGCGCTGGTCTTAGGTAGATAAGTCTTCGTAATCCAAAAATATTTTGAACACTCGGCACCTCGGCGATCGAATAGTATGAGATAGCACACACCTCGCCCACTGTTGAAATCGATCGCTTTCCGCATTAGGCTCTCGTCCCACTGTAGCGACGCAACGCAACGCGATTATAAATCAATTTCGTGCGATAATCGTTTGTTTAATAAAACACGGGTTAATAGTGTTAATACATCGGAGACCTCCCACCGACGCGATGCGACGTGACTGCGACGCAACACGAAAGCAACTAATCGCGTGCGACTAGTGCTGTCAGTCGCTTGATAAAAGTTGCCTAGTCAACCACATGACTTTTTGTAATAACATAATTAACTATATTATTATTTGGCTAATATCACTGACAATATGGCAAAAACAAAAGAAGAAAACTTAACTATAAAACTAGTTGAAGCTGTAGAGCAATATCCATGCATATATAACTTCAAAATACCTGAATACGCCAGAAGGGACAGAAATTAATATTATTTTGTATGTATGGATGTATCCAATATTTCCTTTTCTTTTTAATTGTACGGTGTCCATACCAATATGACACAATACAAAACTCGTCATCTTCAAAAGACGACATGATTGCTACAATTGAGAAACTACCGAAACATCGCCTATAGTGTGCAGAACTCATGTCGTCAGGTCGTACGATATTTTACTTGGCAACTATTTCTTTAAATTGCGTCAACGTTCCGTCACGTCGCGTCGCCCTAGTACAGGGGATAGGGAACCTGCGGCTCTTTAACATGCAACCTGCGGCTCTTTGGATAATTATCTATATATCGAGATCCGTAAAATTTATATTATTAACCATTTTTGGATCTACTTACATTTGTGAGCAAATATTTTCAATTATGAACTTTATTAAGAATAAATTAAGAAATCAACTTAATGTTATCAGCCTTGATGCTTGTTTGAAGTTTAAAACTATAGAATACTCTCCAGAATTAAATAAGCTGTCCGGAGAAATTCAGTGTCAAAAATCCCACTTATATTAAGTAGATACGTTTTTTTGTGTGTTATTGTGCTTAATTAAATAATATTATATTTGTATAAACAATAATAATAATAATGAATTAATGAAAGTTTTTCTATATTTTCTAAATTTAAGACGTATTATGTTTTTATTGCCTACCAAAAAAAAGGTTGTTCAAACCTGTGCGGCTCCCTGGATATCATAGTTTTGTAATTTTTTGAAAAAATTGCTCTTTCCTACGAAAAGGTTCCCGACCCCTGCCCTAGTGGGACAAGAGACTAAGCCGCACGTACCATTTTTTTGTCACGCCAATCCTATTTTTGTTAATGCGGCAGTGGTAATTATAGTAACATAATCGTCATGAGACCACAGTCCTGTTTGTTTTGACTATGCATGCGCAAGTGGATGAACATTGAATGTGAAAAACGTATAGAATATACGAGTAGATTATGCGAAGAGATTGTATAACGGGTCGGATCGGAAAGTCCGCTACATCGTGTGCGATTTACGTGCATGTTTATCATTAGGGTTCGGATTTGAAGACAAAAGCCTTTTTGTTTAAAATAATAATAGAAAAATAATTCTTATATACAAATTTGTTTCATTTGTTATCTATGATGATGGATGAATTTTTTTGCCTTTTTTACTTATGAATGCCTTTTTTATTATTTTTAATGAATTAATATTTATATAAATACTTTATCGTCTTTTCGAATATTTGATATGGCGAGTTAATTTAATGTTTATAAAAGTACCCATACTACCTATCCAAAGATTAAAATATGTCCATAACGAGTAGATTCAAGATTTTTCTTCAGTCCGCATTCGTCGACTATGTGTAAAAATATGTTAAGCTCAAACCGTCAACGTTTTACTGAAGACAGTACATGGTAGTGAATTTTTTTTTAATACAATTTCAACTAAAATCTATTAAATTTTTTAGTAAATTTTGTAATTGATTTTTTATATGAGTTAAATGCTTTTTTTATTGATTATATTGCCTTCAAATCCAAACTCTATTTATCATTTTTGGATATTTACCTATTTTGCCAACCGTTGCGGACAGAAAATAGTCACTTCCCGCCGCCGCATCTAGTAGCACCAAAAGTTTAACTTTCGGTACACGCGTGACAAACAATTATTTTTCTATTGATGAATAGTAATATTTGATTTTGAAATCAAAAAAATTTTAATACGATTGTTTGCTTTTGATTTCGTTATTTTTTTTTTGTTTCTCCTAAGAGTTGACTTGATTCAAAAAAATGTTATTCTTCGTTATTTCGCGGTGCAACTACTGTAATTTTATTCTTATATACGTACATAGGTACTTTAGAGTCAGGAGAAAGTAATGTCGCAATGTTAGTTTAAAGGAAAAACGAGACGTGAAAAAGATGAACATTCTGAATTCTACGAAAAAAATAATACTGTCTTTTTATGATATGGGTCTCCGGAGATTAATGGGCCGCATTACTAATCCGGTTCTGACGGTATCCAACATTTAAAAAACTCGGTGTATGACAAATTTCACCGTCACCCAGTTTGCCGACAGAAAAAAAAAGTTTTTTAAAAATACTCGATTCACCGATATATTTTATGCTATTTCATGGTTCTTGTGCCTATTAAGAATTTAAGACTATTTTTTATGTATTATTATATTATTTTAAAGTAACCATGATATTAATACATTGAATGATGACAGAATAATTGACAAAACAATCGACTTAAACCAATTCACTGTCGGTAAAGATAACTGGAAAGACCAATGGAATTTAGTTCATAGTAATGTTAATAGTCACTCCTATTTAGTACTCCGAGACCGTGATATATATCTCCTTTATTCGGAATCGAACGTATGATCTGGCAAACAAATATAACTGTAGGCAAACACAAAATATAATATCAGAAAAAAATAAAAACTCGCTTATATTAGATAATTAAATTCATAGTATTCAAACGATATTATTGAATACGCATTTATGCAGTAAAATAGTGTAATCACGTGCTTGATTTAAATGTTTGTATTTATTCACTATATATTTGTTTCGCTTCGTTTTTACTTGTTTTTAATTTAATCTTCTAAAATTGGTATCAGTAAACCGGGTGTCGCGCGAACAGGGAAACCATTATACCTCTTACGGTACCTAATTTTTGTTTTTTTTCCCCCGTTTTTGCAGAGGTTCATTCAACGCTATTGTGAGACAAGCAAACGAAGTAGTAGAAGCACTACAAGAAAAAGCACATACATTAGAAGTCGAACGGAAGGTTCTCGAGTACAGAAAACAACTGGGCCACAGTAAATCTGCCTTGCAACTGCGGTAGAATTTATAATGTTTGAAATGTTGCGTGTAATCAATAACCTATTAGGTACCCATACACGATAGGATTTTATGACGGATTTGGTCTCTGGCGGATTAAATCCCTTAAAATGTCCTATCGTGTGTGGTGTTCTAGGATTAAGTCCGTCTAGTATAAAAATCCGGCAGATTTGAACCGACGGATCAAGTCTCTCGCTTCTCCACACACTAAGAGCCCGGATCCGGCGGACCTTGATAAGAGCTTTTCTTTTATCAATATCATTATTATCATACAATAGCTGTAATTAGTCGTATAAATCCGTAGATCTTTCAGAACGTCTTGAAAGACCAGAGGACTAGGTCCTCAGTACAAAAATCAACAGATTTCCTCCACTAACTAGCGGACTTAGCCCACTGGTGGATTCGCTCCGCGAAAAGTAGCGGACTTTTATTTTCACGTTAGTGGACACACCTTAGGATTTAGACCGACGGACCTAATCCATCGAGGACCTAAGGATTTAGTCCGTTAGAGCAAATCCGTCATAAAATCCTCTCGTGTATGGGTACCTATTAGGTATACGGGGTTACACATAACTATCGAGAATAACAACTAAAAATCAAGGTGACCGATGGTCCGTTTACGTAACAGATACATATTTATATAGATTATGAATTTTGAAAATTTCGGTTCACGTACAGTTCCTGTGCGTGTACATTGTATTTATTTCGTTTATTCTCTACGGTCAAGAGTGATACTCATTTTAGGTGAACTATAATAGTTTTCACTGAGCACTCAGCTATTTTGTTGATAATTACAATTTTTCGTGTGATTTAAGTCGAATTTCGTAATTATAGTTCACACACTTGGTCCACCCTCGAAATATCCCGCGCATCAAAATGTCCCATGTACAAAATATCCCCATTAATTTCGTCCCTTATTAAAAATAATACCTGACCTGGAAGTTTTGCTTTTTTTAATGTTTACATTAAATTACGATAGTTAATAAATGAGTATTTAAATTAGCACAAGTATTATTTTCATATGATATATATTTTGTGAATATTTTTATTGTATCAGGGATAAAATAAATTTGTGTGATATACAGGGTGTTCTTAAAATGGTTGAGGTCTTGAGGATTCACGTACTCTCTGTAAAATATAAATGAAGATAATTTGAAAATTTTTTTTCCATCTTCAAACCTGGGTTTTATATAATTATCTTTAGAACATAATCATTAATCCAAAAATGAATACTTTGACTATGTAAAATATATCTGTATTAAATAATCAGATCTGTTAAATAATTATCTATAAATTATCTTGCATAATTCTTACACTAATCGATATGTCGCACCACGTTTTTTGACTCTGGCGACTCAGGCGTGAAAAACGCACGAAAAGCCAAAATCGATTCACGTGAGAAATGTGCAAGAAATATCTGTCAATTATTAATTTTTGAATTTAAGATAATTTTCAAAGATAATCGGATAAAACTAAAGTATTGAAGATAGAAAAAAAATTCAAAAGAATCTTTATTTGTACGCTACAGAGAGTACGCGTATATTAGTTTCCTCAAAAATTTCAGGAACACTCTGTATATGTACAAAATATCGCCATTCATTTTATCCCTTATTCAATAAAAATGTTCATTTTGGTTATTTTTCAACCCTTGTTCATCACGTGAAGTGAGTGAGCTATCATCATATAATTCAACCAAATGTAACTAACCGTAATAACAAACGATATGGCTGAAACCTCAATGAAAACTATTTAGCTTATTTTTTTCACTTCTAATTTAATAAGTACACCCCAGGGCCCTGGACTCGATTTTCAACAAAATAAAGCTCCATGTCATTGTATTTCCTTAGTACTTTTATTCACCTTGCCGTCAGTGCACTATTTCTTCTTAGATTATTCAAATTTCTTGTGGTGTGTGTGGACTGTGGGGGGGGGGTTTACGAAAGGCGAATATTCACAGATGATAGTTAGTAGGACACTGACGAAGACAAAAGAGATGGCACTAGGCTCGGATTTATTTTGCCGGAAATATAATATATGTACGTGGTAAACGCCATAAGATATAAATAAATACATTTTCCAAACTAAACATCTACATGTGACATCCACGTTCGTATCTTCGGTCTCCTTGATTTATAGGTGTATAATATTATCAACAAGCGTGTAATAACTAATAACAATAAACTGTATAACGTCAAAACAACATTAATTTGAAAAATTGCTTCGAAGAACGGGGTACATAATATTATAGTCTACGCTTTACACACATTATTATCACTGTTCATTTTCCACACTTTATGCGTTTAAATTACGAGGTAGTGTACCTGTATCCTGCACAATATCACGGCACAAGAATCTCTATTGCAGGGGTGGCCAAATTGAGGCTCGTGTCTTACCGTAAGACGTAATACATTTTTAGTAGCAAGCTTTTTTAAAAAAAATACAGCGTTTTTGATATAATAAAATAAGTAATAATTTTATAAATGTTGACGTATTTTTTGACTCTTAATTTATAAAGCTTTTTACAATTTTATTGTAACCGTTTTCTGCATCTATATAAAATAAACATTTTAAACGTATAATGTATGTGTTGTTACAAAAGTAAAATGCTATAATTTTGAAAAAAAAATATATATATATATATATATAATTGAAACGACAGTTAGGTATTCATCAATGACTAGTCACTTGGGAGAGGTAGAGTGCAGTTAAGCATTTGTAACCCCTTCTCTAAGAAGAGAAAATTCACGTGTGTGGACCTCACTCCCAGTGGAGTGGGTCCGGCGGGGAGCAGTGTAGAGCAATCAGAACGATGGAAGAGACTACAGAATTAATTCTGAAGAATGTTTTTTTTCATTGAGCCGGGTTCAAACTGATGACTGCGCGCATCGTAGCCAGATGTATGACCGGTGCACCACACTGCTCCTTGAACCCTACCACTGTCGTGGAAATGTTGTTGTCCTTGATCCCGGTCACGGTTATCCTAAAACCGGTCGGAAACACGGCAATCGCCCACTGAATAACTGCAGTCGTCAGAGTGCGCTCAACAGCAACGTGTTGTACATGCTACTCTCACCCCAACAATCTTTTAGTCTCTCAAACACAGCCCGAAGCCTGTGGTTTTGTCTCTTAAGAACGTTTTAACGAATCGACGTGCCTACTATATATCCGCTGGGGACGACTGAACGAGGACTTGGAAGTTGTTCGAAGATGCTTACTGCAGCTGGTTGCAATTGGTGAATATTATTTTTATTTAATATTACCTGTATTAAACATAGATCTGGATCAGAGACCTGGGCAGTAACAGACCTTCGTGGCTGGGGAAGGGGGAACAAACATTTTAGTTCAACCATTTTAACCCATAGAGGTTGATATTACCGTTTATACTCTGGAATCCACCACTGGTAAATTATGCATACTATTTGGGCCAAATTTAAAGGCTGGTTACACTTGTAATAGATTAAATTATTACTATACTCCGGGCACCGAGAGAACGCTACTAGGCGGGGACCAAAATACGTCCGTTTTCGCGCATACCCACCACTAAACTTTGTCGAATGCTGGCCGCCGTTAACGCGCGCCGCCGTTTACGCGCGCCACCACCACCGTCGCCGCCGCTGCCGTCGTGTAAGTGGTGCTGTGATATACTCGATCATCGAGTAGTAAGTGGGGGAATTTACGGTGGCGAGCGATCACGGAAACGCGGAGCTCGTTCA
This sequence comes from Periphyllus acericola, assembly GCA_949715065.1. Lineage (NCBI taxonomy): Eukaryota > Metazoa > Arthropoda > Insecta > Hemiptera > Aphididae > Periphyllus > Periphyllus acericola. Next base: position 8,638,476 of record OX454272.1, read on the forward strand.
TTTAGATGCGCAAAGGAGTAGCGTTCTCTCGGTGCCCGGAGTATATAATAATAGATTTATTGTGAGGACAATAGGCCATCACTAGGGCTGGGATTTCGATGCACTTTGCATTGTTTTCCAAAGCTTACTGTGCAATGCTCGCCTTGTCACAAATTTGTTTTATGTACATTTGAATGAGAATAAAAGTGTTTATTTTGCATTTTTTTGCATTTTTTGGCATTTTTTTAGTTTTAAGGTCATTTTCTTAATTTTTTAGGGCATTTTAGAGTTTTTGGAGCATTTTTTGAGTTTTTGGAAACTTGGAAATTTTTTTAAAATTCTCATCGCTTAGAATCTTAAAAATGTATATACACTGTGAATTTTTTTATTTTGGTAGTTATGACTAAATAAAAAAAATAAAAAAAAATTCTTAATGACTTACTTAAATAAACTTATTCCGTGGCGAAAAAAACTAATTATGATTGTATTTTATTAAGTAAAACTGTAAAATATCAAATAATAAACTAAACAAAACTCCATGTATATCTATCTAAATACCTAATTAAAGATGTGGAGTTGTTAATTAACATTTCTTTTCTATAGATTTATCAGTAGTTTGTTTTGCATAAAAATTTACAAATACATAAAAGTAATGTTTCACATTTTAATTTAAATCTTATTTTAAAAACAACTATTTTTAAACCAAATTTCCAATATAACCTATATTTTTCATAAATATATTTTTTTTAATTTCTGTACTGTATTCATAATGAGATCAGGCGGCCGAGTTGTGCGCATGGGCGTGGTTATGTGGCTTTGTTCCGAATCTTTGGCTCGAGCACTTTTGTCTGCGGGAGCGTCGCATTATTCTACAATCGGCAACTAATGTGTAAACATAATCTAAACAATATAGCGCGGTGCGATAAAGGTTATTATTATTATTATTATTATACATGGCCCGGTGCACACGTTCGTTTTTTGCCGCTGCGGTGCCGCTACGGCATCGCAAATACAGCGTAATTAATATGTGATCAAATTGTACAGTGCACATGTATTGCGGCGCCGTTGCGTTCAGTGTCTGCCGCAGATAACAACGTCGCCGCAACGGCACCACGCACGCAAATCCGGTTCAATAGTATCTTGTTGTACATTGACTCATGCACACGTGCGATTTTTCGACGCAAGATGTCCGAAATCGACAATGTTGACATTGAGATGTTGATAGGCGAAGTTAAAAATTACAAATAAATTTGGAACATTGCTGATGAAAATTATCACGATAGCACAATAGGACGATGATATAAGTAAAAAACGTTTCTGAATTTTCTCTTATATCACTAAATGTAGTATAAAATTCACCTCTTAATAATCTGCAATCTGTAAATGGGTGCACCCAGTAACGCCTATTATACGTCCGTATATATTTTTTGTGCACCAAGTAAGCGAAAATTGCTTTTTTTTGTAATAAACCTCCATAGTTGGTGACTGAATGGCAACAAAAGTGATATTCCATGACGAATGCCGTCTCGGGCGTCTGGATAACGTGCGGTTACCGCAACAAAAACGCAATGGTGTGTATTCAACAGCGGCAAAAAACGGTCGTGTTCACCGGGCCTAATACATCGCGTCGCGGTCGGTATACCTATATAAGACACGACGAGGGTTGATTCAACAGGTAGTATGCTTGGTAGGGGGCCGTTGACGAAAACTGGTCGCCGCCGCCGCCGAGTAATGATCTCATTGTGAATAGAGTATAAACCATTATAAATTACATAAATGTTTTTATTTTTAGTGTATGAAAACACAATTATCCATGACATTATCAAAAGGCATCACAGGGCATATAGCGTTTTGGATTTTATTCCAATAAATTTAAAGTATTAAGAATTAGGTTTTTAAATATTACTCAGAAACGAGAGTATATATCAATATAATACTTACCAAGAAATTCGTTTTAAGACGCCAATGTTCCTATCCCCTACACTCTACATATACATTGTATGAAGGTCATATGAGATTATACTAAGATACTAAGATGAATTCTTAAATCTATAGAAAATAATGCAGTTGTATAACTACTACTCGTATAACTGGTTTGATGCACACCTGCTTTCCAAAGAATTCGTGAACACCATAATGCAGCGGTTCCCAAACTGTGAGGCGCGAGCACTTAACAGGGGAGGCGCGAGCTGCGTGGTAAGTAATGATATTTTAAAAACAACAATAATTTCGCATAAAGTTATATTGCAAGATTATACTTTATTTTTGAAATTTTCGGGTTATCGATTCTTTCATCCGATTCTTCGTTAAAAATGAAGTTTTCTTCATTCTCACCGTTAGGATTTAGGTTCAACATTCAAGATGAATACCCCGAAGTAGCCAATAAAGCTTTGCGTGTATTACCACCATTTGCGCCATCATATTTATGTGAAGTAGGATTTTCTGCACTTGCCGTAATCAAAATATCGGTCAAAACCTAATATTGAAATATAAATGCGTGTTGCTGTCACGGCATTGCTACATAATTTTGAAGAATTATTAAACGTGAAACAATCGTATTGTTCGCATTAAGATTGAATATTAATAGTGATTGTTTTTTTCGTAAAAATTAAAAATGTTGTAGTACTTTAAATATAAATTTTGGGAGGATAAATTCATGGGAGGTGTGATTATTTATTTTTTATTTTTAGGGTGGCGCAAACTAAAAAAGTTTGGGAACCGCTGCCATAATGTATACCATATGAATTCCCATAAAAATAAAAGAAACATAAAAGATCGCTGCGCTGTGGACATTTATTTTTATTTGTTTATTGATGGGAAACATGTGAAACCACTTATGTGAAACACTGTTGCCTGTAGGTAATATTATCAGTAAGAATGTAAAGTAATATTTTAAATTATTCTTAATATTCATATATGAAACTTATGAATTATGAATAATATAAATTATTGTGATACAACGTCTATGATAAATGACTTACTATTAAATGATTTACTATTATCATCTAAAAATAAAAATTGGGAATTCAAGAACTTAAATTTAATTAATTAAATAAAAATAAATATTACTTGTGTCAAGAAAAAAAAATGTCAATATTGAAACAGATTAGTGATACAGCTTTTGATTAATACTCATTTTAAATAAATTATTTAAACATCTTTAGCTTACTCGTATTAACAATCGTGGTTCTGGCTGTATTTTTTTGGTGAGGTGACTTATGTACCCCCCTTCTCAATAATAATTTTAGAAACAAACAAATAAAAGGTAATACAATTTGCGGAACTAGCAGTGAACAAGGGAACTTAGCTAATACATTTAAAAAAAAATTAATACTCGGTCAATTCGGACAACATGTGACGACAATTTGAATTAAACTATAAACAATATATACGAATTGCAATTTGTAGGTTATACAAATCCAACGGATTTTGGGCCGTTATACACGAGCGATATTTCATCTTACGATACTATGTAATTTTGGCATTCGTAATTCTACATTTGCACAAGACACACTTCTGAAAATACAGTGATTGTGATACAGTCTTTTTTATTTTTTTTAATAATTTAATATATATATCACTAAATACATATTGCAATATTGTCACTCTATATACCTATAGGTTATAATTTACTACTAAAAAAAAATAAAATTAACAGAAAAATCGAAAATTTTGGGGTTATCTATAAGTACATCTATATCTACATATATTTAAATTATCGTCTGAAAATTTACATATGTTCGGCGATGACATGGTACTGAATTTGTTTTTTGGCTTATCGAACGATAATAATTATCGTTCGTGTGTTATAACTTATAATCAGTTTATATCTATACATTTCTATCTTTTATTTCTATACATTTTGATTGAAGTATTTTAGTCGTACGATATGCTTATCGTCTGGAATATTAAAGTGCAGACAGTTTTCGAGGTATCGTACATTCGTACGACATTTTATCGTGATTGTGTGAATAGCTCTATTTTATACATGTTATTTCAAATATCGTGCGATAATATTTTCGAATGATGATCTTATCAATTTTTATATTTTAACCAGAAGATAAACATTGTAAAATAACGTAAAATTGATGAATAAGGTTTTCAGAAATGCCTGTAATTTCTGCCGAAATTTTATTATTTTTAAAAAACCTTCTTGCAGTATTACCATAATTTGATGATCCAAAACCTTGTTTTTGCATATCTATTAGAAAACCTAATCGTGAATGGAAGTAATTTTGTATTTTATGTTTCCTTTGCTTCAATAAATAATTTTATATTTGGGTGACCACGACCAAGATCTCGAGATTCAGCACTATCTGTTATATTCAACAAGTATGGGTATTAATAATAATTATATAAAGTAACAAAATAAGTAGCATTTACAATATTGCAATTGATTGCAAATCGAAATTCCTGTACACAGATATCGGATATAATGAAAATCCATAACATTTTTGTAGTTAAATATTAATTTAACTTTCAATTTTAATACTTATGACTTGAAAATTGGATTCATGATTGTTCATAACATTTTCGCTGTAGCAAATAAAAAAAAATTTTACCGGAGTTGCAAAAAAATTTTATAAGCGGTAGAAAATGAAATTTTGACGAAATTATTATTATAAATGTAAGTACTCGTATTAACCAATTTCGATAAAATCATATAAGTTATTTGGTTGTCAATTTGTTGTTCTATAAATGTCAATCATAGATATTGAAGCATATAGAGTATTTATATAAGCATTTTATAATTTCGAAATATTTGAATGAAATTCGTGCTGTTTATAGGCACTCGCACTTGCGTTTTTTAATTAAAAGTTCAACCAACCTTTAGACATTTGGTACTATGATTTATTATATAGAATATTAATTCTATAATCAATGGCACTACTATACAATATTAATCATATATAGAAATTAAATCTGATGATCCACTCGACCTCTTTCACTCAGAATCTTTTTTTTTTTGAGACCATTGGTTTCATGTTTAACCAAATTTTTCGGATCATCATTAATATCATGTCCATTACTGGTCGTCGAAAATTCTGCTAGTCGGTCTGACTGAACAGACGATGGTCATGAATTCTCATGATTGTAAATAAAAACTGTTTATGCAACGCACCGATCGAGTGGCCGGGTTAACACGAATATTAATTATATTAAATATATTAATATTACTCTGTCCGCGGTTTTGCACGTGATATAACTTAACACTGCTACAGCCATTCAAGATCACAAAGAAATATCTGTGTAGTAAAATAGATAATAAATATTAAATTAACATTCCTATATGATATTCTATGACTTCTCCTACCCACGATATTGATCACAAACATCTTTCACCGTGCTCCACGTACTAAGATAAGACAAAAAAGTTTGTAACGTCACAGGACACCCTTAAGATTGCATGAGTATTTTAATACTGAAAATATAGCTTTCATGTTAATTTGAACATAAAAAAAAAATCTAAATTTGAGCGAAAACAGGGGATGAGCATGGTTAAAAAATCACATTGTACATATGTTACTGGACATGTTAAAATTTTAGATAATTATGAAAATTCTTAATATAATATAATCATTGCCTTGGAATTTTCATAATTTCCGTAGTTTATTAAAGCAATCATAGATGAATTTATCCGACCCTGCTGGGATACAGTAACATTATTACAACTTATAAAAATGGTTAACCTAGATTTTTGGTATAATATGATCTAATTTTAAATGTATAAAATTATAAATGTTTCTTAACTTTTGTAACATTACATAATTATATAAAGTATGAATTTAATGATTAACGACAAAAGACAGAGGACAATACTTGTATTGGAATTTTTGATAGAAAAGCATCAACATAAGGCTTAAGGGAATTTATAGTTAAGAATAATTAAGCCAATCTAATAACAAATGCAAAATTCATCAATATCATTGACTCTATTCGAGTATATAATACACAATACGCGGTACACACAAGGGCACAAAGCTATTGGAAGGGAAGGATCACGGGGTCCGAACCGATGAAGAATGATTCCGCAGAATTCGCGGAGCCATTTATTATAAACCAATAACCATACACAATTTCACAAATTTCTTATGTAGGTATATGTTAAGCTGTTTTACATTTAGTGAGTCTTGTCTATTTTCACAAATATGTACCTCACATTGCGGACATTTACTGGTGTTTGTTGACATCCACAATTGACATTATGACATTAGTTATTTGGTGAATGTTGAGGTTGACGTATAAATAAAAATCATATAATTACATTTTTTTTGGAATTAATACCTAATAAGAGATACATATGGGCAATTCAAATATTAGATTGAATGATAAAAGTACTTAGTACAAGATTGAATTGATTAATAAATATAGTTTATTGTTACAGATATATTATATAATTATATTTTATTTATCGTAACACGGTAAACTATCGTGACATTTACTAATGCAAAGTATTCTCTTGTTCTTATAACTACATTTCTTGTGTTGCATTTTATTTTCCAATAACATCTTAAATGTCACCACTTTTGGAAACAGGATCGTAAAGAAATCTTTTAATCGGACTTGCCTGTCGATTTTATAATTCGTATCCACAGTATGATTATGATTTATGTAATTTATGAATTATGACTTATGAGTTGACTAACCGTCACCCGAGAAGTACTAACCAAAGGTTTCTCGGGTTCTGAAAAATATTGCGCTGTACAATTTTTATCTTTCGTACATCTCTAAACCCCGTAATTTTCCTATACCAACCCGATTTATCTATACGGGGCCTGGTGCCGGCTATTTATTAAGGAGCATAAAATAGGCAACTTGAATAACATATTGTACGGCGACTTTTGGACAGTGTGTGTGTGTGTGTTAGTGTGAGTGTGAGTGTGGTCGGTCTTCGTACCGCCACCTTCCGCTCATCATGATACTATAGCAATCGTTATCGGAAATTCGTTCGGCCCCGACTATACGATTGTGTAAAGTGCTCGAGCACTTTTATCTGCGAGAGAGTCGCATTATCCTACAATCGGCAACTAATATGTTAACATAATCTAAACCATATACTAGTTATATAGCGTGGTGCGATAAAGGTTATTATTATTATTATTATTATACATTAATACATCGCGTCGCGGTCGGTATACCTATATAGGATAGCCTATTCAAGTTGTTGTATTGGATTTAGTAAAATAATGCTATTATTAGTGTCATTTAGTGCAATTACCAGGCCAGAGTAATAAATAATAATAATATTATTAGCTCATGCGTGTGTGGAAGCGGGAAATTCAACGCAAGCAAGTGTAAAATAATCCTTTACGACTAATTCTTTACCACACACCACATGACTCGTCAAGCAGCACGATTGTCGATTATTCGCCGAAACACGGTCGTGTGGGACCGACTTTATCAACACGACGACGACGACGGACAAAAATGATAGGTCGCAGGTAGCTGGAAACCCGCGGGCCGCTGTGCCACACAATACGTATTGGCGGTGAATAATTATAATTGTTAATTACTCCACAATTTTTGAAAATCCTTTCTTATTGCACTCCGTTATATAAAAAGAAACTGCCGAAGTGCCGACCAAATTTCATACTCAAAGCTCCGGCGGTTCCGGCCGGGTGAATTTTTTATTCATTACTACCCCTTTTACTAATGTTAATTATTTACCTCATCCAAAACTATAATAATTTTTGAAATACGTCTGACAACCGGTATCATATTTTTCGATTGTAGAAATATTTGAAAGTATGTCGCTCACATTATAACCTATGTACGAGTATAAATGTACAATGACGGGACTGGGAAATATTTTATTACGATAATAATTATTATTAGGTATGTCATATTTTGTTTGCTGCTCTTTATCGAAAGTAAATTATTGTATTTATATTATTTTTGTATAGTTATAGATTTCCTCTATAAAGTTTAATAGTCATAGATGGTACGGCAACGCTGTATTTAAAATCATGCGGAATCGTGTATAAACAAGAAATATGAGGGTACTCGTATATGTTAATAAATAGTTGAAAATCTAGACGATTTCGCAAAATACAACAAATTTGCAATTATTTAAATTTTCTTCATTATTTTACAAATTCCTAAAATGATAATATTCACTACTCCAAAAATAAATGTCTCAAATAGTCTTTTTCCGATACAAATAATGACCGCTTTATCGTACAACAATATTAATATATGGTTTCCAATATAATTATTGACGGTCGGCTACGATTATAGTAGAAGCCAGATATTGATCAATGATCATTGATCACTGATCAGTAGACCATTGATTTTAGAATAAAATATTGAGTATAGTGACTAGCGAGTAAAGACTATTCTAAAATAATGAAATCAATGCAAAGACGTTACCGGCTGGAGCTGCGTATGGCATCCGGCATAGGCCCTAATATAGAGGTTACACGGCGTATTTGTTGTACTTATAATAATATATAGAGTATATACTACCTATTGGCTATTATATGTTTATATAAATTATATTTAGAGTGAACGTTTCTCTCGTTTACCCACTTGATAAAAAATATAAAAATAATAATATTGGAAATATTACTTTCAGAGTATTCATTGGTCGACGATTTTATTCTATCAGCCAGAAGAAGGATTTTTCAAACAGCAACGACACAAGACAGACTTTATAGACTTGTCGTAGTCGGCCCTTAGATTAAGTACGTACTTGCTTCTTAATGTGATCAGTTGGTATACCACTACACCGGTATCACTACGCATCGTATAATCGGTACGTGATCGTCGATCGATATTACAAATTGAACGATATAATAAATTTGCCTATTACAATTATTATTATAGGATAAAATGGTTCGGAGGATTACTACCGGTTTCTCGTGCGTGAAGATCAGTTTTTTTATACACTCCGCCTTCCCGCAGCCACGTGTTCTGGGTGCATACCCCACACAACGAGGCGTCTGGCCGTCCCACCGGCGCCTGTTGCTGCGCACCGTGCGTCGACTGCTCGTTATCGTACTGTGCGTCGGTACCACTATTCTCTATGCACAATAATATTATACAGTACGTGGTAATAATCGCATGCGTGACGTAATAGCGATACTGTTGACTATAACAACGTTAACAATAACAATAACAATATCAACCATCCGCTCGCAGCTGGTCGCGTTAACCTTCACGTATGTACTATAGTCACAGATATAAATAATAAACTAGATTGCTAACTGTGATATGCTTACCATTGAAATGAATGAAGCTATTATTTCCGCCATCTTTGTGGGAATTATAATCTTATCAGTTACACATAGTGTTATCATCTACTCAAAAAATTATTTAATTTTCTATAATGAAATGTTTAAATTAAATAATAATAATTTAATGTTCTACTTGAACAGATTGTATATTTAAAATAAAAAAAAAAAAATTTTCTATAAAATAAATAAAATAATTTTATTTTTTATTATATATATATATATATATATTGTTCTGTGACTAATGTCTATAGTTATAATGCAGATATGGCAATTTCAAGTCATAAATAACAACAGTTTTCCATTAGACAAATTTAAAAATGACAAATGTTTACCTGATTTATTAGTTGTTATTTGCTCAGCTTGGTCTAAATTCATTTTATTTGTTGATAAATCTATTGGTTCTTCCATTGAAGAACATAAATCATTTTTAAGTAGATTTTCACCTTATAAATAAATTATTAATAAGTAAAAGTCTCCAGGATTTAAATAAATCATTACTTTGACTATCTTGATTTTTAATCTAGTAGAGTAATTGAAATGAAAAAAATCTGAATTTTCAAAACTTAAAGTTTGTTTTAAGTAGGAAAAAAACAAAAATGTAATTTAGTGACACTTAGTTGGTGGGTAATTAAGTTAATTTTAATATAATTTAGGAAGTTATAAGTATAAGTTAAAAGAAAGATCTGATATCATTCCCATGCAGCATAGGTAATGATCTGAATCCAAAAAACGTTGGCGTGTTCATCCCTGAAATTTATATTTTTTAACATTTTTCTTCGCCTTCGAGAACTATGAATAGTTCATTAAAAATGACTTTTCCAGTACATATATGATGATAAAATTAAAAAAAAAAAATTAATATATACTCATTCATAGCTAATATTACCTACTCCAAAAATCAAAAATCAAGAAAGTGTACATGCCGACTTAACTTGGCAAGCGTTGTTTTAGTACAAATTGCTTACTATTTTCATTCAACATTTCACACTTAAAATAATTATGGTCACATTCTTCAAAATTTAACCTTTTCCTTATTTTTCTTCCAACGAGTACATTAGTATTAATATTTGGAACAGCTGTTGATTTTAGTTTTGAAGTTTTTTCAAAATTATCCAATGTAAAATGTAAGCTACATACACGATGGTATGAAGGAACAAAATTGCCCTTGCATAAAGCATCAACCCATTTAGCCTGTAGATCTTTGTTAGATGGAAAACTACAGAATATGAATAAGTATAATCAGTTATTTTAACAAAAATTGACTGAATAAAATCTAAGAATGTTCAGTAAATAACAACATAAGAATAAAGCTACCAAAAAAACTTCACTTTGGCTTTACCAGCTACACTTCTACATCCAACCACACAACAAGACTGAGGCATTTTAAAATTTAAAATTTTAATCATAGATAAATAGGAACTCAAATAAAAACAAAGTAAGGAATACAATATACATCACAGATATAAATAATAAACAAATTAATTTATATCTGTGATATTCAGTATTCAAAATATTCATTGTTGATAAAATGATAACTGATAAGACTGTGATAATACACATAATTCCCACAAAAATGGCGGATAGTAAACTTCACTTATAATAACGAGTTAGCAATCTAGTTTATTATTTATATCTGTGGTACTAGTGGTGAGAAACTATCGATATCATTATCGATACTATCGATAGTTTTAACTATCGTCTAATATCGATATTTAATTTTTGGCTATCAATAGTAAACGATAGTCCTTATCTGAGTCTTAACACATTATGTTTTTATGTAAGACCTAAATAATATTATTCTATTAATAATCTATTATGTAATCTCTGGGTTAACTCATTAGTTTTCCCAGAAATACCTTAAATGGTTATATTTGTATTTTGTTTTTATAACAAATCAAGGAAAAATCCGTTTAGTATGTCACTATGTCAGTGATTAGTCTCAAGTCTCGACGACAATCATTTATTAGGACAGTTTATGTACTTTGTAATGTGTTTGGTGTAATCGTGTCAAATATTTATTTTAATATGTCTCGTCGACAAATTTCAAACGTTTGGTTACATTTTACGAGAAACAAGTAAAAAGACTAAGGCAACACTAGCAATTTAAGGGATAAAAAAAACTATCGATAATAATCGATGGTACGAACCTGTACTATCGAAAAATATCGATGGTGTAAACTATCGATAAATTCCCACCCCTAGTATGTACTACCATAGATTAAGTATACAGTATTAAGTATATTTAATCTATGATACTACGTAGTATATTTAATCTATGGTAGTACGTACAACGCGTCGCGTCGGGTCCGTTCGCATTGGAGCAACAAATGGAAACCGTTGTGCGCAATAATAATTGTCGCGCACTCGACGTAATGTTTCTTAATCACTTTTCACGGGCCGCAGTCGCGTATCGTCTTCGGTCGTGTTCGGGTGATGTCCGGCTTGTCGTCCGCTGTTTGGTCGGATATCGCCCTCCGTAGAAGACCGCCGTCTACCGTACGACCCTGGATTCGGCACCTGTCCTACGTCGTGAGCCCCGAGGATTATGTCCTTTTTTTTTTCGTCACAATGTCCTTTCCGTTGCATCGTCGTCCGATTTACCGTAATTACACATTTACGATGTTCGAAATTCTAATATTTTCCCCCCTAAACAGTATACTGCCTGTACCTATTCGCTTAAAATATTAAATATTGTCTTGTACGTTTATTTTTCTAGATATTTCTTTCGATCGTGAGCCCTGCTCAGAATCACCCACGTCCACGGTTTCTAGCCTATGCGACTAGTCCTATGACTTCTACAACAATTTACCTACTTGTTAAGAGTGAAATTCGATCCTGAACTACTCTGTTTTTCCCCCGACTTGTAAGTTTTCAAATTAATTCTTAACATTTTAATGATTTCAACACAAACGACCTACAACGATTAGGTATTAACATTTGTCTCTAATAGGTTTGATTCGCTCTATCAACATGTTCACTTCGGTATGTCAAACTCTGGTAGCAAAGTTATTTAATGATAAAAAGAAACAGAAGATGGAAAACGACAATGCACCAAAACAAAAAACTGTTGAAACATTTCAACAGAGTAACACTGTTAGAGTAGATAGACAAATATCTGTTACAAATTCCCTAAATATTGATTTAATAAATCAAATTGAATCTTTGCAATGTTTATTTACATGGGGAGTAAAATCACAAGGAAATCAAGACATGATTACACATATTAATAATAAATATGGTGATGTTCATTTAGATATTTCTTTACCAGAATTTACATTTGTAAGGTAAATATTTTATAGTAAATATATTTTAAGATAGGTACCTACTACCCATTTAGTATATTAAACTTATTAAGTTATAACTAATAATTTTCAGAACATTTCTATGCATTTAATTGTCTTAAAAAACATGTATAAGATAAAATATATACCATATTCAATACTTTATTCTAAAATATTTACTAATTTTTAACTTGTAAGTATTTATTTCTAATCTGTGGGAATTATTTAAATATAATAACTAAAATAATTGATGTATAGTTAAAAATTTTCATTTAAATACCTGAAAAGTTCCCCAAATAATTATTAAATACAATCATTAGGTTTAATATTTGAAATAAGAAAGTAATTGATGTAATATTTTTATTGTACCTATTCTTTCAAGATTTCTTTTTCATATATTTTTCAAAAATTAGTATTTAATAAATAAAATTACCTTATTTACGTATAATTATTAATTTATTTTTGACATAAATATAATGATAATTGTGCTATTTTCTTTAGGTTTATTGGTAATATAATTATCAGTTATGAATTGTATCTTAATGGTGATTCAGATGCAAGTGACATGAAAATTTTTGAAATTGGTAAATGGCTTGACCAATTAGATAAAACTACAGATGAGTTCTACCTATCCATTAATATTGCCCTGAAGCATATTATGGCAGCTAACTTTGTTCATATGTTATTTGCTACTAATGAAAACACAGGATTTAATGTGGTAAAGTATTTTATATTTTATAGAAAGTAAGGTGATTAAAATTAAATGGTCAAGCTAACTAATCTGACTCTTGTATATTAAATATTAGTATTTTTATTTAATATATATACAATTTTATTGTCCAGTTTGTTTTAAAATTGTAATACATTTTTAGTTCCCTTTAGATTATCATGATGACTGAATATTATAAAATTTAAATTAACTAATGTATGGATTCATTTTAAATTGTTTTAATAATTTAAAAGTTAAATTTGATTTGACATGTATATCATACATCAATGCTGAATAGTGCTCTGTAATCTTATATTTTTTTCAGTAGTTTTTTATTTGTTGCTGTAATATATTTAATTTATTATTTCCAGTTATTAGATGAAATTGTTCCGTTTAATATCATGAATAATAAATTAAAAGCTGCTGTGAATACCATACATGGTGCTATATTAATGGAGTATGGTAATAGTCAGGAAGATCATAAATATGCTAAATTAGCATGTTTCTTGGATCCTGATTCTTCTCATTGGTGGCATATGTATGCTTGTGTATTGGCAAAGAGAGAGATTTTATTTACAAAAAAGCGGAACTTCAAAAATGAAATTGTTAATACAGTTAAAAGGGCAGTTTTGACTTCAGATATAATGAATATTTCTTCAGTTGATTCATTTGTTCTAACTACATTAAATCAAGTTATGGCAAATGAACGTCGTACTTCAGTTTTTGAATCGATTAATAATTCTAAATATGCTGTAAGATTATATTTTATTTTAAACGAGTTAACCATCCAAAATTAATTTTACCATTGGTTTTAGTATTTTTGAACAGTTTGATATAATAGTCATATTTTTATAAAATATTGTTTAAAAGTATAAAATTGCTGGATGCTTTTGTAATGATTTTGTTATTATTAAAATTTGATAATTAATAGTAAAATTATGTTTTTACTTCCTGGTTTTGACAAACAATTATTAAATGGCAGTTAACCGTTGTAAAAGATTCAAACTTTTAATTGAGCATTAATTTCTTCTTACTACTAGTATAGTTTCAGAATTATTCTGTAATCATAGTGGCTGGTAATTTAATATAAGCTTGTTAAATTTCTCTGAAAATTAATTCACATAAGCTTATTTTTATTCATGCCATTGAATTAATTTCTCTCTTAGTTCCTAAATTAAATGAATAACTTATTGTTCTATAAACACTATTAATCATAACTATGTAGAAATGATAACATTTTGTAATACTATTTATATTTCAATAATTGTATAATTGCATATGATAGATTATATCAAATTAGTGTTCTTGAAACTAAAGTTATTTATTGTTCACTTTAATTTTTTATCAAATAAGTATGTAATATAAATTTGGTATGTCTTAAAATTGTATGTATGTATTTCAATTTTAATTTTAAAAGTGTATGATTATATTTCAAACACAAGTTGGAGTACATTATCAACTCTATGTAACCTATGTAAATAAAATAATTAATTTTGGATTTGTAACTGTTACCTTTAACTTATACTCATGGGACATTGAACACTTGATAAAATTTAATTTTCATTGCATGTATATCTTAAATTTATTTATTTTAATAAAACTTTTCTACTTATTATCCAAATTAGTTTAATTCTATTTTATAAGTTATTCAATCCCATTAAGTTATAAAAATATCTTCAATACATTTAAGTCTTTAATTTTTAAATTTTTATTTTAATAGACTACAAATAATGCAAGATTGAGTTTAAAAAAAGAAATGAAAACTTTAGTCATGAAACATAAAAATGGTGAAGATGTACTACCTTATTTAAATGATTTAATTTTAAAATTTGATCATGATAAGTGGAAAATTATCGCAGAGATTTGTGCTTATACTGTTCTATTCAGAAACAAGTTCAGAGTTGGTATTGAACTCTTCTTAGTGTTAATTACAGAACCAAACATATTCACTAGAGATTATTTTAAAGTAAGTTTTTCCTAGTATTATTAGTATTATTGTTACTATTATTATTATTATTAGTACATATTTTTATAACTTTATTAATAATAATTACTTATACTAGTTTTTATTCATAGTTCTATTTGTAAAAAAGTTCGAAACTCCTAGGTTGAGTGAGACTTTGTGGTTGGGTGCCATATAAAGATAGGTGAATGATATTGCTGTATATCATCATTTCATTTTCTAACGTTTATAAAACTATTTCCTGAAAATTCAGTAAATAAAATTTATTGTATTAACGCTTAATTTTTTTACCCTATGTTTTTTTTTCATGCCACCTGAAGTATGTATTATGGATATATGTAGTTTTATTTTTCAAATGGGAACACCTCATTTTCATTGGGGTCATTTTTTCTGTAAATTTTGATGTACCGAAATTAAAATTAAAACAAGTAGTTTAAGAATTATTCTAATGTAAGTAATAAGGAAAATAGCGTTATAATACCTAATATTATGATATAATTTGAAATTACATGTTATCGCTAATTGCTTCTAGTTCGAGAAAAGTGGTGCTAATTATACACTTTTTATACGCAATTTTAAATATGAATTACTCCGAAAGTATCGGTTCTACTTTTGACTATGTTACATAAAAAATTTCAAAAAATCAATTAAATAATATTTTACGTAAAAAATATGGTGTTCCTATTTGAAAAACAAAAGTTTGTATCGCCACAGGACATATTTAAGGTGGCATGAAAAAAAAACTTTGTGGAAAACATAGTTTATAACGTAACTTGAACATTGAAAAAACAAAATTCAAATTAAAGCATTTTTACGGCTAAACAAGGGGGTGAGCATGTTTAGAAAATCACCTTGTCATCTTAAAAACTTTTCCAGCGCTTGTTTTTCTTTTAGTAATTAGGACATTGGCTAAAAAAAACATAATAATTATTTTATAAAATTTTAGTTTATATTTTTATAATACCTACGATAATGTTGTTAATTATTAGAGTTAGGATGTTGATGACTTTTGCATTTTTTTTCCTTTTATTCTGTACTTTGCTATCCTAGCTAAAAATTTGTTTCATGCTCCCTTGATGCAGAATATTCTAATTTTATTTTGCATTTTTTTGCATTTTTTGCATTTTTTGCATTTTTAGCTATAAATGCATTTTTTTTGTTTTTTAACGTCAATTTTCAACATTTTCAAGTCATTTTTTCATCTTTTAGGGCATTTTTCGTACTTTTTATACAACGTGGGGCAGTTTTTCACAAATTATAGATTTTAGGGCAAATGTTACATCCAAGTTTGGAAACAAATTTAATTTATTAAAATCTAACTTTGGATTTGGACTATTAGTAAAAATTTATATCATTTTATCGCGTTCCGATAAGATTTACTCTTTGAGTGTTATATATCTCTAATAAAAATTATTATTTATAAATAAGTTTTTTCACTTACTTAATTAGTAGGGCCTGGATTTCAATGCAAAATGCATCTTTTTTTGGTTAATCTTAGACAATGCTTTCCAAATTTATAATTTGATTCATGTAACAGAGACTTCAAAGGTGAAATTTTTATTTTGCATTAGTTTGCTTTTTTTTTTGCATATTTCAATATTTTTTCAATTTTAGAACATATCTTAGCATTATTGGATCATTTTGTTGGTTTTTAATGCATATTTGTTCAATGTAGATATAAAACTTGGACTATTCAAAAAATTATCTTAAGATAAATTATTTTCTTAATATTTAAGAAGGTTTATCGGGTTTTTCCATACACATTGTCAATTTTTTTTTCTCTTTAGTTTTTATCTCATCTTAATTTATTATTGACTGTAGATCATCACCCGTATTCGGACAAATAACAAATAATCAGTCAGTTCGTGTTATATCGCAGTCGTTGCTCGTATTACGTGTGTTTGTGATTTTAATGTGTTAAATAGTGTGTTCAATAATGCCCAAAATAAAATCATCTACTTCTTCTCGCTTGCGTGACTACGTAAACGAATTCGGAAGAGACGTCTTTACAACCGATGGGACTATTTTACTTTGTAAAATTTGCAATATTAAAGTCGCGGCTGAAAAAAAATTTTCAATTCAGCAACATTCTGTCTCATTTATAAATTAAAATTTGTATAAAAAAAAATGTATGGCATTTTTAAGGTCATTTTTGTGGTAAATTGTATTTTTAAGGGCATTATTAAGGTCATTTTTGTGGTAAAATGCATTTTTTAAAGGCATTTTTGGCTATTTTTTAGAGCATATCTGTATAGTTTTAAGTGCATTTAAATCCAGGCCCTATTAATTGGTATTTTAAATAATTTTTAAGGTCATTTTTTGAAGTTTTTAGGGCATTTTTGCACTTTTTTAGGGCTTTTTTGCATTTTTTTTAGGGAATTTTTGTGTGTTTTTTAGGTCATCAACATCCTAACTCTATTTATTATTATAATTTTTCAGTGCCGCAGCTCAATTTTCATTGATGACTCATCAAAGATGTTTAATTTAGCAGAATTAATATGGAATGAGATAATATTGGCAATAACAAATTCAAAAGACATTTCTTCTCAAGATATTTTATTTTATTATAAAGTGTTCATTGAAATTAAGGAAACAAATAATCTAAAAATGAGAGTTGTTGAACCAGATATGAGAATTAGTCTTATTGGTTTGTCTGGTAGATCTAAATGTTCACAAAATACGACTAATTCACCAAAAAAAAAGGGATTTTTCCATTGTGACAACATTATACAAGACAATACTAGAAGTAATTTCCAAATGCAAGTGGGATTAGAAAATTATAATGACTCTGAAAATACATTAGTTTATTCACAGCAATCAACTAATTTTTTTAACGAAATTCAAAATTTGACTAAATATAATTACTTTGGAGACTATGAATGTTTACCATCGTCATCAGTAATTGAAAATAAAATGAATTTATTTTTTCAGTCCATAATTAAATTGAATTGTTCTACAACATCGGAAATTAGCTTAATAGACATAGATATAAGTTTATCAGAATTTCCTAGGAGCAATACTTCTTCAATAGTGTATAAAAAACATCTCCACAAGATATTAAACAAATACCCTGATAGCTTTAAAATTTATACTGATGCATCAAGGATTCAAAATAAAGTTGGAATTGCCATTGTATCTGCAAAAGAGTGTTTTAGCTATAAGCTATCATCGGATTACACATCAAATGATGCTGAAGCAGTAGCTATTTTGAGAGCAATTGATTACGCCTTAACTGAAAATTTGAATGAATATGTTATTCTTAGCGATTCACTTAGCACTTTAAAGAGTATTAAAAACAAACTTGTAAACTCTGATATAATTCATAGTATTTTATGCTTAATACATGCTCTACACATAAAGCGCAATTTAGTGCATTTTGTCTGGATTCCAAGTCATAAATTGATTGAAGGTAATGAAAAAGCTGATAAACTTGCAAAAGAAATTGCTGTATCAACTACAGTAATAACTTATACACATAATTCTTACGTGCCAAGAAATTAACCTACAAATTAAAATAACTATAATATCTTTTTTATTAGTCTTTTGATCAAACATTTAACTTTAAAAATGTTTAGTTAGAATAAAATTTATTTAGTGTTAGGAAGAGTTTTACTTATGTTTATTAAAAAAGATCCAGAAATATTTCACGATCTAAGCATTCTTTGCAATGAATATTATAATTAGTAGCTAATCAAAAGAATTTTATTAACTACCATGTATAATATTTACAACTAAACCATTGCTAAATGTGTTTGAAAGTATATTTAATTATATTATGTCATAAATTGTAATATAATATACTGAAACTTAAAAGTAAGTTAGCTCTTATAAATAATTAATATATCACTAACTGATGATAAAACAATACTACATAAATATTTTTTAATACCTATTTTAGTATGTAGTTAAGTGCATTTTTTAAAATATTTAACTTATAGAAACTAAGTAAGGTATGAAAAAGTTAAGTTTTCCACAAAATATTTTTCATTTTTTTAAGTTATAATAAAATAGTTTTAATAGCTTAAGTAAACACAGTAGGTAATAATGTAATATTATAAATGAGTTAAAAAATGTTTTGATACTAAGGATTATATTGTACAATAATGTATAACTTAACTAAAAGTATCAAAATAAGTATACTAAAGGTTTAAAAAGTACAAATAATATTTTAACTATAATTTAGCAATATTTGCTCCAGGTTGCAAAAAAAAAATTACTTCTTCTCCCATAATATTATTGACTATGGGTTACAATTCCAGGAGTTTATAATTTCTTGTTAGTTAACTTATATGTATGAGTATAAGTATAGTAGGTAAACGTTAATTCTCATGTATTGTATTAAATAATTATAGTTAAATAATTAAAGCAATTATATATAATTAATCATATTAATTATAACCTAGTTAAACATTATATAATATAAATCAAACTAACTTAAACTGTAGGTAGTAGGTACCCTTACGCAATAAATCAAAAATATTTGCCATCATCTTACCATAATTATTTTTTAATTTTGTAATCCAGTTATGTATATTAGTTATTAAGTAATGTATATTAGTTATTAAGTAATGTATATTAGTTATTAAGTAATGTATATTAGTTATTAAGTAATGTATATTAGTTATTAAGTAATGTATATTAGTTATTAAGTAATGTATATTAGTTATTAAGTAATGTATTACTTTTGATGTATAACTTATATTAATAATTTTAGTTTGTGTTAAGTTATTGAAAATTGTCACCATATGTTACAATTTAATTTTCTAAAATACTTAGTTGTGTATTATTTGCCAACAATACTTGAAAATCCAATAAAAGAAACTATTTATTCCATAATTGTACAAGAAAACTTATCTTTAGACCGTAAAAATATATGTTCTGTTATATTTATAATCGTAAATAAACTTTGTTTTCTGGAATATGACAAATTTGTTTAAATTATTGTTCATAATTAAATATATTGTGTAATTCTGAGTAAAACTGTGAAATTCAAGTATCTTGTAAATTTAAGACTATAAAGATTTGCAGCAACAAATTGTCATGTTGTACATTTTTTTTTCGTGTACTACCCACTTAATATCTAACACTGTACAGTTAAAATGTGAGTAGTACCTGTCTACCTACTTTATTCATGTATACAAATTGTCAACTTGATTTTTTTTCGTAAATTAGCCTTGGGATTATGAACTTATGATTGATTGGGTAGGTGGCAGATGCAAACTACTGATAGGTGTTAAGAACAAGTGTGTTTATTGTCCGTATCCACATTGTAAAATGACAAGTGGGCCAAAGTGTTCTTTATTTACGTTTTATTACGTTTACCTATAATCGAGAACATGCGTTTTATCATTTGTATTATGGTCGGTTCGGAGTTTAATCTCTTTTCTATAACCCTACGATTAATGACTTGTATAGTGTAAGGTAAGAATTCTAAATTGACGCTACAATTTTAACGAGTTCCATTTCCATGTCATCATGAACAACGATGGTTATGTAGGGCACTAACCAAACTATGAAATCGTTTGATTATTTGACACTTCAGAACGGTTCCAATACTAACCACTTCAAGGGAAAATATCGGCATTTTGATAGGTTTTAAAATTTGACAATATATATTGTTACCTATTGGATAGTTAAATAGCTACCTCGTAAATTGACTAGCTGATCATCTACATATACAGCCCCTATTCACTTATCAATGCCCAGAGCAAACAGCTGGGTCTAGAGACTTGAAATTTTGTACAGAGGTTCCTTGAGGGGCGCACTAAGAAAGGATTTTTAAAAATTCGGGTCGCTGTAAATTGCGTCCCATTTTAAATCTTTTATGTGAATTGCGGCCCAGGTATATTTTGTACATACGTAAATTGCGGCCTGGGTATAATTTTGTATGTATGCCTACACTTAACGTTTTAACTGTGCAACACCAACGTTGAATATCATTTTTTAATAATTTATAAAAACGATATTTGAAACCATCAACTACTTTCAACGTTTTATTCCTTTCGCTTTTCATAACGTCCATTTTTACTAAATTGAAAAAAAATTTAAACTGTAGAGCAACGTAAAACCTCGTGCGTAAGATATTCGATCAAATGCACACTAGCTGTTAGAAATATTATATTAGTGTACATATTATTATT
The DNA here is from genome assembly GCA_949715065.1 of Periphyllus acericola. Lineage (NCBI taxonomy): Eukaryota > Metazoa > Arthropoda > Insecta > Hemiptera > Aphididae > Periphyllus > Periphyllus acericola. The sequence goes on from OX454272.1 coordinate 8,659,784, forward strand.
ACCAATCAAAGATACCTATCATATAATTGTACAGCCGACTGGAAATCGGAATATCCCAGGCCGCAGTTTACGTACATTCCAAATATACCCAGGACGCAATTTACGTATGTTTTAAAAGTACACTGGCCGCAATTTACACAGTACATATATGTATATGAATATAACCTTTTTTGGGGGACGCAATTTACCGTCTCCGAAAAATTCGAACTCTAAGGGGGTGAAAGGGGGGTTTGTAAAAGTTTGTATAGATTTTATATTGCTATACATGCATTTATCACATTATCTTTGAACTTTGACCGTTCACCGCCGGTACCTATTGTATGTTGCAATCGCGGGTCGCCGATTACCTGCGACCGGTTTATTATAATATACCTAAGTATTTGATACCTTGACTAATAGTGCTATACAATTAACACTCACACACACACAATTAAATCGTGAATTCCATGTAATATTAGCACTATCAATACAATTAAATTAAACATTAACACACGGCCGATGAAAATGCCAAAAAAGAAACTAAACAAGGGCGACGCCATGTCGGGACAGCTAGTTTTAACATAAATGATAAAAACAGTTAACAATAGTTTTTAACTACGCTAGTAATTTGAATCGAATAGTTTGTGTTTTATTTCCTATTAAGTAATTATGATAATAAAAAACGATTATAGTTTTATTATAGTAAGGACAAATGTAGAAAAATTTAAGTGGTATCACTTAAATAAATAAATTAACACTTAGCAATATTAGACTATAAGCGATTATATATTTTTATTAGCCAACGTTTTTAACAGAGGAAATTATAGATAATAAGACAGTTGAAAAGCGCAAGATTTAAAAACAAGTAATTAAACTAGAGAAGAAATTCAAGAAAATAGTGAAATGGTCCAATGAAAAATAATGTGACTATAAGTGATTACTAATAAAAATATAGATTGAGCACTAGGTAGTAGCTAGTAGCATTGATTAAATAAGTACTTATTTAATCAATGGTAGTAGGTAGTATTATAGTAGGCGTGAGATAGAAATAAAGTGTTCTGTGTGCCGTGTGGTCCAGATGGCAGATAGAGAAGAAGACAATTAAATATATTTATTTCAGGTTTTTGAATCTTTAGGTCCCAGAACCTAAGACGGATTAAAATGGATTTAAGCCAAACGGTATTACTTATGAGTTTATGACCTTATGATGGGGTTTGAGAGATTATTTAGCTTGTCTGGCGCACTAGATAAGATACTTTTACTTTTGTATGCTTAAAATATGTAGTCTGCAACTTGTCATCGTTGATCTTAGATATGTTTTTACTCTTTGCATTGTCGAAAAACTCCTATCTGCTGAGGCACTGCTGGAACTACTCAAACATTTTCAATAATTTTCGTTAGTTCTTCAAATCCAACTTTGTATTTTTTACTTCTTGGTATAATTCAAAAAAATCAGATACAAATAAAAATAAGGTTTTACCCAGTTGACATTGACATTTTAATTTGGTAATAAATTCATTCGACCGATAAGATGGAAATGTTTCAACATAATGACAAATTATTTCAGTATAGGACTATAATAATGTTGGTAAATTTTGGTCTAAAGCTTCTAAAGTTGTATACATATCATCAGTTTTATTAAAACGTCGGTTTATTTTGAAGTATATTACGTCTAAAATATTAAAAAATATTCTTTTTTGATCTGTTTTAATGTCATCAGATGAAAAAGCCGTTATTTTATTAATGGTTATAATTACATAATAATCCGTTTAAGTACATGCATTTTTTCATCTGTTTAATGATCACAAATTATCACTTGATATCGTAGGTATTTTAGAATTTTGAGCAATCACCAATAATTTCTCATATAGTTCAAAAAACTTCTCATCATTACGTAGCTCCTTAATTTGTTGCTTTGTTGCATTAAACTAATAATGTACATCGTTTTATATCAAGATTAGTTGATTGCAGGTTAATTGATAAGGAATTAATGATATTTAATACTTCGCTTTAAACACACAATTATTATAATAACTTCAAACTTAACGAACTGTACGACTAATCCCTTTGCCTCAGCAGCTTCTTTTTTTAGTACTTTCTTTAAATGCATTAGGAACTTTTAAAATATCAATAAGATGATTTTTAAAAAATGTAATACCATTGTGTTTTGAAACCCACCTTGTTTGACAAACTTGCATCACAATTTTCACTTTTAAATTCTTCTTTTCTTTCTTTCCGACGTTCTCGTAGTATTTCTCCAATATCTTTCCGTTCACAATATAAAACGTATTACATTTTTAATTTAGCTCAATGTTTTATAACTTGCTCTTGGACTTGTTTATTTATTTTAGTCGAAACTGATCCAGTTTTTTTGGTCGATAGCCATACGCCATATTTGACTATTGCATTTTTATGTGAAGTATTATTATCGTGTTTTTTAGTCATGTTACTTATATTTTTCCAATCAGAATATCTACCAGTAATAAGAATATCCTTTTAAATTTGCGAATGAGAAGATAAATGACAAAAATAATAACAAAATACGGCATTCATCTTAATTGAGTATTCCAACCATTGATACTTATTGTACACCAACTGCTTTGAAAGCTTCGTTTCACCCTACTGCGGAGGGTGGATTGGTAACTGGTAAGACGGGTATTAAAAACAGCTGGGGGAAGACCACGTTAGATGGACCGAGTAGTAGACGACTTAAGGAGATTAATAGATGGAGTGTGCGAGAATTGAAAATGCAGTGGATTGAAAAGGTTGGAGATCTTTGGAAGAAGCTGTGAAGAAGTATCCGAATGACACGAGAAATAAATGTTTACAATAATAATTGTAAAATAAGTAATAAGAATCTATGTGTAGATTATATTTGATTGTCTGTTTTTCATTTTATTGTTGTACCTTTCGTCATTGGTAGCAAGTTGTGCCACATGTTTTTGGACAGCTATATAGAACTGATTAATAAGTAATTTTTAAATGATTAAACATAAATTTTCTGTGTGATGCGGTGAGTATATTTTATTTTAGATTATAAAGGTTTATTATTAAATTGAAATAGTACATAGTAAGTACTAAGTAGTATTAACCAACAGTTGGCAACTATACTAAACATTTTTAAGTAAGGTAATAAATAATTAATAATAATAAATTAATATATATAATGTGTATTGTAATTATAATATTATATGTAAGACTATAAGATTCACTCAACTGCAGTCCATTAGTGGTTCCTTCTGAAACAATAAGATAAAAATATCACCACAATGAGAATGATTCAGTGCTATAACACTTGGTTGGTATTTACCGTAAGTATTAAGGTTGAAGAAACTACCATAGATAATGATAACTTAAGTTATCAATGTGCAATGTTCATGTATAAATGGATGTATACTTGTAAATTTATCTAAAATGTATAAGTAGGTTTTAAGTACCTATTTATTATTAATTTATAATGATTCATTATTATAGTCATAACAGTTATAGCTTTTTTACTCAATTCTGGCATATCTAATACAATAATAATGTCTATTAATTATCTACGTAATTACTAATTTTGGTGCATTTTTGTTTAATAACAATATGTTATATTGTTTTTATATTTCAATAGGTACTTAGGTACTATAGACCTTCACTTTATTAGTTATGTAAGGTAGACTAAATAAATAGATATTTTCGAAAATAAGCGAACGCAATTTTAAATGTCATCCATGGAGTTGATAGTTTGATGTTATTATAATATAATAGTTATTATTTAGAAGTTAGAGATAGAATGTTGATGACATGCGAACTGCGAAGTATTCTACTGTTGTTCTGGTTGTTGTACAACTGAAGTAAAATGTTTAGCGCAATGTATAATTTTTTTATTTTTTTGTACCTTAGAAGAAAGAAATGACTAATGCAATTTGTAAACAAATTATTTATCCAGTTAGTCTAAGTTTTAACGTAGTAGAAGTATACGAATTGGCAAAAATGTATTTCCCTTTAAAATTTCAAAAGGTTCAACAACCCGGTTGACGGACCTGTATTACATCTAATGTGGTGTCTGAAATATGTAGGGACTCAGTAAAAAATAATATAAACTTAACATTACGCTCCGTACACCGAAACGATATATTGTACGGACTAACTCTATAGGAATGTACATAGAATCGTGTAAGTTTCCTCACCACCTTAGCTTTAACTATACGACAATAAAATATATTATGTTATTGTACACTAAAAGCATGAGGTATTACACGTGGCGCATTTTTTTTATAGTGGTATCCCCGTGAAGGTCTAATCCACTCTGTTATATTATAATATAATAGGTACATATAATATATATCTACCTGTTATATTATAATACTTAAAAACAATTACATTATAAGCTATCAAGACTTATATTATCGAAAGTATTTTTGATTTTTGCGAAAGTCTTATGGCCGTCTACACACGAAGCTACTCATTAGAAACTAAACGAGTTTGTAATTTAAATTACTTATCGATTACTAAAAACGCATCGGTAAGTGACTCGGATCCGCACACGATCATACTGTAAAGTGATCGAAATCACTAGTTTATACTGTTTGTTTATGGAAGGAGGACCTGTATTACCAATTTTTAATACCATGGTTGATTCCAGTGATGAAGAAATGATGATTGCATATTACTATTACCACACCAAAAGAAATAGAAAATCATCCTTCCTAGAATATCCAGGAAGAGTGAAATTGTACAGAATGGGATGTTCCTCCACTTTTTCTACAAACTTTATTTTATGTTTTTGTTCATTCATTCTTTAATTTATTAAAGCAAATTAAACAAGAAAAAATTAGATTTTATTATAATAAAAATCACACAATTTGAAGGGACGCAACTTGGAAGTGACTCGACAGTCGAATCACTTGGAACTAATCACAAACGCGTTAGTAACTAATTAGTAACCAGTAGCGCCGTCTGTTGTGTTCCATTGGACAACATAGTAAGTGACTAAACGTAAACTACTTAGTGATTTGCGTCAGTTTTTAGTTTCTAATGAATAGCTCCGTATGTTAGACGGCCTAACAGTATAAGCTAGTGATTTCGATCACTTTACACTTTACAGTATGATCGGATCTTAGTCACTAATGCGTTAGTAATCGATAAGTAATTTAAATTACAGATTCGTTTAGTTTCTAATGAGTAGCTTCGTGTGTAGACGGCCTTACAATTGCTCGTGATATTTTATGCGATGATTCAATTATATTACTGGAAAAATCTAGAAACCTAGTGAAATATTTTGCACCAACAAGTAATAGTTAAATTAATTACCGTAAAAATTGTATGAATTGAAAATTATAATGCGAATATACTTGTCCAAATTGTATCTCCGTGCACGGTTTAGATGAAAACTTACGACGCTTCCAGGTCTTATCGAAGGGCAGACTGACCCAAACCAAGTCAACAGAATGCGGCTCTTATAATCCTTATTCATCCAAGTGTGTCTATAAATTAAATTAAAATATTAAGTTTATAAAAATGTTGTGTTAATGATTTTCGTATACTGTTAATAAAAAATCGGTAGTTGAAAAGTCGTATTTTTCTGAAAATATATGTACTCTGCTATACTACTCTATAATACTGTATAGTTAAAAACGATTAATGTCTGTATATAAACTTATACATCGGCCATATCTTAATGAGGAACTGGTGTTGCTGGACTGCTGGAGGTACTGTTGGCAAGGGAGAAGCTGGCGGTGCTTCAAATACCTCAATTTATTGTGGTAATGGAGGTTCTAGAGGTAACAGGGAAGATGCTAGTGGTGGCTCAGGGTCCACTTGGTTGGAAGTTGATGCAACTCCAAGAGCCGGTGATGATTCAGAGGCTTCAGATTCTTGTTGTAACGAAGTCTCTGGCGGCGGCATAGTGCTCGCTTGGCCAGAAGTTGATGCAACTCCAAGAGCCGGTGATGATTCGGAGGCTTCAGATTCTTGTTGTAACGAAGTCTCTGGCGGCGGAATAGTGCTCGCTTGGCCAGAAGTTGATGCAACTCCAAGAGCCGGTGATGATTCGGAGGCTTCAGATTCTTGTTGTAACGAAGTCTCTGGTGGCGGCATAGTGCTCGCTTGGCCAGAAGTTGATGCAACTTCAACTTGAGGAGCTGGCGGTGATTCAGGTATTTCTTGTGCCAATGGAGGTGCCAGTGGTGGCAATAAAGACTTTGTAGGGATAATTTTCATATCTTTACGCTTCGGTATTTTCCTAATTGCTTCGCCAGATTTCCTTAGCTGCGAATGCATATCTTTCAATAAATCATCGTTTATTGTATATCTCTCGTATTGATTCCCTTTAGGTCCGGCTGGTGGTGCCATCGGGGGCGGTGGTGGTGGCGCTGCATTTCGTGGTGAACAAGATGCTGGTGATTTGATTTGCTGGGATGGTGGAGAAACGGTTGCCGGTCGTTCGGCTCTTTCCGGAATATAGTTTGACATTGTTGGCATTATTGTCATTGGCTGATTGAATCCTCCTCTCAAAGTTGACATCATCATTTGCTGCATGAACTGTTCCGATTTATGTGTCATCTCTTCTGGAAATTATTTACAACAATTAAAGTGAAAATGCCATGCTTAATTAAATTTATTATAGCCGACGTAATGATACTAACTTTCAATCGTGCACAGACGCATTTTTAGTTTGTCGTATTTCCGATTGAAATTATAGTCGTTTGGTGTTGTTGTGCTTTCTAGACGTGCAATGAAAATTATAATTTGGTATTAGTAATTATTACCATTGTTTCAGAAGTTGAAATACTCATATAAATAACACATTACTTTCGTGATCACGTAAAAGGTTTTTTATGTGATCGAAATCTTTCTTCATGTCACTTCTAATGTTTTTGATATCTGTTTTGAAATCGTTTTTGTTCGTTTTATTTTTTCCATTACCTAGAATCAGGTGATTTTTTTGTTTAATATAAATTTAACGAAAAAACCAAAAATTCCATATATGTGTTTATAATACATTTTTGTTCAACCACAGCTAATTTTGACTTCAGGCTGTTAATCTCTGCTGCCGCCGTTAGAGATCTATTTTTATGAGACATAACTAATGCATTTTTTTCGGTTAATAATGCATTCACCGATTTCTGCAGTATTTCAATCTTTTCGTTGACGTGTATGTTAGCTTAAAGTGAAATCGTTTACGTGAATATTACTATCACGATTATTATATTTTATTGTAATTGAAAGTACAGTACAGGCGCGTACACAAAAATATATTTTGGGGGGGTTTTGGTCATACATTTTTATACTTGTATAATCTAACCTATGACCTAACATGAAGTTTACACAATATCAATTATGGTACAATTTATTTCTTATTTTCAGTCCCCGCAATGTTGAAAATAAACGCTCTGCAGTTACAGACGTTACAGGCAAAGTAGCTAATATTGTTAAAAGACACTTTATGTTTGGATAGAAATCGCTAGACATTTTGACTTAAGGTAGTTAATGAACATTTTGGGCGATCATCATCGGGATGGGTGAACCCCTAAAACCCCCCCTTGTATACGCACCTGGTACAGTATGATTATAGTGAATTAAATTACAATTAATTTGGTCTGTCGAATTTTTTAAACCCAATTCCATGCATGTTTTTAATTTTCCGTCGAATCTCTCGTAATCGGATTGTTGATTTATCGTCGATATTGATAGTAATTCTGTATAATTTGTGTACGGAAATATTTGAAATTATAATTATAATTATTTATATATAAATACGCCTTACCGTTGATGTCCGACATTCTACGTTCCACGACATGATTTCGGTTTTGAATACGACCCAATTCCTGGTCCACGTACTTTTTGGAATCAGTCTCCGACTTGGCAACTAAACGTAGGCGAGAAAATATAATGTTATTTGTTCAGTTTTTATACACGTCCGACCATTTTTATTTCAATTAAATTACAATTATATCCGTCCCTCGCGCATTTTTCCGCATACTTTTCTTCCAAAGCTTTTAACTGCTTCACCACTAGCTCATACTTGGCGTCCGTTTTCGACATTTCTGCCTCGTGAGAATCTGTATATGATATTTACGGAAATTATCGTATAACTTTTGTGGGAATAGCATAATATTTAATAACTATTATCTTTTTTTACCTTGCATTGCTTGGATTTTTTGTTCGAACAAACATTGTCGTTCTCTCATTAAATCCAACTCATTGGCCAACCGATAGTTATCCTTGTTCAGCTCGATCACCACTGAAAATCAACGTCAAATTGTCATCACTTGTTATAAGCGCAAAATTAAAGGTTGAAAATAAATCGGATTATAGAAGCTCGCGGCTTACATATCATTGTATTTTCTAAAGCTTCACACATCGCATTGTGATCGGTCTTCGACCCGGCATCGCTAACGATTCCTTTTCCGTTTTCGGCAGCAGATTCTAAACACGAACAGACAATATTGATCATGTTGGTTCCATGCAATTATTATAATCGATTATCATCGATTTTCTGCGTGTTATAAAAGTCCTTATCGTTTTATCGGAGTACTGACAAAAAGCGAATCGTCAAGAACACTGGTGGTTTACGTTGCGCGCGTAAAAAAACGTATTATGTTGCGTATGACATAATTTACCCGCGGTATACCAGCAGTCCGTGCTGCTGTTGCTGTTCGCGGAAGACCTTTGCGGTCCGTTCGGCGACAAGTCACTGGTCGTTGCGGCCGATTCCTCTTCACGGTTAATCTACAGGGATGAAATATACGAAAATCACTTGGATCAATAACACATTTCGAGATGGACCCCACGAACACCGCCGCGCGATAATAATATATTGTTGTCCCGACCTTCAGCCCGTCGACGTTTTTCGGCTTGAATTTGCCGTACGCCCATCGCGGCACTTTGAACAACGCTTTCTTCAAATGCGACATGCGGCCGCGGCTCTTCCGCGCCGTGGAAATCTCCGAACTGCAAGCCCCCGGTCGTCCTGCGCTTTCCTTGATCGCCACGCTCGACATCGTTATTCCTCTTCGTCCGATATGCGCAACACGTCGTTCGTTATACGGATATAATAACCGTCGCGGGGTACGAATCGAATCGTAAGATGAGTCGCAACGAAGAACGTGAAAAAGGTTCCGGTTGAACGTTATAAGACAACAAAATGTTCAAAGACAAGTCGAGATCAGATAACGATAAACGCAACGAGATTATCGAATGGATATTTTCTTCGAGGAAGACAATAAGTAATCGACACAATTGCGATTTGTTGATTTCGTTTCGATGGCTGCACGTTGCCTTATAGATTTTATTTATTTTTCCCCTAATTAGAATCAGCTGATAAATGTAATAATTCATTATGACGGACTGCGTTCCGAGTGTTATATAAATCTCAGAGATTGCAATTTAAAATTAATGTCAGGCGCAAACGTACGCGATGCACCGTGTGACCATTATCGGATGATAATAATTATTACGTAAGATTATTGTTATGATACTAAATTTTATAACTAAAAAACAGAACACGGATAACCATTCTACGACCATCGTAAAGAAGCCCAACTCATTTCATATCCGTTTTCGCACCGAAAATCGCCGGTTCGTCGTTTTACGGGATACGAGTTAGCGCAACGTCTACACGAGTATATAAATCACTATTACACGGGACCCGGTCTAGATTTATACAAGTTTAATAACGCGCGTGTTGGTTTACTATTGTACCGTGTGATGAACGGAACACATATTCATTTAACAATTATTATTTATTGTAACAGTAAACATAGATTAATACAATAGAATATAAAAGATAATATTTAATGTACATGTGGTAAATACCATTTAATTATTCCGTGTGTCTGCTTACGGATAAAGATAGGAATACAAAAATATAGTAAATAGTTATACGCTTATACAAACAAAATATAATACAATTGGCACTAACAAAAAGGAGATTTCACGATCTCGTACACACAAGTGATAAACATTAAACTTACGGTTTTTTGCAGGGGATATCGGTCGTAAGTACGGGGTATTAGGGCCGTACCCAGACTGTTCTCTTATATGTCACTAGAGAATAGAGATGGTCGAAAAGCCAAAAGTCGACGCGACACGGAAGAAAATGACGACTACTGGTGGGAATATTCACTGAGACCAGGCAGTCGGATAATAAGGGGTGTTAAGGCCTTATCCACGACTCTGGACGGTGGTGTATATTCCTACCAGGATTTTAGTCGGGTCAACATAAGGTATCTTTGGACGGTGGTCGGTCCTATCTATATGTACCACGCTCCCCACCCCCGATGGTCAGACGAGCGAATGACAACATACTCGCCCCGGTGCCGATGGTGGCCCTCCGGGTCGATAGTAGTCGGACGGACATATGAATTCATCCCCAACGTACGACCCCACCAGACCGTCCCAATTAACTCCCCCGAAAGGATTAATTGTATAATGAATCAACGATCCCCAGTCGGATTTACTATGAGTGGTCGGGGAGCGCTATCTAACGTTAGTCCATCACTAAGAATGTCGTGTCGGTGCGCGGGCGCGCAGTGTCGGTGGCGCGGCATAGCGGTAAAATGAGTGGGTAGTGCCTACAGAATCGTTACATAGTCCCCTTTTTTATTTTGAGTAAATTTTCGGAACCTTGAAAGTTTTACAATATACAATTTAGGAAAAATAAAAACAAGATGGAACTATTGAGGTTTAAACAATAAAATTGGTGCTTATGGCAAAGACATGTGTTACTGCGGCCGCAGGGATCCGAAACTCTTCTTTTTTTTCTCTATGGGTGAAGGGAGTAGTGGTATATTCTTGACAGTGGATTTGGGTCGTGTCTGGTCTCTTTTCTCTGGCGTTCTATTGGGAAAGTATAGTTATATTTAAAGCTCATTATATGTTCGTAGCTACGACCCTGTCACCAACATGAACACGACACAATACATAAGACACATTAGTGATTACAATTCTGTATCTCTTTGCCGGGGTCAGGAGGTACATATAGCTTGATGTTTTTGAAATTATGAGTTGACTGTTGACCATTTTCCGAGATTACTACTACGGTGTTATTCTTTCGTACTTCAGTGATAAGATATGGTCCTCGATATAGCAAGAAGAACTTTTTTATGGTACTATCTTCTAGCGACGATAATTTATGTTCTCGTAGGAGGACTTGCTGGCCTTGAACATAATTAGGGAATTTCTTTCCTTTGTTATGGTATTCACATCGGTATTGCGCGGTCTTCTTTAGTTTCTTATATGCCAGTTGTATAATAGTATTCTTTTCGTCATTTAACAATAGATCGTCAGCAGAGATCAGTTTGTTCAGTCGAAAACTGTGTCGGTGCCCATCGACTAGTTCTTGTGGGGTATAGCCTGTGGATAAGTGAGTGACATTGTTGAGCCAGTACTCGATCCTTGGTAAATGCCCTACCCAGGCGGTATGTTTCTGGTAGCAAAAAGCTCGTAATATGCGACCTATTTCCCGGTTCGTCCTTTCAACCGGATTTCCTTCGGGATGATAGGTAGTTGTGACGATGTGGCGTATCTTCCATAATTTCATCTGTCTCTCCCAGGCTTTGCTATGGAACTGTGTACCGTTGTCCGTGAGAATGTTCCGTACGGGACCAAAGGCAGGTAAGTACTTGTCTCGCAGTTTTCGTAATATATTCCCGGCCGTTGCTTTCCTTATAGCATAAATCTGTACATGTTTCGTAAATAGGTCCAATAATACTAAAATGTATTGGTTTCCAAACTGTCCTTTTGGTAATGGCCCCATCAAGTCCAGTGAAATCCTTTCTTTGGGTTTCTCGGGAATGTTTGCCATCAACGGTCCCCTAGTATTTTGGTTTGGGATCTTGCTTCTTTGACATAAATCACATCGCTTGATTATTTGTTTGATGGTGTTGTACATCTTGTGTATCTGATATTCTCTTCGTAGCATGTCGTGTACTTTAGCTGCTCCAAAATGTCCGAATAATTCGTGAGTTTCTACCACTATGTCTTGTACCATAACTTTGGGGAGCATGAGTTTCTCTCTTCCATTTTTATCAATGAAGAAGAGTAATCCCTGGTGTATTTTGTACCTGTGGGTTTCATGTGTTTTGATGCGGTCTCGGATAGTATTCAACGCTTCATCTTGGTCCTGGAGATCCTTCATCTGTTCAAATTGTCGTAATAGCTTCGGGCTATACTGGTTGTATAGCACTTTATTGATGTAGATAGTTGTTTCTTGTATTTCATCCCTGTCCCCTGGAATTTGTGGGTAGCGGGTTAAAGTGTCTGCTCCAATGTTGTCCTTTCCGGGAACATGGGTTATTTGTAGGTCGAACTCTTGTAGTTTGATGGCCCATCTCATCAACCGCGCGTTCAGTAGTTGGCATTGATTGAGGAACGTCAGTGCTTTGTGGTCTGTAATAACATTTACCCGATACCCCAATATATAATTCCTATATTTGGTGCATCCAAAAACAATTGCTAATAATTCAAGTTCAGTAGTATAGTAATGCTGTTCTGCGCCTTGCAGTTTTCGACTAGCAAATCCTAATGTTCTATGTCGTCCTTCTTCGTCCAGTTGATATAGTTCCGCTCCTAAGTGTGTTTTTGACGCGTCGGTGGCCAAATAAAACTCTCTGTTGAAATCCGGATATTCAAGGACTATATCATCCAAGAACTGTTCTTTTATAGTTTGGAAAGCCTCGCGTTGTTCTTCGTTCCATTCCCACTCGGTATTCTTTTTGGTGAGTTGGCTTAGAACGGTAGTGTATTTCGACAGATCCCTTATATATTGGCGATAGAAATTGATGAACCCTAGAAAAGATTGTACTTGTTTTTTACTCTTAGGTTCTTGGAAGTTCTGTATTGCTTTTATTTTGTCTGGGTCCATGATAAGTCCCTTTTCAGAGATTATATGTCCTAGGAATATAATTTGACTGCATAGAAATTGTGATTTCTTCATATTGATTGTTACATTATACTGCTGGAAACGGTGGAAAATTTTTTCTAGGCGGTTCATATGTTCTGAAAAAGTAGGCGAAGTGACGTGGATATCATCCACGTATACAGCTGTGAATTGTAATACTTCCGATCCTAAGACCTTGTCCAAAATCTTCTGGAACTCTGCTACCGAGTTTACGAGTCCAAAAGGGAGAACTTTAAACTGGTAGTTTCTTCCTCGGTATAAGAATGCTGTGATTCCCCTGCATTCTTTCTTTAGTCGACATTGCCAATATCCGGCCGTTAGGTCTATTGAGCTTAAGTATCTGGCTCCTTGAAACTTCATTAAGATCTCGTCAATGTTAGTGGGTCGTTCTCGGTCCGGGACTATTCGGGTGTTAATTCTCCTCGCATCCAGGCAGAGTCGTATCTCTCCGTTTCTTTTTTCGACTCCAACAATGGGCGACGACCATGGGGAATCTGAAGGTTCAATTATCCCCAAGTGTAGCATCCGTGCCACTTCCTTATCCATTTTCTCTAATTTGGAGATAGGTGTAGGATACGGTTTTTGATAGATAGGCTCTCCAGGGATGACTTTGATTTGGCATTCATGGTCTGCAATTTTGCCTGGATTCTCTGAGAATATGTGTTCATATTTCCATAATAGTTCGTTGAATATGACAATTTCTTCTGGAAGTAGTTTTCTCTCGCTTATTCTTTCCCTGGCAATTTCAACTTGTTGGAGTGTAATACTGTCCCCTGGTTCACTAGTTTCCTGTTCTCGGAATGGTGTTATATGTTCCTTTTCATTGATACACCATCTGATCGTTTTATTTTGAAAATCGATTTGTGCGTCATACTTGTTTAATACGTCAGTACCGATGATTCCCCGTTCGTTGAGATTTTCCATCTGTACAAATGTTACCAATATATCTGCTTCACTGAGTTCGCATGAGCAGTATATTTGTTTCGAAACTTTACATAGCTTCTTACCGATTGCGTTGCTGATCTGGACTCCACTTACTGGTAGTGTGGGCACACTTGGGTTCTTTTTCAGTATGCGGTCGACGACTTCTTTAGCCAAGACGCTCACCGTGGCTCCGGTGTCAATTAGTAGGTTGACTCTTTCTCCCTCTATGTTGCATTGTAGGTATGGACTAATGGTCTTCTTGTTCGTGGGAATATTATTTATCGTATGTGTGATTTCTTCTGCTGGTTCTTCTCCCTCGTTCTCTTCAACTGTTATCTGTCGAACTTGTTGTTGGTCTCTCCATTGATTACTGTTTTGCCCCGGTTGGTTGAAGTTTCGATTATTTTCCGTATTTTGTGCATTACCATTTTGGTTTTCCCGCCATCTACCATATTGCTGAGTGGTGTTGTTTGGTCGGTTATAACCATTGTTATGACGTGGGTTATTGTCATTAGTGTTCCGTGGATTGTTGCTATGGCGTCGATTATTATCATTGCCGTTTCGTGGATTATTGTCTCTCGTTGGTACCCTCCTTCGATGTTCTTCGGCTCCGAGGACCTTCATCGCATTTAATATTGTTTTTTGTGGTAGAGAGGTCAGTATTGCCCTTAAGTACCCGGGGTAGTGTCCGGCAATGTTTTGTACAATTTCATCCTCACTAAGGTATGGCATTTCTAAGTGTCGGAGATTCGTGGCCCAGTACATGAAGTGTTCCCGATATTTTATGTCAGCCGCGATTTGTGTGATGTTTAGGCATTGGCTCCAGACCTGTATCTGTATCTCTTTGGACCAGTATTCATCGATAAATACTCTTTCGAATTCTTCGTAATTCCTGAGTTGGAACCTTATTGCCAAAAACCAACTGCCCGCGGTGCTTTTCAAACAGTCTTTTACCACAATCAGCTTTTCTTCATCGTAGATCTGTTTTATTGTAAAATACTCCCGTAGTTCATTTATGAAATCTCTTGGGTGTTGGTCCCGATGATTTCCGTAAAACGTGGGTTTTGTGATGTCGGTTGCTTGTCTTTGAGGCCGACAGTCCTCTTCTCTGCGTTGTGTTTGTCTTGAATCGTCCAAGTTGCGAAACGTATTTAAATATCTTTCTTCCATCTCGTCCATGTACCTTTGATATCTGATTTCATTGTCTTCCGTCTTTTTCTTATAGATTTCTTCCCATTTCTGTTTCAGTTTTTCTATTTCTTCTTTCATATTTTCTTTAGCTTTTCTCGCTCTTTCTTCGTTCTTTTTTTCTGTTTCTTCCAGCATGTTATCGTATTTTCCTTTTATTTCCTCAGTCTTTTCATTGTATTTTTCTTTTATTTCCTCGATTTTTTCATCATATTTTTCTTTCATTTCCTCGATTTTTTCATCGTATTTTTCTTTTATTTTATTCTCCAGATTTTTTATTCTGTTTTCAACAGATTTTTCTAATGCTTCCATTCTGTCCATAATATTCTCTTCGTTGATATCAAGTCTCTTTTTTGGAGCCATGTTGCTTTATAGATGTAGTTTCTCAGTCGGTAGAGCACGACATTCTTAATGGTGGTCGTGAAAATTCGAGCTTCGCGTTGGGCGCCAAATGTGATGAACGGAACACATATTCATTTAACAATTATTATTTATTGTAACAGTAAACATAGATTAATACAATAGAATATAAAAGATAATATTTAATGTACATGTGGTAAATACCATTTAATTATTCCGTGTGTCTGCTTACGGATAAAGATAGGAATACAAAAATATAGTAAATAGTTATACGCTTATACAAACAAAATATAATACAATTGGCACTAACAAAAAGGAGATTTCACGATCTCGTACACACAAGTGATAAACATTAAACTTACGGTTTTTTGCAGGGGATATCGGTCGTAAGTACGGGGTATTAGGGCCGTACCCAGACTGTTCTCTTATATGTCACTAGAGAATAGAGATGGTCGAAAAGCCAAAAGTCGACGCGACACGGAAGAAAATGACGACTACTGGTGGGAATATTCACTGAGACCAGGCAGTCGGATAATAAGGGGTGTTAAGGCCTTATCCACGACTCTGGACGGTGGTGTATATTCCTACCAGGATTTTAGTCGGGTCAACATAAGGTATCTTTGGACGGTGGTCGGTCCTATCTATATGTACCACGCTCCCCACCCCCGATGGTCAGACGAGCGAATGACAACATACTCGCCCCGGTGCCGATGGTGGCCCTCCGGGTCGATAGTAGTCGGACGGACATATGAATTCATCCCCAACGTACGACCCCACCAGACCGTCCCAATTAACTCCCCCGAAAGGATTAATTGTATAATGAATCAACGATCCCCAGTCGGATTTACTATGAGTGGTCGGGGAGCGCTATCTAACGTTAGTCCATCACTAAGAATGTCGTGTCGGTGCGCGGGCGCGCAGTGTCGGTGGCGCGGCATAGCGGTAAAATGAGTGGGTAGTGCCTACAGAATCGTTACAACCGAAGGCGTGATCACTTAGGTTGGCGAATCGCGAAGGCCTAACGTTATTATATTCGTCGACAGACCGAACGCGCGGCCGCGCGTGAAATACTACAGTTTAACTTCCGTTATAACCGCCATTATTGCAATGTAAATAGATATATTATAATAATATCGTATTAATTCGTGCCGGCAATTGGCTAAGTCGCGTATCGACCTATGTATTATCTACAACTCGTCGAACCAATAAAGGAGTATTATAATTATAATAAATAATAACTTTAAGTGCTCAGGACTTGACACGGGTCACTTAACATGTACAGGGTATTCTCACGCCTTTGTAGCGGGTGGGCTTGTTCATCTTAAGTATAGTCGGCTGGTTGATTTTAATATATGTGCGAAACTACTATACATATTTATATATCATGTTGGGGAGGTTGTAGGAAAAGGGGCCCCGATAGTAATATTATATATTTTATCACGCCGTTCCATAAAAACCGATGGCGTACTGAATCAACAACGACGATTCAAAAATAACAGTGTATCCGAGTGCCCCGACAGTCAAGGTCCCGATCACTCAACCTCCGCCCAAAAACAAATCATATGCTGAATCAACGATAAACGAAGAAAATCTTTCCTACACTCATATTTCCAATATCCTATCTAATTTCATTTCTAATCTTAACTCCATTATCAGCCCTCTAATCTCTCTTCTCACAACAACTCTTAATTCTTTCCTTGCTAAATCAACATAACACCGTACTTATCAGGGACGTAGGCAGAAAAAAGTTTTGTGTTTTTGAAAATCAGGACTTTTTTCAATAAACAAATGAAATTTTATTATGAATATCTTATGATATACTTAAATTATTTATTTTTTTTAATTATCAATATATATTGTATTAAAAAAAAATCACAGAACTAAATCTAATTTTCGTGAAGTTTCAGCCATTATGTTAAGATGTTAAGAATTATCTTCACAATTAACTTCTATAATAAGTTTATAATGCATATTTTTGAATAATTCTTGATTTATAGATTTTAGAGCATATTTCTTTGTATATTTGTCCAAATGAACATTTTGTGTAAAAAAGTAAAATAAAAAAGCATATTTTTAAAGCATTTTTGTACTTTTTTAAGCGCATAAGTGCATGCATATTTAGTACTTTTTAAGAACATTAATTTCCGAGCCCTAGAGATAATGTATTATCTATTAGTAATTTAGACATACAATTTAGACGTAAAATAGTAAATATATTGTCAACTCATCGTGGCCTCGTTCAGATACAAAATAAAAACATTTACGATAACGTCGAGAACAAAAAACAAGAAAGACGATAATATTTATAATACCCTTATCCGCAGTAATTGTTTCAAGTATTGTTTAGGTCTTTCCCGAGTCTATGTACATTTTAGTATTATTTTGTACCTATGTCATTACACAATAAGTGTAATATTATTTTATTTCTAAATTCTGTTTTATTTTTTTTTTCAATAATATTAAAATAAAAACTTGTTGGTATTAAATTTTCATTTTGCTTTCGCCAGTGTTTCACAAACAATGTAATATTATACCTGTCTATTATAGTATAATATAATAAAACAATTAACATAAAAATTTAATAAGAAAATAACCAAACATTTCGGGGGGTGTTTGAACACCCAAAACTGGCCAAAACACCCCCCTGTGTACGTGTTGGTACTTATGGTACCTATATATATATTTATATATGATATAACGTAGGGAACTACGAAACAGCTATCTGTATCTATTTTCATTTTGTAATAATATTCTTATAATAATGTTTTCACCATTTCATATTTAATTAACTATATAATAATATTTTAATTTAATTGCCATTTGTTATCATATGTTGTACAGTCCATCGGGACTATTGTATTTTATCTTAATTTGTTACTTTTGCATCCTATATTATTAAATAATTGTTGAACTGTAATAGTTATCGGCTGAAAGTTCTAAAATAAAAAAAAAAAACTTAAACTTAGTTTTCTACTAAACTTACAAGGATTTTAAATACTTCAGGGTTCATGCGATAATATCCATGAAATTTTTCTGGATCTTGATCCAATTCTCTTGACACAATAAACGTACTGTAGCATATATTCTTAATATAGTGTGGATGAACCCAAAATCGCTTTCTGTTTTGTCTATTTTTTTTTTTAAAGTATAAATATGCAACAACAACGTCATCCTCTGATGAAGACATATTAAATTACTAAAATAGTTTAAATTACTGACTAAGTAATAGGTAACGACTAACGACTATTGAGATGAACTGAGCGAGAGCGAGACTGAACAACATTGCTAAAAACAGTTGCTTCAATGAGAACACTGACCGCAACGCAATTTTAAATTCGATTGCAACCCAACGACCTGCACGATCTAGTTGCAGTTGCAAGTTGCTTAGGTGAGAACAATCCCTAAAACTCATTCGGCACTACTCGTCCGTGCGATCGGTGTCGACATTTTCAACGCAGTCCGTCTTCCTTGAAATCATTTGAGTAATACGTTTTTCTTGTAACACTTGCACTTTTTATAATTTTTAAAATGTCTATCAATATTGTACGTTTAGGAATTGTTAAAATTGATAATGACGCGTAAGCGAGAAAACCCATGACGCACATCACATCAACATCACTGCCTATGACAATTAACGAGGGCCACAGGACCACGCGTGATCCCTGTTCGTCACGCCACCGCCACCAAACGATAACTGCGGCTCCACAGGTACCAAAAAACGTTGTGTTATCCGCGACAGTACTATTCGTTCCTGAAACCTTGGAACGATTTTTTCGATCTATGAATATAAATGCCTTTAATGTTTTTAGAGTTTTCTGCCTTATATATTAACGGTCGAGATGGTATCATAACTATCAATGAGAGAGGTAAAAAAATAATTCTAGTACATACATTTATTTTAAAATTTCTCACACAATTAGGTCACCGTCTATATTTACAACAACAATAATAATAATAATAATAATAATGGTATATATGTTATATAATACATTATACATATATATAATCAAAATATTGTACTTAAATACATGCATATAAATGTAATAACGTTATATTATATTCATAATAATGTACACACACATTAAGACAAATGCAAAACTAAATGTATTAAACGAGCAGTTTTTATTTGAAAAAAAAAGATACAAATAGGAGAAAGAGAACAACTATAACTTTTTGTACGATCAAAAACTTTGTTGAAAATTTAATTTTTGAACATCGTATGCTTTTTGCTCTTCTATCTATGTTTGGACTTTTTCTTTTTTTTATCACTTTTTTATGTACCTTATGTTTACGCTGCTCTTTTTTTTTCTTTTTCTTGTGTCTATTATTGTTTGCTTCATCCGACTCCAAGGGTGAATCAGAATCATCAGAATCTGAACTACTGGCCATTTTTTTCTTTTTGACATGTTTCTTCTTCCGTTTCTTCGTCTTCTTTCTCTTTTTGGACCAGACAGGCGACGAGTCTCATGTCTAACTCGAACTACTGGAACTGCTTGCTGTATTGTCCGACCCTTTGTCTTTGGACAGTTTTTTGTTATCATCATCATCTTCGTGGTTTTCAAACGCTACTTCCTCGTCATAAACTGTTAAATCAGGTTCGAGGCGTCGGTTTTTACGTTCCTTTTTCTCCGGTTCTTTATCTTTTTCTTTTGGTTTGGGGTTTTTCACCACCACTTCCTCGCGTTTTTCTTCTTTTTTCTTTTCCTCTTTTTTATCGGGTCGATCATCTTTTTTAGACATGACACTCTTTTGTTCAGTAACACGACTATGTTTCTCGTCTGCTCTCATTGTTCTGCGTGTTTCAGATTTCTTTCGTTGATTATCAATTTTTTTGTCATCGTCGTGGCGGGAAGAATGATGAGCAGAATTGGCGATTCTCTCGTTTTTAGAATTTCGATATTTTTTTCAGCGAATCTCTGCGAGTTTTGGAAGACGCTCTGATTTTCTCGGTAATGGCTCAGAGCCTCAGGGACAATAAGTGTAGAGTGCACCCGGACTGGAAACCGAGATGCCTCTCGATTTTCACTTCTCGGCTATAGTGCTTATGGACTTTATCTCCTAGTCTCTCTTTGGCGGATAATCGTTTTGTACCTTCTTAAGATTTTTTATCATCCAATAAATCAGTCGGTATCGTTATTCGCCCAATTTTCTACCTTCCCTTTGGATGGATAATTAAT
Organism: Periphyllus acericola; assembly: GCA_949715065.1. Taxonomy (NCBI): domain Eukaryota; kingdom Metazoa; phylum Arthropoda; class Insecta; order Hemiptera; family Aphididae; genus Periphyllus; species Periphyllus acericola. The sequence continues at coordinate 8,680,298 of OX454272.1, forward strand.
CCAACGCAGCGTCGGATTCCACATGTTTTTTATCCTTGTTTTTCGATGTGTAATCGTCTCTTTTAGATGACTTCTCGGTACCAGTTTTTGTTTTCTACTTGTCATTAAATCTCCGTTCTCGTTCAGCTTTTTTATCTTTGATATTATCAAGTTTTTTATCTCTACTTCCATCAAACTTCTTTTCCTTTACCTACAATATCAGGCTTCTTATCTTTACCTGAATGTTTTTCAGTTTCAATTATTTTATCTCTCACTACTTCCGGATTTTTATCTTTAATATTGTCAGACTTATCAACATCAGTATTTTTACCCGATACATCTAATGACCTAATTGCTTTTTGGAATATGGCGTTTTCTGCACATCCCCTATAGTTAGCTGGGTGTTCTCCATTACAATTAACGCATTTTGGAGGACTAATCGAAGTTTATCAAACTAATAAATTCAAGATATATTTTATTATAACAATTATGAAAATATGATGAGGGTGGGAACACCCTCGTGACACACGATATTTAAAAATGTCATACAATAACCTCATCCAAGGAGGCCGCCGAGGCTCGTACACCACGACGACCAATTACCACATAATTAAAATTAATCAAAAACAATGAGATTTACCGGCCAAAATAAATATACCTAGAGAATAATAAAACAACACATTACCTCGGGGGGACTCTGGGAACACCAGTGTTCACCCCGTTGTGATGCCCACCGACGGTTTTCGCCGGGGGAGTTATTTGGATGGATCTACTCCCTATTATGTCGGACTTATGACATAAAATAAAGTAAAGCAAGCTTCGTGGCCTGGCACAAGTGATTTGTTCGGCGGTCGAGACAAAAAGAGAACGAGTGCGTGTCTATGCCTTTCCTCGATGAATTCAGAAAAGGGCAAGACAAAAAAGGGGGGAGCTGTGGACGGTATATAACGGTAAATATTAATTGATGAGCTTAAGTAGCAGTGTGATGATCGGCTATCACGCGACAATTCAGCTACTCGAACGGTAAATGCTTTTAAAATAGCGTTTATGGTGAGCCCGTTACTTTCGATCGTCACAACCAGACAACCTAGATACCTAGGCAGTGGCGTATTTTCAAATTTTTCTGGGGGGTCCTCAGTTTTTACATAATTAATATTGACTATAATACTTATAACTTGAAACCATGCTGCAGGAACATGTATCTGTTTTAGCTGTTGTAACTAATATTAAACTATATTTTATATAATATTTTGTTTACGGGAATAAACTATATCCGCGCGACCGCGCGTGCCTACATAAATCGGGTTCTGCAAATATGCAAGAATTTTATTTTTTTTTTTTGGAGAGGTTCTGGGGGGGTCCAGTACCGCTGGACCCCCCCCCCGTAAATACGCCACTGTACCTAGGCACGATTCGCTATTGGTTTGAAACTTTGAACCCAAATTGATTATGAATAATTTTTAAAAATGGTTTAATTCTGTGTATCAGAATTATTTTTATGAGTTTTGAGAGGGTTGGAAGTAGACTTTTATTGGTCTATAACTTTTGAATGAGCTACTTGGTTTTCCAGGTTTGATAATAGGTATAATAATTGTAAGATTCCATGCATCGAAAAAAGAAACCTAGCCTCATTGTCATCGATATTTGTACTTCAATGTTATAATATATTCGATAAGAATCATTTGTCAAATAAAATTAGCTTTTACGAATGTTCACCCAATTTTTTTTATAGATATTTTTCTCGACCAGACGACGCTCTAACAAACGTGTTGATATGCGGCAATATTTAGATAATAATATGTATGTCATATTATATGTTTAATATACATATCAATGATATTTATATTTGAGTTATTTGTGTGATTATTGATTAATCAAATAATTAATAATATAGTATGGCTTTAAAATCAAAAGTAACAAAAGAATAATGTTAATACAAAACGAATTATATTTACTTTTTAACATATAAGTACAGAACAATAATGGATATCGAAAAATGTATAGGAAATGTTAATGCTATATTCTTCGGTTACTTTTAGGCATTAACAAATGTGTCTAATATTATTTTATTATCTACTGCAAATTTCTGTATAATCTTTTTCAACATTTAATATAGCTAAATTAGTAAAGTGGTCCTGAGCCATGTTATCTCGGGCCAGGAGCAGATACAAGCGAATAGCTATCCCACCCACCCACCAAATCTACCTAAAATAAGCTAGTGTAACTTTAACTGCGATAGAACAAACAAAACTTCAAGAGAAAAACATTAAATTATTAATTATTTATATTACATAATAGGTAGGTATAGCCGGTATAGGTAGTCCTAAATTAAAACACCGGGTCACACCGTTTTTGGATAATACAGAATACTCCCGCTCTTAGTCAGTCAAAACCATCCTATGCTTAGGTTGTTTCGAAGTCCAATAATATTGATATTCCTTAAAATAATAATAATTTTATTAAAAATCCTTCATCATTATCTAATTGTTTGTCCAATGTATCCACATTAATTAATCCTCTGTTCACTCTTCTTACAGTTGTCTCAAGAACAGAATACACCTTACAGTGTTTCACGTTTGATTTTTTAATTATTCCTAATGCCACGCGATCAGTTTATTATTATTATTATTTAATATTTCATTTTAATTGGCCTCGTAAATCGTAGCTACCTACTATAGTTAATAATAATAATAATACTTGGATTTTCAGCTAAGATTATATTATTATATGATTTTTTTTTTCTCAATATCATGTTTTGTATCATAGTATGTTGTCATTTTATCATTTATTATTGTTGAGCTGTCAATTGTCATAGTTTATGTAATAAGGGCTAATAAAAAAAAAGTAGGTAGGTATATTATGTCAACATGATGTATTTATCCCATGATTTTACCAGATCTGCAATTACATTTATTAATTATAGTTCTGTCATTTATTGGTATTAGTCGCTGTACTGTAACACTACATCAGAATTTTGTACGATGTACAATATACATTGTGTTGTGGATAATTTTATTAATAACTCATTAATTTCTAATCACACCGAAAAGATAAAGTATAAAGATACAGTACTAGCCTTTTTGAACGCTCATCGTGATATAAACGTAAATGACACCAGTTTTTGACAGATTTGAAAAAACCAAAAGAAAATTAGATTTTACGTGGTAATTTTTTAAAAATTCTTAATTAGTACCTAATCAGTTTTCCATCTGAAAATATACTTCATATTATTCACATTTATAAATATAAAATAAAGGGTTTTTTTCTATATACTTATAAATGGTATTGTTTTAAAACTTTAGTTGTTGGTTAAAAGTGTATTTACAATGTAAGGTGTAAAAAATATAAATCATATATATACACAATAGTTCAATCAATTGTATTTAATATAATATGTTTATAATATAAAAATAACCGATAGCCCCCCTCCCTCTAATAAATAACATGGATCCACGCCGTGCTCGGACCTCGGACAAATTAATATTAATGTATATAAATACATATAAATTATAAATGCATATTAATTATATTTATTATATTAATACATGCATATTAATGTTAATGTTAATTAATTATTAATATTAATGCAATTACAGTTTAAAAATGATTGTAATATATTATGTATGAACAATATTTTATAATTTATATTCTATAATATAATACATATTAAAATGGATATCAAATCACACAGTACATATATTATGTTTCATACGCTGGTATGATTTTAGGTTTCTTTTTGTTTTTCTACAAAAATGTTGGTCTGAGAAAGTGGGTCGCCAGTCCAAAAAGGTTGAAGACAACCGCCAATAGAAACACCATTACAAACGCTTGAACGCGCGTTAACGACGTTGTTTTCGATGAAATATACACAATATTCTCGTGTAATATACACAATATTCTCGTGTCAACAATCATGATTCATCATTGTCTCCCAAACCGATAATGGTGCGTCAGGTGATTTTCCATTCCCTGTTGATACGCCGATGAGATTCTTACGATTTTTGTAAACCAACGTCAAGTCCCCCTCTCATTACATTACTATAATTCCGCAGTAGACGGGATTGTGTACGCACTATACCATCGCCCAGCACGCGGCATCGGGCATACCCGTTTCTCGCACACCGTAGTCCGCAGTGCCACGACGGACACGAGTTTCGTCCGCTATGGTTATTATTGGATCCATTGGCTATAATGTTGTTTTCAAGAGGCCTGTTATGCGTAATCTAATCGCGGATTCTTGAGGCATAACTCTAAGCCCGACCATTATTTGCGTTTCGTTACTAAAAAGTAAAAACTGTTGTCGCGTCAGTTACGTGTATAGTACACTTTTTTTTTTATCTAGAGTTTAGAAGAAGATCGTTCGACTGTAGAAAACATCGAGCCAGGGCGGACGGTTGATAATAATTGATATTAATCATAAAAACACTGAGGTACATTTGTAAGTTAAACGACTGCACGCCATTTTTATACGTCTACATTTTTGGTATTTACATTCACATCCATTTAAATTGATTATGTTTATTAAGCGTTCAAAATGTTTGCTGCGATATACAAATCGTTTTCAAACGAATCCCAGATGGAAAAAAATAAATTGGAGCCAGACATTATTGAGAAATCTAGGCGAAATGTAGAGAACTTACTTACTGATTTGTGTGAAGTAAATGATTCTTCAAATGATAATGGTAGTAGTTTCACGTCAAAAGATACTTCCATTGAGACTATCGAGTCGTCTCTTGCTGATATCCATTTAGAATATTCTTACGATAATGATTCAGAGGACAATTTTGATGACTCTAAAAGTGATGTTAGTTCTATTAGCGAAAACAAACCAGAGGCGGCTGCTCAGGTTGAAAATGCTGATAATAAAAGACTGATAAACCAAATTAATAGTCTACAGTGTCCGTTTACGTGGAATCTGAAGCCAAAACACAAACAAATGTTGAGTACTAGGATTCAAAATAAATATGGTGAATATAACTTGGATATATCTTCAAATGAATTCTTACTTCAAAGGTAGATTAGTTAAACAATATAATCTGTATTTATGGATACCTTGTACATTTATTTTTATGTCTAGGTTTATTGGTAATTTGATAATTGGTTATGAAAGGTTTCATTCGGGAAAAATTAATCAAGCCCAAATAAAAATATCAGAAATTGGAAAATGGCTTGAAGAATTAGATAAAACTACTGATACGTTTTATTTATCTATTAATTCTGGCCTTTTACATGTACTGAAGAGTACTTTTATTCATATATTATTTGCTACAAAATCAATTGAAGAATGTAAATTGGTGATTATTTATTTATTTATATTTATTATTATTTTATATATTCCAAATTAATTTTTTTATTTGAAATTTTTGAATATTTTAGGACTCATTTAAATGTATTATAACCAACCTGTTTATGGTTAGGGTTGGATATTTCAAAATAATTAACCTTTTTAGAATAAAAAGCTCTAAAATAGTGCATTATATGTTAAAATATTTATACAATAAGAAACACTTTCCTAAAAAAGGCAGAACATAATTCAATTTTTTATATTCATCATCATAACAGTTTTACTGTCTTGTATTAAATATATAAAAATATTAATGGCTAATAATTATAATTTGTGTATAATATATCTGTAAAAATAACTGTATATTACAATGTTAAAATTCTGTTTTATTGATGATAAAATTTTAAATTATAATGGTTTTTATAGAAATATCTAGAAATACACAAATATATTACTTAATAAGTATATTTAATTAAATTATCTTTGTTCAAACAAAACTGCCTCTACCATTATTGAAATCTTTTGAACTGTATACTGTCCCATTCAAAAAAACAATAAGTGATTATATATACTTTTCATTAGTTCATAGCAGATATTGCTCCATTTGCCAGTATGGATCCAAAATCAAGAGCTACTATACATGCATTACGTGCAGCTATATTAACTGAGTATGGAGGAGATGCAAATTATTACAAAAAAGCTTGTGAATGCGCCAAAAAAGCTTGTGAATTAGATCCAAGTACTTCACATTGGTTTTATATTTATTCACTTGCATTGACTGCTCAAAGGAAATTTTTACAGTCCTTTAAGTCTAATCCTACAGAAAATGAAATAAGTGCGATTGAGGAAGCTATCAAGCTGTCTGGGAGTAAAAATACATTGTTTGAGTATAAGAAAATGTCATTAAAATTAGATACTATTAATTGGTATTTTCATAATAACAAAAATACAAATAATGAAAATTTGATTAAAAAAAACTTAAAGGAAAATAAAACAATTGTTAAAATGGTCAAGTAAGTGAAACAAAAATAAGTTTACAAATATTAAATTTAATATATTTCTCCATGTAATGACATACAATATGAAATACTTGTAAATTATTTCAGAACCATTATATATATGGGACCAAAAGATCCTCATATTGTAATAAATTGTGCTAAAACTTTAATAGCTCTTCCATTTATGGTACGTGATTTAAATTTAGGAAAAGAGTATTTAATTAAAGCCTTAAAAATGGCACCAAATGATGTGAGCGTTATAAAAGCCATTGAAAAAGCCATTGAAAAAATTCTTGAAGTTAATAACAAATTAGTAAGATTTTTTAATTTGTATTTCTTTTATATATATATATATATGTATTTATTTATTTATTTCAATATTTTAGTCGAAAAAGAATAATCATTTTACAAGTGAAAGTAAAAAGAAACAATCTTTAGTCAAAAATGAAAAATCTTTAAGTAAAGAATTAAGATTCATTGTTTTAAAGCATAAAAATGGTGAAGATCCTCTTCCTTATCTAATTGTTTTGTTTGATAAATTTGATGGACATGATAAATTGAAAATTATGGCTCAGATTTGTTCATATACTATATTGTTTACAAAAAACTTAAGAGCTGGTATTGAACAGTTTTTAAAATTAATTGAACACCCAGAAATGGTTAACAAAGATTTAATTACAGTGAGTTTTTTTTAAATTATTTTGAAAATTTTTTTATAATATAAAACTTACTATGTTTATAACAAATAAATATAATTATATAAACTAATTTTACATTCTCTTTTCTCTTTTTCTAAACTGCTATTTGGTAACTATTAATAGCATGGGGGGGAATGACAATTACTAAAAGTATTATTTATAAAAATGTTCTGATACATCTAGTGTTATTGTTCCATAATTATTTTAATCTTTTCAGCAACATATTTCAACATTCGGTTCAAAAAAGTTTAATTTAGCTGAACTCATTTGTAATGAAATAAGATTGGCTACAAATTCAAGTGGATCTTCTTCTGAGGATATGTTATTTTATTTTAAAATGTTAACTTTGATTGTGGAAACATATAACTTGGAGATAAAAGATGCTGATCCATTGATGAAAAGCAAATTAATTGATATCTTACCTATGAAATTGACATGTTTAAGTACGTCATGTCAAAGTGAATCGGATTTGCTGACTAATGATATTGTTGATAACAAAAATATAAATACAAAACAGAAAACGAAAAAGGGCTCTCAAAATGTTCAAACTAAAACTCACCAGACAAATGCAAATGATGTCAATCAATTAAAATCCGAAATGTTAAAGTTTTTTAATTCTTCTCCTGCAGAAGTGAATAGATCTTCTAATAACTCTAATCCTCAGACTACGGAAAGTCTTAGTAATGTTCAGACTCGTGCAGAATTACATAATTATACTCAGCAGTTGTATAAAAATATTTTAAGTAACACACAACAGCATAATTTACATAATATTACATCTCAGGGTCTTAACCGGTTTTTTAATCAAAACCATGCAAATTTTAACTCTTCATCTCAACAGTCGCCATTTAAAAATCTGCAGACGCCTCCATTACTCAGCTTACGACCTCAAATTAGTCCAGAAACTCCTAAGCCTACTAAACAGCGATCTAAAAATACGTCTACCAAAAAAAATAAATAATTTACATTTTGCAGTAATTGAATTTATAGCAATTTTTATTTTTTAACAACCAATAATCATAATAATTTTTTTCGATTAGTAAAATAGTTTAAAAGTTTGTTTTATGTTTTAAATTTTTCTTACTTATGATTATGTCATTGTTCTATAATCATAGTATTTAAAGTTATTAGTTTATTCATATGTTTATAAGAATTAGAATTTTTTTATTTTTTTTTAATCCATGTTAGTTATTTTTAAGTATAAACTGATCATATTCATTCAGAAATAAATATTCAATTGTGTAATATTTCATACAAGTATTTGATTTGATATGTAGTGTTTCAATATAAAATATGTAATTTACTTGTAAAGATAAATAATATTTTTTAAATACCTTTGGCTTAGGATTATAATTATTTAACTATACTTATATACTGTACCTTTTTTTTATCAAAAACAATTTTGTCCAGTAAATGATGTCAATGGGTTTTTTAATATAACTTTTTCTAAATAAATTAAGGGATTGTAGAAATAATTATGTTTTTTCTTGGGACAGCATTTAAAAGCAAACATTTAGTTTCTTATTCATTTTGCAACTGAAATAAAAGTCCAAAACTTGTATCTTACGTTTTATAACATGTGTTTATATGTTTTTAACATTTTATAAGGCTATGAATTTTATGACACAATTGAAATACCTACTTAGAGCCAAATTTTTAGGTCTAGTATATTTGTATGTGGTATAAATACAAAATAGTCAATATCAGACTGAAGAGATTTTAAAGGATTTCAAATAGAATTGAAAGAGGTTTGGAACGTACCATATGTTTTTTTTTTTTTTGGCTACCTAACTTTGAATGAATTCTTGAGTATAGAATCATCTTATCAGCCTTTAGACACTATTATTTGTTATGGATGTTGATCCTTATAATACATTAATTTGTTAAACTTTAAAAGTATTTTTGTTTAAGGAGATTGGTGGTGATCAGTTATTTTAGTCAAAACCATTGATTATAAATACTAGTATTTATAATCAATGGTCAAAACATACCATTATTTTGTCAACCATATGAATCAAGCTAATTATGCGATAAGATTTTAAAAAACTGATTTGAATTTGTAATTATGTCTTCTTGAGATCGATCAGTCGACTTTTCCCAATTTCGCTACCTAACCAAAATAAAAATGATTTGAATATTTTAAAATTTGAGAAATTTCAAACATTGATTATTCAAATTTTAAATTTGCAATATTAAAATGTGGACTGATCGAACTCGAGTAGATACATATATCGAATTCAGATCATGAATTTCAGAAATTGTGTAGCAAAATTAGTTTGAACGGTACGATTGATAAAAAGTACATACATACTTTTAGCCAAATAAAACATACGTTTTGTATTGTTCATGGGGGGCGGTGATTTGGGAAACTATCCAGTGATAGGACCCTCTTTGGATTTTTTTTTTTTTTTATTTAGTTTAACAGATCCCGACACCACCGTCTTTTAACTTTTAAGACGGCGAGGCGGGTTGTCTGGGATTACGATCGAGTGTTGGATTGAAATTAATGGATTAGGATGAAGATTTAATTTTAAGTGGAATTTTTTATAATGTGATTTGACTAAATTTACGACGGATTCGATTTTGAGATCTTTATGAAGGGAATGATTGGAAACATACCAAGGAGCGGATGTGATTGTACGGAGGGAAATTGATTGAAAAGCTTCAATTGATTTTAATTGGGACGGTTTGGCACAACCCCATGTGACCAGATAGGTCTCAACATTGACTTGTAAAGAAGTAATTTGTTATGGAGTGGGAGTTTGGATTTGAGTACGGGACGTAGTAAGTGTGATCTGTAGTTTAGTGACTTTCTTTTGGATTTGAGGTGGGGGCCCCAGGTTAGTCTTTTATCTAAAGTAATACCCAGGTATTTAACTTGAGACGAGGAGGGGATGGGTACTCCTTGGAAGGTGAGAATAGGCAAATTTTTTTTGTTTAGAGTGAAAGGAACATGAACTGATTTGTCGGCATTGATTTTAATTTTCCAATTTGTGGACCACTTATCAATAAGATCTAGGTGGTTTTGGAGAGCATTAAATGCTACGATCGGGTCCCTATTGGAGGCTAGGATAGATGTGTCATCGGCGTAGGTAGCTATGATGATGTCATTGGTTTGAGGGATGTCGGAAGAGAAAATATTGAAAAGGTCAGGAGAGAGATCACTTCCTTGGGGAACTCCTGCAAGGATTGGGAAAATAGAGGAAAAAGAGTTACCATGACGAATTTTAAAGGTTCTATTTTCGAGGTAAGAGCGAATTAGTGAGTAAAGTGGAGCAGGAAGGAATAGTTTCAGTTTAAAGAGTAAGCCCAAGTGCCATTCCCTATCGAAGGCTTGAGCCACATCCAAAAATATTGCCGGGCAATAGTTTTTATTTTCGAAGGAAGAGGAAATTGTATCTACTAGTCTGTGTATTTGTTGTATGGTGGAATGGTTTGCACGAAAACCAAACTGTGCGTTGGGAATAACTTTTTGGATTTCTGTTATTGGTCTTAGCATTTTTAAAACGATCTCCTCGAATAGCTTACCAAGCACTGGGAGAAGACTAATTGGTCTATATGAAGTTGCAATATCGGGAGGTTTTCCTGGCTTAAGTAAGAGAATAACTATACAATATAGACATATATAGACAATTATATACATATATATACATATATATATATATATATAATATACATATATAGACAATTTCCAGATGGCAGGGAAATAAGACAGTCTTAACATGGAATTGAATATGTAAGTTAACAAGAGAATTGTTTTCCTAGGGAGATATTTTAGAATCTTATTCGTGATTAAGTCATGACCTGGGGATTTTTTGGGCTTTAGTCTTTGAATCGCATTTGCAATTTCATTTGGGGAGACGTGTTTAATAGGGAGAGACAAATATAATATTAAACACATAATGAATGTTAGAAAATAAAGAGCACCCTCTCAATTTAATAATAATAATGATAATAATAATAGTATAATAATAAACAATAATATAGTGGAACAAAATATTATGTTCTTATAATACAGCGTTTCTCAAACTGTGTTCCGCGGAACCCTGGGGTTCCGCGAAGATCACTTCGGGGTTCCACGAAGCTTAAGTAATTTTTTCAACATTTTCAAGAAAATTACTTTAAAATTTCCAGATTAGTAGTGGGGGAAAAATTAGACGTACCTAGTCGTAATTTAGAATCTGTTCATGGTGAACTTAAAGATAAAAATGTAGAATTCTTGCTCGAAAGCGTGACGAACTATTAAAATCAACTGTATGGTTTAAACTACAAAAACCGTGAATGAAAATGCGACCGAGGCTTCTTATTTTGTTAGCTAAATACCTTTAACACAATATTATTATACAATTATAATTTATTTGCGAATAATTCTAAAAAAGCTAAAAAAAAGTAGGGGTTCCACGTTAAAAGTGTGCATCAAAAAGGGTTCCATGGATAAAAAAGTTTAAGAAACGCTGTTATAATATATACGGATAAGGGCGGCGCAGGGCCGTTACCTTAGCGCCTCTGTCCCCGATTGGTTGCGTTCACGCGACCTTATTTCAAGTGCGACGAGGAGCAGAAGGCGAGATGAATAGTGACTGGCTATACAGATGATTCCAGTCCTGGAACTCAATGCAGCACGCTACGGGTATACTTGAGGACAGCGGTCACAAAGGTTAAACGTAAAAACGCCACAGACCACACGGCAACGCAACAGAAAATAAAAGGACGGATACGTCGCATAGCTCGACAGACACGAACGTAATAATATCATTGATTAAACATACATAAGCATGCTTAATTAATGATAATATGTACAAATATGAGAAAAACAGCCGGGGACGTCAGTACATCACAATATTTATTAAAAGTTACCTCGGAAAGCACAGCGACCAGGCTATTAGATAAGTTGGTCGCCGGCTAACGGTACATTATATTGATAACGCACTTGCTCGACCAGTATCGATTCATTTCGTACCATTAGACTCGCCCCATGCTTAGGGCGGATTCATCACACCAACAGTGAGCACTGCTGAGCAATACTGAGCAGTGAGGCCTCATATTTTCATGGAAAGTCGTTGCAGTTTTATTCGTGATTGATGTAAAAGTGTTTTGTCCCATAAGCAATACTTTTAAAAGGAAACTAAGAGATAAATAAATAAGGGTACTAACAAATATAATAAAAAATATTTTGTGTATCCATAGGGTAACTGCGTTTGGTGCTCACTTTATAGATAATAATTATCTATAAACCTTGGAATTATCCATGTTTTTTATCAGCTATTTATAACTACAGAATAGATAACCTTTATAAAACCTTTCTGTATTATTTGGTATAAACTTTATATGGTTGAGTGTTTACACCGAGATTAAAGATGATACAAACGTAATAAGATAAACGAAACTTATAAAATAGTATCGTTTTATTAAATTATATTCAGAGATCAAAGATACAAAAGCATTAATGCTTACATGGTCGTAACTCGTAATGTACAAGGGTAGCGACGGCAACGGACAACAAGCGGGAGAGAACTAGAGAAGTGCGCCTACGCCGAGTGACCCAGGACTAAACCATGCCGTGACCAGGGTAAACATAGTCATGACTCATGGCGTACACAATAATAATAATAATAATAATAATAATAAAGTACCAAAAAAATGTACGTCACCACATGGTCGAAGTTCGAGGCATGAAGGTTGAAAAACATGGTTGATAACTGATAAGTCGTTCTGTGGTCAGTCAAACGTCCGTAATCTGATCAACAAATAATTTGATTAATGATTGGCCAATAGGCGATCTACTGAGTTTAAAGTTTTAAACAATTTATTCTATAATCGGTACTTATATATTATAGTTATTAGTTAACACTTTAACAGTGTCTCTCTGTAGTCCAAACATATTTTTGCTCTTAGTTTTCAGATTTTATTTTGCAACATGCCTCATTTCCGCTTGGAAACAAATGTTCCAAAATCCAAAGTTACTCCTGAATTACTGAAAAAACTTTCCAAAGCTGTAGCTTCAACTCTTGGCAAACCGGAGTCTGTATGTTAATTGAACTGACTATAATTATTTTATTTTTTAAGCAAATCATTTTTTAATCATTAATTTTAGTACGTAGTTGTGACTGTTGTGCCCGATCAATTGATGGCATGGGGTGGAAATGATAAACCATGTGGTACAGCCGTATTAATGAGCATTGGTTGCCTGGGTGTTGAAGAAAATAAAAAACATGCTGCAGTCTTGTATCCACTTTTAGAAAAAGAACTAGGCATTCCAGGAAACAGGTTTGTTTATATAATTCTTTTGTATTAATTTCTGAGGTGATACACTAAAAACAAATATATTTATATTAATTAATTGTTATTGTTTTTAGATTATATATCACATTTTCAGACCAAAGTACCTCTAATGTTGGTTATACCGGAACAACTTTTAAAACAATTTTTGGATAATTCATCAATGAAACAGCAAATATTCTAATACAAACAGACGCACAAAAGTTACTGGTTTTTCTGTTTTTATTTTTTATTTAATCAATTAGTCTACTGATATTGTCATACTCTTTAATTGATCATAATAAACATTGTCTGGATAATAATTGTTTTTCCAATCAAGTATATATTTTGTTGATCCTTTTTTTTTGCTAAAATATGAATTTAATATAGTTGTTGATGTAATATCGTATTAATATTTTAAGTCAACAATTTTATGTTCCTTTTTGGAGTAAAATTATAATTATGATTGTTAGTTATGTATATATAATCAAAATTTTTTTTGGATGCAACGATTCATTTTTCTTTTAAAATTTATAGATATTGATAACTACTATTAACAAATGCCATTACATTTGTTATCGCAGTATACTTACTACTATACCTAAGTACTACTTATCAATTCAAAGTCTAATTCTATTTTTTTTGTGTACTTAATTTGTATATTGTCCGAGATGCTCCAAATATAAACATTTGGGTCTTATACTCTTATTGGCTCAGTAAATTACTTTTTTCTTGTTTGACAATTTTTTTTATGAATGTTTTTTGTTAATGTATTAGTAATGGTTCAATTCTATGATTTTAAGAAATCAAAAAAAAAAAGACTAAAGCTTGGATGTCCAACTGGGAATCAACATGAGATCTTTTAATATTCAGATGATTGCTTTCCATCGAAGAGCTACTCAATGACATATTCAATATTTTCTAATCCCTCAATTAGTTGCTATTTTGCTAATAATGTGTTAATTACATTTAATATTGAACTAATACAATTAAAGAGCATATAATGGTTGATTTTTTAATGAATACATCTTTTCCATTCGTACAATTAGCATTATAATTTTGTTTATATTCTGTTTCTGCAAAACGTTAATTTGTACTGGGAGAAAACTGATTCTAATTTTAAGAATGTCAAAAGTGGAGGAATTATTTAATGTAGTATTTAATATGGTATTGTTTCATTTGTTAACTACGACTGTACAATTACCCAGAGTTAAATTTTTTATTTTTGTTTTATTCCAATTAAGGTTGTGTAACAAATTTCAAAGTGTCTTATTGCTTATAATTTTGTTATCTGGACCATGCTGTCCTCGCTGAAAGCAGTCTATACAAAGCTCCCAGGGGTATCGTGGGAGTTGTCAAAGAGGCTTATAATCGAAAACCAATCATTATTGTTATGTCATTATTTATTAATAATTTGGGAGCTGTAAAAATATTTTGAAGACACAAAGGAGCAATGGGTTGAAAAAGTTTGAACACATCTGGTCTATGCATGATTGAAATGCATAATATTTTGGAGTACATTTGTATGTATAATATATATATGTCATGTTGAGTACAAAAGAAGCATAACCATAATTTTAATTTGAGTGTCCACTTAACATGGATTTACTCTGTTCTCTATTAGACTTGAACTAAATAATACTTATAAGTAGGGCTTGGAAGTTGTAGGGATTGCATATTTATCTATGCTCTCAATTTATAGCTGACTAAGCTAGACATCTGAGCTATACAATGGTGAATTAAAAAGTTGAAAATTTAAAATTAATATTTTGTCAATTTTAGCTAAAAGAAAAGTATATTTCATATTTTTTAAAAAAAATTGATCTTCTCAATTTAAAAAATCTTAAGAAAATATTGGTCGTTCATTATAACAACTAAACAGGTAGGTGTTATGAAACATATATTTACTTTTTATGTAACTTCACAATACCAAAAAATATATTTTTTTATCAATTTTTTCAGTCCAATAAGAAGTCAAAATATCAATAAGTTTTTCACTAATTTTTATATTATAAATTTAGAATTATTTTTATTTTTTTCATGCATAATTATTATTTTTTTTTGCATAAATATTAAATTATTTTTGCACATATAGTCATTTTCGTGTAAATTTTAAAATTTTTTTGTGCATATTTTGCCATTTGTAGCTCTTACAACTTCCGAACCCTACTTATAAGTCATTTAACTGTATTATATTATTTAAGACAAATATTTAGTAATAGAATAATAAAAGTGTCAATGGTGACACAGAATGTATGCTCTCTATTTTCTTAAAATTATTTTTAATTGGTAACTGTTATTAATGTCATGAGACTAGAATTCTGTATGATACTATTTTATGTTCTACAATGAAAAATCTACATAATAGTATAATGAATGATATCAGTAATAAATACACAGATTAAATAAAACTGTATAATCTGTAATAAATCTGTTTCTATTAAAATGTATAGTTTGTAATAAGATGTATTAATCATTAATAATTGGCCTGGATAAATATTTGAATTATACCAAGTAAAAATATAGTAATTAAAAAAATTAATTATTTATTTTCCATTTGTATACACTATACAGGCATACAGTGTACTAGAAACACTTTCATAAAATAATATTAAAATAATGAAAAACGCCAATTCATTTTTGATCAGATTCCTTCCAAAGTGCTTGCATGCAATTGATACTCAGTACAATATCTCGTACAATTTAAAATAAATCAGGATTGCAAAAATTTTCAGTTTTTCCTAAAAAACCCAATAAATTCCAGGACCTAAAATTGTGAGCAGTCGAAAACATGAAATGTGCAGTACTTTTATTTGGTTTTTTTTTTAACAATTTTTGTATACCTATAATTATATTTATTAAATAATGATCTTGTTAACCCACATTACATATAAGAATAGACATAAGGTACACTATAATATTGTTAAGCAAAAATGATTTCAAGTTTTCCCTGAAGCCTCAAAAAGTATTTCTCTTGCAGTTAATAAAAGTATCTAAGTTTATTTTTAACTAAATTAATTTAATTATATAAGAATTATATATGACATAATTTTTAATTTTCTAGTCATAGACTTTTATAAGATTATAATATTTTAATACTATTTATTATATGATTACATAATTCATTTTCAATTATGTTTTTAAAGCTCTTACTAGATATAGTTCTACAAAGAAAGACTAAATTAATGGGTATAAACTATGGTTTCTTTATAGGAGTGACATTAAATGATAAATTGTTTAATGAGTATTAAGTGGTAATTGTGTTAATAAATTATCTATAGTCTGTATACTACAACTAGAAAGTTGTACAAATTTACAAAAATCAATTCATATTGATTTATAGTTGACATTATGATAAACATAACTGTACAATTAAGACTAGAAGGTTGTCCAAAATTGTATTCCTTATAAATTATTAATAGATAACAAAAACAATTAAAGTGATTCATATTCTGCATGAACACGACTAGGTCCATTGTAAAATATTTAAGGTAAATGAAATGATGTGTGCAGTAGCAAACTATGTGCATTTTAGGCATTGATTAATTCCTGATATTAAGTAAGTCAAATTTATTTCAATTCAATTGCACGAATGTTTCAGTTACAATTATCGAAGTAATGGACACTCGAATTTAGATTCTCTATAAATCTTCATAGTTATGTTTACAAAATCGTAAAATTATGTTACTATATTTTATCTGCGCTAATATTAAGCCAATTAATTAATAAAAATTAATGTGATAAGATTTATGGATGTATTTTTTTCTTTCAATAATAACAATATTTTCAATCAAACCAATTTATTTAACACATTTGAGATTATATTTTAAAATCAGACACATTAATTTTTTTATATAATTATATATATCGTATAAAACAAATTATACTTAAATACGAAAGCAATTAATTTAATTAATGCACAAGTCTATCAAAAGTGTTTTAAAATATAATAATTCAATAAGTGTTTGTTGCATTTATGACAACACAAGTATAAAATTATTACAGAGACCTGTATAATAAATATTAGAGTATATTTTTTTGGTTTTCAAATTATCATGACTAATATGTTGAAAAAAAAAATTATAATAATAAAAACAAAATACACAAATTGTAGGAATACAAACAAAAAGATGCTACCAGGGAAAAAAGGGTTCACAAGCAGATTCAGTCTTTTCTTGTTCTACGCTTTCTTGGAGAGGATGGCACTTGATCTTCATTAACTTGATCAGCTTCTACATCGACCTTAATAATAATACACAAAATAATAATTTAATATTCTTCACATTTTTTAATTTATTAAAATCATGAATTTTATATAATGCAATTTATAATAATTTTATAAGGGAGTACTTACATTTTCTTCCTCATCATCAGCACTTTTACCATCAACTTCTTCGTCTTTAGTATCTGTTCCATGTTCTTCATCAGATGCTTCTCCTTCTACATCTGGTACTGGTTCATCAGTTTTCTTTCTTGATTCATCCACTGGTTTTTCCTATATTAAAAATAACAAAAACCATGTATACAATAATATATTCTGAATTTAGAAAGGAATATAATAGAAAGAGTGGAATAAAAATTACTTTAGATGATGTGCAACAGGTTATAACTACAAGTACAACAGTTACAGCAATAACAACTACATATACAGCCCATAACCATGGGTTTTCATTGGTGTATCTAATTACAGCTCCAAATACACTTTCCTGATTAAAATATACAAATGTATTAATATCCAATAAGACAAAAAATACAAAAATAGGAATACATATCAATACAAATTATATTAAGATAATAAACTTTATACCAAATGGGATACTTCAAAGATAATAAGGTACAGCCAACTATTATTTGGTTACTACCTTAAAATATCTTTGTGTCAAGTATGATAAATAAATTATCACAGGTATAGAACAATAAATTATATAACATAACCATAATCCTGGTTTATAATTCAGATTCTTGAGAACTTTGCCCCAAAATGTACCCTATAATTATGCACATATATTTATATTTATTTTACTATCAATAAAATTATGAGGTATAAGATATTATAGATAAGGTTTTTTAAGTTAAACAAATTTAAATATTTACCGATTCATGTGATAAATTTTTTTTTTTCAATGACCATGTACTTTCTGCCCATTTTTCAGCATGTGCCTCATCATCAGTTATTATAATATTATCAAAATAAATTTTGTCTGAAATAGACCATAATTCAAAACCAATAGCACCCTATAAAAAAATCAATTATAAATACATATATAATAATATTAAATTTAGGATTTTTGTTATAAATATGTAAACACATAAAGAGCAAAGCAAAAATGCAAAAGGTTCTACAAGGGAAAAATAATTATATGAAACAAACTGCCATTTCATTATAATTAAAGATACTTATTAACTTAATTTCAAAATATATAATATGGTTACTAAGAACAAATCATATGTATTTACAGTTATAAAATAAGACTGTATAGTTTAATAAAAATTATTCTGTATTAATTACATACAACAATGACTTAAAATTAAACAAATTCATAGTTTTTAGGCACCAAAATATTGCCGTATTTCTTAATTTAAGTTAAATACATTCATAACAAAACAATTATAAACAGAGAAATCTGTCTACACATATACCTCACAAGAACGGCAACCTCATTATAGCACGCAACTTGAAATGTCACATCAAAAGAAATTATTCATTTTAACTCTATCCAAAACGCTTCACTTATTTTTTTGTTTAAGTTTCGTGGTACAATAATTAAAGACTTCAAATACTTACAATAGGTGAAGACTTTAGTGGAGTTCTATCATAAAAGTAATCAGGATTGTGTATGAGCTGAGGAGTCCATTTTCCACGATAGTTTGGATTGTCTATTAATGGTTGCTTCCATTTTCCTTTGTACTTGGGATTTTTCATTAATGGCCTCGACCAAGGCCCACAACCTGAACGGTCTTCACATTTTGGATTATTAATCAAAGGAGGTTCCCATACTCCATCCATATCGTTATCCCTAAATTTAAATTTATTATTATGTATAAAATTAAAAAAAAAAACAATGTTGAGTATTACCAATCAGTAGGCTTAACTGCTGCTGCATCAGGTATATGAGTAGGTTCATTTTCTAACCAATCTTCTGGCATTAAAGAAGATTCATCAGGTATATTTTCCGGTTCACTTTCGTCCCAATCTTCTGGTTTAACAGCACTCTCATCTGGGATCTTGGCTCTTTCATCCCAATCTACAGGCTTAACATCATTTGTATCAACTACTTCTTTTGGTGGAATTATTGGTGGACTAAAATCATCATCTGATAGTAAATCCCCTTCATATTGCAACTATTAGTAATAAAAATAAATAAATTCTATGATAATTATTAATTAATAATATAAATAATTGTTAACTTACTTCTTGGTCTAGAGAAAATGAATAAGAGTTGTCAGGTTTAACTACTAAAGTAAACAAATGAGGCTGATGATCACTGAATATTGTTTCTTCGGTTTTTAATTTTAAGCAATGTTTTTCAGTGATTGAATTGTTCTTAGGGTTTTTATGTCTTATAATAAAATGTACTTTGGAAGTTGGTCCACATTTGTCAGGACCAAACATAATTGAATATGGAGTCTTATCATTGAACTGAGTTAAATCCTTAACAGCGGTACCTTCAGTAAGCAATTTTAAATATGCTCCACCACAAGTATGAGGTTTTTGGAACGCTACTTCATACTGAATTACCAAAGTTTTGCTACCATCAAACTTGAATGGTTTATCAAGTTTGGAAGAAATAGCAGCATGACGACTTTCTGATACTAAAACTAGACCTTTATCTCTTTTCAGTGGGAATCTTTCCAATTCTTCAATACTCCATTTACCTAATAACATAAATTATTATTGTAGTATAATGTTTAACAATATATTTAATAAGTAAATAAAAAAGGGCAAGACTCCTAGGTTGGGTGTGTTATACTGCTGTATTGGTCTATAAAATTTGAAACCAATGTTTTCGAAAACACAATTCTGAGTGCAAGAGGAATGATCAGTTTATAATGTTTATATTTATTAAAAAGCAAAAAGATAACTTTAAACAAGAATCCCTGTAAAAAAGTGATGGTTTTGATAGTAATTTTATCTTAATTTATCTACAAATAGCATAAAAATTGTTGAGTTTTTAAATTTACAAAATCTCGAGAAAATAATTATATAAGTGTTCTATAAAAATGTCAAGTTCTTCCCATTATTATATTTTGAGTAACAATGAAATAACTCACATAGTTTAATTAATATCCTGGAAACACAGGATTTCATTAAAATATAATTTTCTAACGATTATACATTATTTTTATGTGCCTTTGGTAAATTTTTTTTTGTTTGCTGGGAATACATTTTCATGTCTCAAGTATTAACATTGAAATTATTATAAATTTTAACTACGAAGAATTAAACAGATTTCGTGATTTTTATAAACAATTCATATTCAATTGCAAATTTATAAAAGTCGTGAATACAGACTTATGAGATTTTTTCACACGAGTAACAACAATGTACAAGAAACATTGTACTAAAATTCTAAAATCTAAAAATCAACCAACATTTTGTTATTGACTTTATACGAAAAAAAACTGAGAAAACTCTCAAATTTTAAATGGCTATAAATAGCACAAAAAATCCCAAACCAGTTGAAATTTACACCATCTTAAAAAAATAGCCATATTAGAATTTGATGAAAATTTCCAGTCCCTACAATCAATACTTTTTGGAGTACAATAAACAAAAAAATCAAAATTGGCGTTCTATAAATATTGTTTTTTTTTGCACTAAAAGGATGAAAAGAAAACTATTGAGAAATTTAAAAAATGGCCTGTGTAATGCACCAACTAAGCAACATTTGGAATCTGAATCATATACTATTATTGTTGATTGAATAACGTTTTCTAGGAAAAATTGTGATGACATACATAAAAAATAAAACACATATCATGGTAAAACCAAAATATTCCTCATTTCACTCACAACCTAAAACCAGAAGCTGTAACTTAATTTTAAGATATTAACATACAATATTTAAAATAAAAATTGTACTAAAATTGTTAAATTAAATAAATAATATTGAATAATCCAGAAAGAAGAAAAAAATCTTATAAATTCTTTAATAACTCACTACTAGAGACTGGCATAAAATGTTTTAATACAACTAAGTTAATTAGAAATTACTATACTTATTTTAAGAGGACACTATAAAACCGCGTACATTGTCTTCATTTTACTAACATAGAACATACCAAATTTGCGTTCGGCAGAACCAATTGTATTGTTAGCTTCATACTAGAGTAAATTGACTGATAACCAAACATAAAGAGAAGAACATTATCTGTGTGATATCATAATTTTTTTACAATATTTTAATTTTTAAGCTAGTTATGATTATGCAAAATATTACAATTTTAAAAAGCTTCTAACTAACTTGGAAATTAAAATACCATAAAAAATTTACAAGAAGACACAAATAATGTTCTTTATTTTAAGTTTGATAATAGGTTGGTTTACTATAAATTAAAGTTAACAATACAATATCGGTTGTGCCAAATGCAGATTTGGTATGTTGTACATTTATAAGACAGAAACATAAAATGTGGGTATGGCGTCCTCTTAACAAAATATTTTTTCTACATACATTTTTACAACTTACATAGAATTATAATAAATATGAATATGTGAATAATTATATAATAAATACATGAATTTACAACTAAAAATCATTAGTTTAGACAAATTAATAATTTGGAAATGTTTAAAATATTAGAGATCTACATATATTTTCAAGTTTAATTTCTAGAGGCAAACAAGGACTATACTGATTTTACAAAATAATTATATTTTTCCTTCCTGTCAACACTTGGAGGTAAATAATCAACATCAAAGCCAATATAGTACCTTATTAAATAAATTATTTGACAAGAAAAGCAATCATAAGGTTATCTAGGCATTTTCTCTAATACAAATATGAAAAAAAAAAACAAATCTGGAAATTATGTTACAATTTTATCTAGTGTTAATATTTATTTTGATAAAATAAATGATTTTGTTTCATTACTTGAAAATGTAATGCTTGAGTTACTGTCACATACCATTTTAATAATTTTAATAAAGTTTTAAAATTTAACATCATTTTTGGACCAGAATATCAATCTCAGTATTGAAACAATATGTTATTATTTATAATTAGGCAATATAATCATGTACTTAAAACGCTTATATCATAATTGTACAAAATACATTTTAATAATCTCATAGTCTTATTTTTTCAACACTAATAATTAAAATGGACGAAACTGGTCAGAATAGATTCCACAGTCATGTGAGATACAAGGATAGGTCTTTTTAACTTGAAACTAATGTGCCATTGCTCTTGAAAAAACTATTCTGAGGGAAAGAGGTTAGGTGGAACATTTATTTTTCTAAAGACGGTAAATATATAGTAGTAGAATCAAATGTCTGAGTAAGGTAGGTTAATCTTTTAATGTTCTAACTTTTGCAAAAAGAAAAATATCTCAACAATTATGTATTGCTTTTTAAATGCTTACATAACTACTCAGTAAATGAATAGTCGCTACGATTAATATTTATAGAATAGCAACTAAGTAACTTATGTCGTGTGATCAAAATTTGTTGAAGTAGTACCCATTTTGTCCAAGTTTAATTTTCTAATAAATATAACAGTTGTTTGCAACTTTCCACTAAACATTTTTTTTATAGGCTACTAAGAAAATCTTGAATACATGAATAAAAACGAGTAGAAAGTGCATGATAAGATATACTGTTGTAGAATTAAATTCTCGGTCTCGGTTGAAGTTTTTTCCGTTTCTATTTACTCAAAAAACTGTTAAGACATTAAAAAAAATAGCCATTCAAAGTATCAACGGGACAACATTTTCTATCAGAAAATAACCAGGTTTTTAAATATCGAAGCAATCTTTCTGGTCCAAAATTGTGCACACACACACAAAAAAAAAACAATTGAGAGTACACTTCATGATAAAACTAATACATTCCTCGTTACACTCAGAATCTTAAAGTATGTTTTATAAATGGTACCTAGTACAAGAATTTAAAAAAAATGTAATTGGTTTAAATATAGTCAATATAATAAGTTAGACCAGGAATGATGACCATCTTGTTATCCTACAAATAAATCTAACAGTTAATACACTCAATTACCAATTAACGATATCAATTTTATAAATAATAATACATATGATCAAGATTAACTTAAATTATTAGTTTTATACAATAAATGTCGATACTCACTAAATAGATTTTGTATTTAGATTATTAATTTCTAAAAACACTCAAAAATATAAGTTCATTAAAATTAACCATTACAAACAAAAAAACACTTAACTACCAAAATTAAAATACTAGTTTGTATACAAATCTATTCTAGCTATGAGAACTTTAAGTAAAAAACAGAAGATACTTTATCAAATAAAACAATATTTTTACATTATAATAAAAGAATAGTTTGAGTTAGTATTAAATAACTGATTTAATAATGAGTTTAAATACATACAATTTACAAAAAAAATATTCAATTTTATAGTATGTTTGAACAAAAGCTCAACATTGAAGTAAGCATTTATATTATATTTTAGTAAAATAGTTTAAAATCAGGTAATGAATGTAAAAAAAAATTACCTATTCCTTATTATCAAATAATTAAAATATTAAAAATATATGTAAACTTATTGCTTTCATAATATCACTAGCTTACTAACTATAACATATTTATATTTATCTAAATAGGTTAACACAAAAAAATGTTATTGTATACTTTCAAGCATGGATAAAATTAACCAAAAAAAAGTTCATTGTAATGATAATGTTACTATGAGTTATTTACCATCATACTGGGATAATTCCTCATCAACATCTGGCTTTTTAGAATTTGATTTGATCCATTTTTTACCCAACGATGATGAATCGTCAAAATGTTCAGCCAGGTACACGCCTACTTTACTAGGTGATGGGCTGGTATAAGGCACTGTTTCAACGGTCACATCACTCTGTCAACAAGCAAACAAAGCATACATGAATAAGTAAAACGGTATTTTTAATATCCAGGAGGGCATGCAACTCACCACTCCTTGATCATCACCAAATGCCAAATGCAACAGTAACACTGCCGTATACACCAGTAGTTTAATTTTTGCCATTGATATTTGTTCTAAGAATACAAAAGATATCTTTTAAAGAGACTCTACAACGTAAAATTTTAATAAACTTACCAAAAGTTGAAATTATTCACGAGACTTACGACTATAGAGTAAATTTTACTCTAATATTCAATAATAATCGGAATAAGTACGGTATAAGATAATGAGAAAACCTACGTAACAGTGTAACACCACGAATCCAGTACTCCGCTCTATTCAGTAATCTGCAGGGGTTTCGGCAGCGGAAAATGACAAGACAGAAATAATATTTAAGGGGACCGGCGTATTAACAGTGTGAGCAACCCCCTTGTTCGCGATGAAGGTGTTATTGATAGTTTTGTCCTAAGCTCCTAAATTATCGGTCATTTTTCCGTGCCGAATCGATCAACATATTTTAACCGATTTTACTGTGCTCGCTTACGTGTGATCTCAAAATCGAGTAGACGTTTGACGTTAAATTGCTTATTAATATGATGTACAATTGTAGAAACAATAATCATAACAGTTTCAAAAAAGCTTGTATACCATTATTTAATTTTTTTTTTTTTACCGTAGTTGCCGATGTTGTCCGCACTGCTCTCGTGACAACATAGGCGTTCCATTAACACACCATGGTACGGCTGTTTGTTTTTTACGTTTAAACACGAATACGTACGAACGCGGATTCGGATAATCGTTCAATCATTGTCGCGCCGACAACCGTACGAACAAATAGGTTTACAGTAGACAACATGTTGTCGATGTGAACCAATGTAGCCGGTGAAAATACTTCCTCCGACACCAGTCGTCAATTGCTCGAAACCGCACCATGACGGCAAGCACGGATACATCCGCTCTGCCGACCACTAAAGTGATACAGGTAACAAATATCGCTCCACAGGCAACTAAGGATCAGATGCAAACGTTGTTTGGATGCATTGGTAAGGTCGAAGACATCAGACTGTATCCACAAATACGCGATGTGTCTGTTCCTGTGCAGTCTCGCATATGTTATGTCAAATATTTTGACTCTCTATGCGTGGCCGTTGCGCAGCATCTTACAAACACCGTGTTCATCGATCGTGCTCTAATTGTCACGCCTTATCAATCTTCAGTGGGTGACATACCGGATGAATATAGAGCACTGGATATTGCCAATCAAGCTAATATTGTACCTGGATTGTATCCCTCCGATCCCAAGTTGCCAGCTCATGTTGTTAATCAAATCGAAGGTATCCCTCCAAATCAAGTTATTGCAACTAATGATCCAGTTTTGGCATCCAATGGCTTGCCTCCATACCCACAACTGCCAATCACCTATGACTCTAGAAGAATTGAGGAAATAAGGCGTACATTAGTAGCTATTAATGTGGACGAAAATGTTACTGATGACGAACTTATAAGTTTCTTTCAAAAGGCTGGTGATGTCAAATATATCAGGTGGTGTAGTAGAGAGAATGATATCACTCGTTATGCTCTTGTAGAATATACAGATCAAGCTAGTGTTATATCTGGCTTAAAACTTAACGGAGTAACATTAGGTTCCCGTGCAGTCCAAGTAACGCATGCTACTCAAGCAATTGCTAAACCAATGGCTAAAAGTAATGAAGCAGCTCAAAGAGAAATAGAAGAAGCTATGACACGGGTTAAAGAAGCCCAAAGTTTAATTTCTGCAGCTATTGATCCAGTCATTGGTATTTTATCTAAAGACAAGAAGCATAGTCATTCTCATCGTCGTTCAAGGTCTAGATCACATGGTAGAAGTCGTCGTAGATCATCATCTAGATCACGTAGAGGACATTCACGTTCGCGAAGAAGGCGATCAAGATCACGTTCTAGACGCCGTTCCAGATCAAGGAAAAGGTATAGGAGTCGAGATAGGCGTTCAAGAGAGAGGAAAAGGTCACGGTCCAAGAAAAAATCAAGATCTAAGGATAGAAAACGTAAAGCATCTAGAGATAAGCGAAGATCAAGGTCTAAATCTAGACGTCGCTCAAGATCCAGAAGTCATAAAAAAGATAAGAAATATTCTTCTAAAAGAAAAGAAGATAAATCAGATAAACGAAAAGAAAAAGACAAAAAAAAGGATAATACTCCACCTATAATACCTGAAGTTGAGAAGAAAAATAAATCTGCTACACCTGAAAAAGAAAAATCTAGGTCTGCTACTCCACCGAGAAGTAATTCTAGGAGCCCAAGATCATCTAGTAAATCACCTAGAAGAAGTAGTTCGTCTGGTAGAGGAAAAACTACTGAACCAATAAAGAGCCGTTCGTCTAGTCATATTAGACGTACATTGTCTCCAAAAAGATCTAGAACAAGAACTCCGGCTCATAAACGTGTTAGCAGGTCTCCTCGCAGAAGTCGAACACCTAAAAAACGTAGTAGGAAATCAAATTCATCACAAAGACGTACAAGAAAACGTAGTGCAAGTCGTCATAAGTCACGAACACCCACAGAGAAAAGACACAAACGCACACGTTCACCCATACGAAGATCTCCTTCCCCAAGATCACCTCCTGCTAGAAGAGTCACTAGAACTCCACCATCTAGAAGCCCACAATCTCCTGCTAGATCTGTATCCAGATCACCAGTTCGAAGTAAGAGAAGTACTTCGGACAGTAGAAAAGGAAGTGAGTCAGCAAGCAGAAAAAGAAGCTTGTCAGTAGATAGAAGTAGAAGAAGTATGTCAATTGATCATAAATCAAGGTCCGAAAGTAAAAGTAGAAGTCATACTCCAGGATCAGCTAGAAGTAGATCACCTGAATCTGCATCACCACCACCTACTAGACGAAGCACTTCTTATACCCCATGAACTTAATGTATTTTTTTTTTCATTATATTGTACTTGTAAACATGTATTCAATATATTTTGACTATTCAACTTAATTAACCAAACATCATGATTGATGCAAACTTATGCTTTAATTTACCATAAATATTTATATATATACTATATAGGTACTTGGTGTACATAATATATTTATACATCTAAATATTCAATTGGTATTTATTATCTTACTATCATTACAAGAAAAAGTTAAAATTCATTTTGTAGCTAATATTTTATCAACCTATGTTCTGTGCGATTTTAGTTATTCAAGTATAGTATTACTAGTTAAAAAGAGACTTATTATATGAGTAATCTAAAGAGATGATTTTCATCTTTCATATAGTCACCATTTATATTTATACTGTATGATCATTTTTTCAGGCTTGTAATAATGCCAGAATGTTAGGAATTAAATTTGTTGTGGGAGGGTTTTACTGAATTACACATAAAATTACATTTTCAAATTTAACATGTTAAATTAAACTGCATCATGACACCATTATTGCATATAGATATAGTTTTATAAAATGTTGAAGTACAGCCAATAATATCTTTGTTTCAAGTTAATTGAAAAACTATCAAATTATTTTCTAAAATACTGAACATTAGCCCTCTAAGCAATGATTTATATTTGCATTCTTCATTCCATTAAAATTAAAATATAGTTTAATTGTTGAAAAATAAACAAGAAATTATATTTTATCATACATAAACCTTCAAAAAATAAAGGTTTTTTTTTGTAAACATATTTGGTGTCATCAATCTTAGCTCAATGCAAAATAACTGAAAATGAATAGTTATAGATATATATATATTACATAAAAGTAAGTAATACAAAATTTACAAATATAATATTAAACTTCATTTTGATTTAGTGCAGATTCTAATGCGTTGTTAACTTTTTTATTTACAATGTCAATGGCTTCGAAAAAAATTGAACTCGGCTCCATTGCTCCAACTGATTCAATTGTAACTAAAAATAATTAAAACAGCACATAGTTAATGATAAAACAAAATAGAAAAATAGTAAAAACTATTAAACACAATAACTGACGATTAAATTCCTGAAACCATTTTGTCCATAATATATTTTATTATATAAAATATAAATAAAACAATTTACCGTATGTCTATATCACTGGGCACTCGGAGTTACAATGGTGCATCAGGCGGTAACTAATCTATGGAACCGATCGCCCAGTCACACTGTGGTTACATATATTTTCATTTCCATTTACTGTTACAAAATTATGTTCCTCACTTACAATTTTAGCTATATTCGTCAATTTATTTTAATATTATACAGCTGTTAATAAATAAAATATTAGTCAAACAATAATACCCATCGAAAGGCACTCAGTAGGACGTAGGTAACCAACATATATAAATAAAAGAGGTAATAATTTAATAAATAAATGTGATTTATACTAAACACGGTATTTTTAAAAACTCTGGTGTTTATAATTATAGTATCTAGTCAATCTATAATCACACAAGGCAATATTATCTATAGGAAGTGTTTGTTTTCATACTTTAAAAATATGACAACATAGTCAATTTTATAAAGAATTATATAAAAGACAACTTAAATTTAAGTGTGTTGTGTTTTTAAGAATATTTGTTTGAGCTTCACATGCATACTGTTTCTTAAGAAATTAAATGCATAAAGTGTTAATAGATTATAATAATTTTGTAATTCAGGAATTTTATTAATTTGAGTTGTTCATTTTTAAACCAGCCTTACCACATTTTTATACCTTTCAAGTGTTACACAGTGTCATAGTCTAAGACGACAAATAACCAATTTAATTTTACCATTAAAACTTTTTAATCCTTTTTTTGTTTTTTTCCATTAAATTCTCAATGTTGAATGTTATTCCCATAACCCATTCATTCCTTATTCCATGCTTATTTTTATTGTAATATTCAATTACAGAACCTGGTGCCACTGTTTGAAGATGATAGTATAAAGTATCATTCTCTAAAGTCTAATTGAATCTTGCAATATGGTGTATGCTAACTCTTGATATATTATTTTTTAAATCACCTCTTTTATTTAATGTTAAGTTACATTTATTGCAAAAAAAAATTTAGTCTACACAATTATTTTATTTAAAATGCATACAACTATATTTGTATTGTTCAAATGTAAAAGTAAATGGAAATAAAACCACAGTATGACCGAGCAATTTTGATCCACCCACACAACCGAATTTAATCAGAACCATTATTTCAAGAGCAATGGAATATTGTTCACCATTGTATCTCACCGTTTTTTTTCTTTCATATAATGGTGTTAAATAAACATGTAATAGTGAAATTCATTGTTTATGTATTTTTTTTTTTTAGAATTACATATATTAACCTCATAATATATTTACTACAAACATCAGGTTTAAACCAATGGAAAAAATTAAATATTTTTATGTTATTTATGAAATTACATACTATATTACATCATCCCACCATGTGTTGTTTGATTAAATTAATGCCCAATACAACTTATTAAATAATAAAATATAAAAAACTTATAAAAAAAATGTAACAGAATATTATGAACTTAGCACAAAGGTGAATTACTAAGATATCAACATTAGTCATTAGCCATTACTAATAATTATAGTACATTCATAAATATCTATGAAATTTTTTTTTTCCAATGGGTTTTAATTGCTTACAGCAATGGTCTCATTCGGTTGCATATTCAGTGTAATTTAAAAATTATTATTATTTAACTAGTTCACTTACATATAAAATGATCTTGAATTTTGGAAAGTAAAATTTTATTGTCAAATTGTTTATATCGAAAAATGTTTCTGGAACTATTATCTTTTCGACAATCTTCTACATGTGCAACAAGAACTCCTGAAAAAATCAGAAAAATAATTTAAATAGAAAATTAAAATTGAAACTATAGGTACAAAAATAACATACCTTTATTCGATTTCAATCCAATAACACCTTTTGGAAAGCATGATTGTAATAATAATGCATCATTTCCTTTTATATCATCAAGTAATTTAATATTTGGCATCATTCTGTACCAAGCTGTGCCTAAATTTACAAAACATTAAAAAATAAATTGTTGTATTACCTGTATTTTGATTAAAAGTATTAGTTTTTTTTCTTCTAAAGATATTAACTCTAGGGAAACATTAACTAAATACTCATATAAGCATTAAACAAAATCATAATAATAATTTTTAACTGTTAATACTTAATATTATATTAATTAAATCAAAGTCTAATATGACATTATACTTATGTCTTATATGTAATTAATTTTTTTGAAAAAAGTAGGTTTAAACAACCTGATTATCAAATTATTAGACACATATATTAATCAGTGCCAAAAATACTAGGTTAAGGCCTATGTTCTATTATAATTTTGAATTCATTGAAGTTTTTTAGATACAAATTGCATGATTGGCCTCCCAAAATGTATGTAGGCACTTGGGCCTGTGTGCAACATACATTCTGGATACCTGGGTTTTGTGGCACTGATAATAATGAGATCATTAGAAATGTAAGGCTATTTAGATGAGAGTCAGATACATTCTTCCAGAATTTTCAATTAAAACCAAAAGTATATTGATTTAAAATTTATAAGAACAATTCTTCTATTTCAGTCACTCAAATTCTGTATCGCATCGGACATTTGTACTCTCTCTTTCTTATGTAATGGTTGGTTTTTTAGATAATTTAGATACGGAAGATAATCATTAAGTATTAAAAAGATTTTCTAAAATGAGATTTTAATGACTTGTTTTTCAATTGTTGAGTTAAATTTTTATTAACAAATATTTTACACAATCATTACTTACAAACACTTTGAAATTTGGCATGGTCTTTTGGTATTCCTTTGACTGCAAACATTTTAAGCTCAATTTCTTGTCCAGGTCTTAACTTGGCAATAAGAATATCATCACTGATCATTCCAACACCTTTTTCAGTAAAAATATCTTTTTGGTTTCCCAAAGGCGACCATTTTATATGTTTAGAATATACTATAAATTAAAGTTGTTATTAATTAATTCCAAGTAAAACATTTCTCAAAAATGAATTTATCATACCTGGAAAACTTATAAATTGTTTATGTGCTAATGCATCTAAATCTTTTTTTGTACATTTAATTTTCATATCATAAACAAGACTGTCGTGTTCACTAGGTTCAGAATTTTCTGAAAAAATATTTAAAAACTTTAAATCATACAATTAAATAGAATTCTAGAAGATAATTTAAAAATACCATCTTCTTTCATTTTAAACTGTCTAGGATCTGCTTTTAATGGAATTAAGCCTAATCTATGTGAAAGAATTTCATCAAGTACATAAGAAGTATTCTGATATATATGAACTTTTTCAATTGCCATACTAGGTACCTAAAAATAAGAAAATATTACAATTTTTAATTTTAATCTAAGATCTGATATACTTAACCTTTGGCAGGTTAGAAAAATTGAAACTCAATACTAATGGAGATTAAAGAAAATTATGAAGTGAATATGCTGAAAACTTTAATCCTATGGGATTGAATCTTGGAACAGTTTTTGTTACTTACCATTTTAATTTTCAATCAGAGCATTTTTTTATTTTACTTTTAAGCATATTACAATAAATATTTAATATACTTTCCTGAATTAATTTTGTATAAGAGAAAAATGCTTAGCTAAAGGTTTTGAATAACAATGAGTTGAGATTAAATAGAAGCAAAGTTGTTTGTTCTAATATTATTTCTAAGTATTTATTTTTCTTTACTAAATAAGGATTGATGTAGTTAAAGAACTAAAAATTTGACGAGTTGAAGACTGAAGAGAAATAGAAGCAAAATGTTGAAACGGAATGAAAACTGTTAGAAAGTAGTAATGTCAGTGTAAAAAGGATTATTATAAAATAAAATAAAACATTTAAATAATTTAATAAACTTATAAAGTTATGAAATTATTACATTTGTATACAATTACCAACCTCGGATATAATAACTCTTCTTAAACTATTAGCTAAAGCTACATCAACACCTATGAGATCAAACTCCATTTCAGTTTCCGAACGACTGATTATGTTTACCTTGAAATTCTATATAATAAATATTATGTTAAGATCGTTTATACAAATTCTATAATACTATGTATACACAAAATTAAATAACTCACTTTAACAAATTCGTCATAATTATAAGGTTTAATCTCGTTGCCTAAGGTCTGCAAAAAATATAAGCAAAAATTGAATTTCATTGGTACATATTATAATGAACATTGCAGTATTTCATAGCATAATGATAATAATAATAGGTATTGAATGGCTCACCCTCTCTATAGAGTACTTATTCATAACTATAGAATTATTCATGTTTGGTAAATTAGGTAAATAATAACAGTACTTATTTTAAAATGTACAGTTAGTTTAAGCTTAATATATTAACGAAACACGTCTATTACAGTCTACACGAGAGACAAGACTTTTCAAAATTCAGAACATTTAGAAATTAGAATTCAAAGTATCAGACCATGCGTCCATGCGCTATCAGGGACATGAACATTCTTATCACTATCAATACGGTTATTACTTTAAACCATAGCTATAGAGTATAGATAATATGGTAACGGGACGAGCGGATATTAGACGTGCACGAAAGTGCTTACGCTGAATAATACTGCCTATTGTAATGTTTGTAATGTTTGTAATGTTAGTGCTGCCTCTGTCTGTCTGTAATATCATAGATTAAGTATATTTAAATATTTAATCTACATAAACCACGGTAGATTACTACGAGTATATATGTATAATCTACTATTCTACTGTTACATAAACACATTCTAAATGTAATACCTACCACAGAATCGATAAAAAGCATATACATTACATTTTAAGTACATATATTTTAAATTACTTATTAATTCATTAAAAAACACAATTTTTCAAATGTAAATATAATGTCTTAACTTTAACTTACATAGTAACCATTCAAACCAGAATTCCATGAGCTTATTATATACAGGGCCGTATTAAATGGGTTCGGGAGACGATGGTCTCTCCATGTATCTTTAAGGGGTAGCAAAAAAATTATCATACTTTGTATTATGTATTCACTATTCTTATTATTATTATTAAGATAATAAATTATAGTATATTATTTATCTTTTACATTTAACATATTATGCTGCATGGATTATTTTTAAATAATTACATTTTTTTCCATGAACCCGATTGGATACCTACCTTTAATTTTAAACGTACCTATAACTACACCTAAATAACATTTGGTATAGAAAATGAATACTCTTTTCTTGTAGTATCAATTGTACACCTATTAAAGAGGACAATGGTCATAATATTTTTCGGTTGACACTTAATGGTTTAATCTTGATTTGTATGGGTATGCCATATGCCCATATAGGACATTAGGATCGAGAATTAGTGACTTAGTGTGTTAAATACAAATTACAATGTAAGAAAATGAAGTTGAGCCGTCTGTAAAAAATTGTTTTAATAACTATATTACGGTAATCTGTGGAAAAAAGTTATTATTTTATATTATATACAAATAATAAATATTGTGTAAAAGTGTAGTTGAACAGGGAAAAATTAATTCAGAGTGAAGTGAGCGACTCTTTAAAGGATAGTTGAAGAAACTGTCTTGCACTCTTGAGAATTTTCCTACACGTGATGGACATTAACAATGGCAGATTTAAGTGGGGAGGAGTCTGAATAGATTTTGAATAGTTGAATACTAAATCAACCGCTAGTTTATAATTAAAATTATTACAGTTTATTCTTGTATTAATTACAATAGTCAATAAGTTTTATACTTTTTGTTTGCATAGAAATTCACATATTGTAGTAAAAACCCAATTTTGTTTTTATATTATTAAATAGTTTAATACTCATCTAATAGGTAGGTAATCATAGCCAACAGGCAAACAGGGTTCAACACTCACTCTTCGCTTGAAAAAGTTTGTGTGTGATAATTTTATTTTACTTTTATTACATTTTTTTCAGCATTACAATAAGTAGTTGTGAGAACACCATCGGTAGTCATTCTAACATCTGTACAAACTTAAGGTAACAATATCCAATATTCAACCAACACCTATGTAATAGTTAGGATATAAATGATATAATATCTTCTAACCAACTGATATTGAACTAACTACTAATCGATATGTATCTTACTATAGAAACGAATAGTTAATCATTTTAATATTGCTTAATGTGAAATCAACATAAATTGCCTCCCAGCTCAAAATCAATACATAACTGCTTTAACATTGACACCAAAAAATAACACTAGATTTAAAACTGTGAACCTCACCATGGCTACAACTCGTTTGCAAACACATTTTTACGATTCATTTGAGACATAATCATATTTTTCTTCTCATTTTAATATAGGCTTAGAACTAACTGTTTTCCACAGGCGCGATTAAAAATGTGTATTTCCGAGTGACGAAACTCTTCGTTAATATGTTATATTAATTATTATACTGAAATTATAAGCTGACGCTAAATATATTGATAATTATTGATTATATTAATTTTTAATTGTAGCATTTAGGTCCAATTTTTTTATATAAGTTAAACCTTCAATATTTTTTATTTTTATTTTTTATTGTTTCCAAATATTTTCTAATTGTAACTCCTTATTGTATGTTGTTGTATATACATATTACTATATGTGCAACTTAAATTCTTAAAATTATTGTGTTACAAATTAAATTTTCCAGTTATTTCAAAGAACTCGTACTATATGCGAATGAGCGAGTTGAGCTTTACATCTTGTGAAGTAAGAAGAAAGGTTGCTGATATTATGTTTATATATGATTTGTTAAATGGTCACATTTTTTCCCCAGATTTGCTCTCTATGATTCAATTTAATACAACAAATCACCGTTTAAGAAAATCAAACTTATTTCATGTTCCATTTTATAATAATAACTACAGCTCCACTTCTTACTTTCCTAGAGCATTAAAACTAGCAAATCTTATTGTTGATCATGTAGATATTTTCTTTATGTCGCGTAATGTTTTCAAAAGAAATTTATATTTAGTCGTAAACGATGTTGTAAATGAAGTAATTTTCTATTATTATATCATTATTGATTTAGTGTTGTCTCCTATTGTATTATTATTGTTTCATTATCTAAATTTGTCTAATTATTATTATTTTATATTGTTAGCTTCATTATTATTATTGTTTTAAATCGAGTTGTTTATTGTAAATTGTAAAATACTTAAATGTTTAAACCTGTACTGCTTACACAAAAGGGTCTTTACCCGTATATTATACATAAATAAATAAATAAATAATTTATTCTCTTTTCTTTTAAAATGTATGATATTATTGTTCATTGAATTAATCTTTAAATCAGTTTCAGTTTGAATTTTAATAATTATTTTGATTACTTGATGTATGTGTGAATGATCAGTGTCAAACTGACTATTATAATGTTTGTGAAAACTTTCTGGACCATTATTGGTCTTAGGATTGTTAATTTGTTCACAAGCCGAATTGCTATCCAAATCAATGTTTTTCCTAAAATTAAATCGGAAAATATAGAAGTTGTACTAGGCAGGGCGTGATTTACCAATTCGTGGGCCCAGTACATTTTACAATTTTGAGCCCCAAATTGTCCATCTCTATTTTCTTCAATGCTAAAATAAAAATGTACGAATAATATATTTTTAAATTAATGCTGTATATAATTAGTATATGAGTAATTGGATCATAGAATAAATATTAAGTATATTATATAGGTAATAAATAATATATAGGTATCAAATTAAATGTTTTTACGTTTAATGTTATAAATCTAATTTTATTTCAGGTTTCACAAACATTTCCTTGGTTTTCGCTTAGAAAAGTGGTCAATAACATCATAAAAATTTAGGTTTGCTGTGATATCACTTTCAATAGATAATATTCCCAGAGCGTCTATATTATCTTGACTCAATGTAGATCGTAATCTATTTTTAATTCTTTTTAATGAATGATTTTAAAAAATGATCGTTCGCTGGAACAATTTGTAAGAACAATTTGTAGACACGTTTCCACGTTTTGAAATGCATGTGATATTTGCATATCTTTAATGAATTTAAGTTGGGCAGCGGGATTTCTTGATATTTGATGAGAAGAAATAAAACTATGAAATTGTAACCATTCATCTGCAAAATTATCAGGATCTAAATCTAGTTAATTTGTGTACATTGATTGTAAATTTTTTATTTGGTTGATAATTTCCTTTTTATCAGGATTTTTAGTGAATAAAAGTAATTGTAACTTTAAAGTAACTGTTGAATCAAAAATAGTTTAGCTATATACATCCAAAGTTGATAAATATACATGTACATGATGAAGTGGACTTTCCGGCGAGCCACGTTATACAATCTATTTGCATGACGTGCAAATCAATACGTTTTTCATTTTGAATGTTCTTGCGTTTGCGTATATACATAGTCAAAACAAACATATTGTGGTGTCCTAACCATGGTCTTAGAAGACTTTTTCCATAACAGTATGCGTGTGTCTTGCACAGAACGGCAATTTCCGCCTTTGCCATACAATATACTATTTTGCCCTAACGTAAGGTAACTCTATACAGCAAATTTTTATTTTACAAATTAAGATGAGTAAAATATAATAAAATTAACTCTAGCACAGGAAATCAATAATATTCTAAATAATGAAAGAGCTGTGCAAATGTTTACAAACCCAGCTACTCAATAGATTACCATGCAATCATAATGTGACGGTAATTGAGATATAAGGTAATGCCGCATACATTACATTTAAATGTTTTCCAAATGGTTGTAAATAATAACCATCTACTCGTATGATGGATACTATAGTATGTTCATACTGATAGTTGAAATATTATTATGAAGTACAATATAAATCATAATAGGGATAACGATAATAACCAAAAACTAAATAAATCCCGCCAATAAAACATTTAAAAAAAATCACTTAGATTTAATATTTATTCGCTAGAGAGTGCTAGGTGATATTAGGATTTGGTGAGAAACTCCGCTCGTAAATGATAACTTTACGTAGGCCAATGGGCAACCAATAACCATATTATCTATAGCCGCGCTGGCGACTCCACACCTATTGTGATAAAGATAAATGATAAATGAACAACTCATAATATCATACCTAATCAATAATCATTGCTTAATAATTTGCATATCACATATTGTTCGGAAAGGAGTAAATCAGTGAAGTGAATAGTAATGACTAATGAGTAGCGTGTAAAGAGTAGTGAGTTTTGAATGCTGAGTAGTACCCATCTACCTCTACATAACTGTAAGTTGTAATTTTAATTACTTACAATAATGTTGAAAACCTTTTCTAAAAGAAAATTTACTATTGACAATTCAAAACCATTAACTATATTTATGTACATTTCTTCAAATAGGTAATATTTTTCTTCTAGTAAGGCACAATGACGAAAGTTTCTTTTTCAACATTGGCGTATTGTAAGATTATTGCACATGCTGCCAAATATCCTCATTGCGAGGTAAACGGCCTGTTGATTGCTGAGACAGCTAATAAAGATGACAAGTTGGTAATAGTTGATACTGTTCCATTATTCCATCAATGTATTCATGTTTCACCGATGTCTGAAATTGCTTTAATGCAAATTGATCAATCAGCTAGTACATGCAACATGTACATTGCTGGCTACTATTTAGGCAATGAGACATTAGACGATTTAAGGTATTTAAATTTAAATATTATTGATTATGTAAGTGATATAACAATTAATACAGAATAAATATATTACAATTCAGATACTTAGTTCATAATTTCTTCATTCCATGTATGTACTAAAAAATCTTATGAATAAATATAGGTGTGACGTTTCAACATTTTTATACAAAAAATATTAATATAATATATTATAATTTTTAAATTATGATGTAATTTAGTACTCAATTCAAGAATATCTGAATAAAAATTTAATTTCTTCTATATTCATGAACAAGCAGTGTACTTATTATACATTACAATATAGCTATTGTTTATTTTAATCACTATCCAATTAGCTTATAAATATCTAATGTTATATAAATTATGATTATAGTTATGATAAACCAGCTCACAAGATTATGGATAAAATAGCTGAACATGAGACAAATGTCTGTATGGTTGTGGTTAGTTGGTTAAAAGAAAATATCATTTTTTCATAGTTAATAATTCAATTAATGATTGTAGATCAACAATCGGCTTATGGAATTGAATCAAAAAGAAAGTGCTTTAATAGTACACACACAAGATGATGGCAAGTGGAAACGTTTAAACAACTCCAAGTACGATAAGTGAAATTTAAATTTAAAATAAAATTGTTATTCTGTAATTATTTTTATTTATTGTTTAGTATCCAAGTAGAGAATGTTACATTAGCTGCGGCATCTGCTGTATTACAACAGCAATTATACAGTAATTTGATAGATTTTGACAATCATTTGGACAATTTGTCTTTAGATTGGCTTAATACCGAATTTTCCAATTGGGTGGAAAAAACATCTGGGTATGACATGGGACGAAGATTGATGATAAACAAAACAGTTTCTTGACAATTGGATTGGGATGAAGGGATGAAACAAATTAAATTCTGATACATTCATTTTTGAAAAAGTATTTTGAAATTTAATTTAATTGCCAATATATGATACTATGTTTTCTTATAATTTATTATTATTTAAAATGGGAAATATATAAATCTTATTGTCTTAAAGCCTTCTAATTATATAATAATATTTTAATAAATATTACTGTAAATGCAAATGAATGGTAATTTATTCATTTAATTATAAGTAAATTATTGTTCAATTTTTGGAATATGTTTTATTTTACTTAAAGTTGTGTTTTAGTTAGGCTGCTTGTAATTTTTTTTTATTCAGTTAATTGGATTATAAAATAATTTGTTTAATACAATTTCATCTATAATTTGTTGTTATAATATTTATTATTTAATTTATATTTAATAATGGTAGTATACATTTATTGGATATAGCTACATATTTAAAATAATAAGAATGTATTGTTATATATACATAAGTTTGAACTGTAACTATTGACATAATATAATTTATGTTTATCGCAGTATTAGAAGATATCTCATTTATGTAATTTACCATCGTATTTCATACTATTACCTAATGTGTGTTCTCAATTCCAGCAGCAAATTTATGGTTTTCTAGTATAATTCATGAAATCTAAATAATATTGTACAACAGCCTTTTGTGAGGTATTTATTACTTCTCATTTATAAGCTTTAGGTGAAATATTGATATGTTAATTATATCTTACTTTACACGGATCATTAAATATGATATACAACATTTTGAATTTAAATAAAATTAAATATGATATAAATAAATTATTTGAACATCTATTGATAAGTAAGAAATGAAGGAGTAATGGACTCCATAACAATTATACAGTCACATAAATATTTGTAAATTTGTGGAAAATATGAATTTTATTAATACACATTTATTCAAAATACAGTTATGAAACCCAAAGAATCAATGAATTCATATACATCTAATCAATTTAATCAATGGTATCAGGCAGTTATATTATACAAAAAAGTAATGTTATTTTATAGTAAATAATAATAGTCACCTAACAAAACAGTAATTATTATGATTATTATTTTTGGGTTTTGATTATTGTTGATTGAAAAACTTTTTCTCAAGATATTTTTCAAAAAATAAGTTTGAATAATTAACAGCACATTTAAACAAAAATGCTCACGATCGCTACTCAGGAATTCACCAGACAGCAATACAGCAGCAGTCTCACAGTCTCACCTACTATATAAAATAAACATTTATCTACATCGTGGTCTATCTATTCTGTGGTCTCACCAAATAGATAAAATAGTCTAAATATATGCCACGGACTAAGATAACAATAGATTGTTTATTCTCTTTGAGTCTTGTGTTTACTTTATTTATATCATATATTTCATGTTGCCAAATTGCATTGGTTTCCTTATCACAATTCCATCATTCCCGCCGGCCGCCACATTATACTATTATAGTATTGAAATCATGAATATAAATATTAAATATTAAATAATGATTATTTATATCCGTGATTGAAATTTAGGTATGAAGCACGGACTAAGATATCTTAGTCCATGGTTTAAAGAAAACTACGTGCACAAATATTACAGGAATAAGATCGAGTTAGAGACTGACAAGAATAGGTAAGATTCGTGGTGTAATAAATATGGTTAGGTGATCCAAATAATTTTTAAAAATATACGAATTGAATTTAAAATTTTATAGTGATTCTATGGTAATTATTTTCATTTTATTTCAGTTTAAATACTTGTTGTGGGATCTGAAAATTTTTATTCTGTATTATATTGATGAAGTATACTTATCTCTAAGACAGATAGAATTACAAAATGTATAGTAATTCATTGGTAATGGACGATCCTGAAAACTTCAAAATTCTTGTTGCAACCGATATACATTTAGGTTTTGAAGAAAAAAATTTGATTAGAGGTAAAAAAAACCATGGAATTATTCCTGTTATTATATTTATGCTTATAAATTATAATTTGCATCCTTGATATTTAAGAGTATCTTGTGATAATAATCATAAATCAACCTATGTTGAATGTTTTTAAAAAATAAAATGCATGTTATTAAGTATATTAATTTCTATAAACACTGTTGCAAATTTTTCTTTATTTAGTTATTTAAATAATACAATTAAGTAATAGCACATATATAATATATACTATATTATATTATACAATCTAGGTATATGTACTTAAGATACAAGATGTTTTTTTAATATGCTCCCCCCCTTTTTTGGCCTTAAAAATGCTTTAATTTAAAATTTTTTTTTATGTTCAAGTTACCATAAAATTTTTTTCATAATGTTTTTTTTTCATGCCACCTTATGTATGTCCTGTGGAGATACAAAGTTCTGATTTTCAAATGGATACACCTCATTTCCATTGTGATATTTCATTGGGGTAATTTTTCTGTACATTAATTCAAAATTTGAATGAGTAATTTATGAATTATTCTAATTTAAGTATTAAAGAAACTAGCATTATAATTCCCTACTATTATGATATAATTTTTTGTTACATGTTATTGCTAATTGCTTCTAATTCAAGATAAGTTGCATAAAAATTCAAAAAAAATCAATTGAATAATATTTTGCTTATAAATATATAGTGTTCCTATTTAAAAAACAAAAGCTTGTATCGCCACAAGACATTTTAAGGTAACTTGAACATTTGAAAGAAAAAATTTAAAATTAAATCATTTTTATGGCCAAAAGAAAGGGTGAGCACATATAAAAAATCACTCTGTATAATATATAGATACTAAATAAATTTATTTATACCATAAAATTATTAATTAATAGTCTTAGCTCTAAAGGTCTATAATGGTTAAGGAACTTATTTATAGAAATTAAATGAAAGTATTTAATTTCAACTAATTTTTGGCACAGATTAGAATATATATTTATCTTATATGTGATTTTGCTAAGTCCATCCAAAATTTTGACCAGAATAGCAGAACAAATGTGATTCAAGTATTTAATAAATATGCTCCTAAATTGTAGACAAGATGTTTTGAGTTTTCTGACAATTAGTCAAAAATGTTTTACGTTTGTTAAACTACTGTGAACTGACAATTACACAAAAAGTTACTATTCATTTATTTAGGTATTTAGGTAATTAAGGGTAATTTATTAATTTTTGGCTTTGATCTTTTGTAAAATCATAATATAATTACATATCATAATTTCATTGTTTTATGAAATTTTATTTATTTTTTTCCAATTTTTTTTTTTTATTATAAAATGTAGATATTATGTATTAGTATTTACAAGTATACTAGTATATTTATTTCCTTAACAAAAAATAATAATATAAAATATTGAATTTTTTTGTCTTAGCTGATGATACATTCAATACATTTGAAGAGGTGTTACAGTTAGCAGTTAAACATAATGTTGATTTTATGTTATTAGCGGGTGATTTATTTCATGTTAACCAGCCTTCAGTAACATGTATAGAACGATGTATTTCTCTTCTACGTACTTATTGTTTGGGCGATAAGTAAGTATACAAAAAATACTCAAAGTTCCTTAAGATGATTCATAAAATGTTAAACAATTATATTTTTAAAAAAATAATTCTTTATTATTTAACTGTATGCTAAATTAGTATAAAATACTATTCGTTTTAGAATATAATTATACTATTATCTAATAAATTTTAAGTAATTTACCATGTATGAGAAATAATGAGATGATTTAAAGGCAGCATCCGAATTGTGTGCGAAAAAAAAAAATTATGACAATTAAGTCATGTGCGCGGTTGATTAGTAACAAGTTCAAATGAAGTCTGCAAATTATCAGCAGTAGGTTCCAGTTTTGTGTGCAGTATACGTATATTTATTATTACTATTATTATTATTATTATTGGTATCAACTTTTAAAATTCATACATTTTATATTATTTTATCTTAAATTACATATATTATTTATATATTAATTATTATTTTTAACTTTACTAACAATATTTTTAACAAATAAGCACAATAAACATTAAATAAACAAAAATAAAAATAAATACTTTATTAAAAGGACGCTACACCTGCATGCATTGTCTCGGTCTTACAAATGAACAAAATAGCAAATCTGTGTTCTGCAGAACCAATTGTGTGTAGTTAGATAAACCAACTCATTATGGAACTTAAAAAAAAAACATTATTTGTGTCTTTATAGGTTTTTACTATATTTTAAGTTTTAACTTCTAAGCTAGTTAGAAGCCTTTTAATATGGGAACTCAGAAATATAATTTAATGCCTATCCATATAGCTAATATGCCATTACCTGCTTTTAAAAAACATATTTCCCATTGGCTCCAATATGAATATAATGCGAGTAAAATTTAAAATATTATAACCATTCAATTCCTATTTTATAATTCAATATCATATAATATTATTATATTTTTATTTCATTTCATTTTGTCTTATATCTCTCATATTATATTTTAGATATGTAATATTTTATTTAGAATATTGAAAACTGATAACCCTAAGCCTAAATATAATAGTTTGATAATAGTTCAGTTTACTGTAATATTAATGCTAACTACACGAAATTGGTTCTACTGAGCTCAGATACGCTATGTTGTATGTTAGTAAAATGAAGACAACGCAACCACATGCGGCATCCTCTTAACATGAAATTTTAAGTAGATTTTAGCTAAATTGATTATGTATAAAACAATTAATAATATTGCAATTCTATATATACATACATATATAATAAAAATTGCGTACACAATTAGTACATTCCTAGAAAAATCACAGACGCAATTCGACCTTATCTTTTTTTTTCGCATGCAATTTGGATGTACCAAATTTAAACTATTGGTCATAACTCATAAGGCTTAGTGATGTCTCTATAGATATAGAATGTTTCTAGTATGAGATACTAGATTTCAACTTTTATTTTATTTAGTGTTTATTACTGACCAATTCAGTTTTTCACCAATTAGTCAACTTAGTTATTGATTTTATTTATTTTTGCATAATATAGACCTATAAATATGGAATTTGTAAGTGACCAAGCTGAAATATTTAAACACTGTAATCATCCAGTAGTCAATTTTGAAGATCAAAACTTAAATGTTTCTATTCCTGTTTTTTCAATTCATGGAAATCATGATGATCCGTGTGGTAAAAAATGTTATTTTTATATTTTCAATAACTCCAAAATGTATGATACTTAACAATTTTATTCTAGGGGTTAGAGAGGTGTCTTGTATGGACCTTTTAAGTTCAATGGGTTTAATTAATTATTTCGGAAAACAGACTAATCTTCAAGAACTAAAAATAGCTCCTATACTTTTAAAAAAAGGATCAAATAAAATTGCTCTTTATGGCTTGAGTCATATCCGTGATGAAAGATTGGAACGGCTCTTTAGAGATAGAAAAGTACGAATGTATCGTCCACAAGAAGATGCAGATCAGTGGTTCAATATATTTGTATGTCATCAAAATCGTGAAAAGCGACCGGGTACCAAACATTTATCTGAAAATGTTATTCCTGACTATATTAAGCTTACTATTTGGGGACATGAACACAAATGTTTGATTGATCCTGTTCAAAGTCGATCTGGTTACATTAGCCAACCAGGTAAAAACAATAAACACTCATAATATATTTTGATTTATGGAGCACTTAAACGTTTGTGTTGTCACATCATTTTAATTATTTCATTATCAGGCAGTACAGTTGCAACATCTATGTGTGAAGGAGAATCTGGTAGTAAATATGTTGGACTTCTAACAATTAAAGATTCTACATTTAACATGGAAGCATTAGAATTGAAAACTGTTAGACAGATGCATTTTGAAACAATAAAACTGTCAGAATGTGATGAAGATGTTAGTAATTCAAAAAAAACTCAGGATTTTCTGAGGAGAAAAATTAAAAATATATTACTGGACTTAAGTTGTAAACGAAGCAGTATGTTCTTTATGATTTTTAATAATTATCAAATACTTAAAAGCCAATATTTTCTAATTTTATATAAAATTTATATTTATTGAGAACACTTAATTTAATTTATTTTTGATTTTATTCATGAAAAAAATGTGTGAAA
Organism: Periphyllus acericola; assembly: GCA_949715065.1. Taxonomy (NCBI): domain Eukaryota; kingdom Metazoa; phylum Arthropoda; class Insecta; order Hemiptera; family Aphididae; genus Periphyllus; species Periphyllus acericola. The sequence goes on from OX454272.1 coordinate 8,725,207, forward strand.
CTCTTCATACTTTCTTTAAAACTTAAAAAATTACTTTTTTAGAGTATACATTTTATTGATATGTTATTTTCATCCACTACACACAAGTAATATTGTAACTTTTCAATTAGATTGTAGATCAATCAACTAAATATTGACTCTATAGTATTGGTCCTATGAAAAGTAAATTTACCCTGTAAATACATATTTATCCAATTAAATTTAAAATTAAAATTAATTAATTAGTATGAAAATATATTATATATTTTTATTAAATTTTAAATTGTATTTTAATCTTTTTACAAAATTATAATCAACTTCAGCAGTATGACTATTTGCTCAAAAAGAATATAATTTGATTCAGTATTGTGTATATTTCATACATACACTTTTCATCTTATCTGTAGATTGTAATGTGTACAAATGTATGTATATAGAAATTACTAATAATTTATATAACAATTCAACTTTTAACAAAATCTCAAATGTTTTCAATATATATTAGATTATTGTCTTTTTTTTATTTTGGCCTTTAAACATACTTAAATAATACTTATACTCCTAATCTATTATTTTACATGTTAAGTGTATAGTTATTTCCTATTATTTTCTATAATATAAAATTAATTTTATAAAATGTTAAAAATATTTACTAATTTTATTTAGGTCACCCTAAACAGCCAATATTGCCATTAATAAGATTGAGAATTGAATATACTAGTGAAACTCAACATTTTAATGGTATTCAATTTGGTCAAGAATATCAAGACCGTGTTGCTAATTCAAATAATATGATATTATTAAGAATGGAAAAGAAAAATATTGAAAAAAAACCTAGGTGTATTGATGATGATGCTCTTGAAAGTATTGTGAATGATGAAGAAGTATTAATCATGTAAATTTTTATTATTTTGTATCCATTTTATTAATTAATGTTTAAATTTAGATGGAGAAAATTGAACATATTGTAGATCAATATTTTAGAACTACTTCTGATGTGGACAAACAATTAGAATTATTATCTGTGTACGGCATGGCTGAAGCAGTTGATTGGGTTGTAAATAAATCACGTTCCGATGCCATAAGTACTGTTGTAAAGTAATTATTTACCCACTACATTTAATAATAATAAAAGAAGTAAAACATTTAAAAAGTGTATTTTAGATTTTATCTTTGAATTTACATAAATTACTTATTTAATTATTACTAAACATATTATTTAATTTATTGTAAAATGTAAATTTTATAGATTTATTGAACTATACCTAACTTATAATTTACATAAAACATAAAATACTGATACAGTAGTACAATGTATGGATTACAATTAAGCTGAATATGTTTAAATTGTATAGAATTTAAGGATTTATGCTATCAACATTTGTGTCTAAACAAAGCTCACTATAATGTATTTTTAAATTTCTAGGGTTAAAATTATTGTATTAATACTAAAAATACTCATAACTGAAAGTACTTACATATATATAATAAAATTAATAATAAAATTATAAATAAGTAAAAATATAAAATTACGTATATATATATGTATATATATTTCATTGTAAAACCTGTACATTCCTCCCTATAGTCACTATACATGTAAAAACACTTATTAAAAGTATTTTTTAATATTTATTAAAATTTCAAGCTGAATTATCTGAAATATCAATTAAACCGATTAGATATTCAAAATTATATTTTATACTACAGACTAAACTGAGTTTTACTCAGATTTGTTTTATATACTTATAGTGATTTTTCATTGTTTTCAAATTTGTATAAATGACATACACTTGATTGACAATTTAAATTTGAATCTATGTAGTATTCTAACTAGAATTCAATCCTAGAGCTATGCCGTTTTCATTTCTTGTTTTTGGTTACACTATTGAAAACTACTAACAAATTTCAGAAAGGTAATGATTTTCTTAATGTCTAAAGTGTATCATACCGTATGATATAGATAGTTATATCCTTGTAATACTGTATATTGTTAATCAATAATAAGGCAATTTTATTTAAAAAAAAAAAAAATCTTCTTGACTTTGTGGTGTAACCAGTTACTTAGGGTATAATTTAAATTATATAGATCTAATATTTTGTAATAAAATAATTTATTTGTATTTTAATATGCTTAAAACAATTTCAGACATCAAATGAAAAAAGTAAAAGAATATGTGACAAAACAAGATGATATCAGTGAAGAAAATATTTCAGAGTATATTACTGGTTATCATAATGCTCAAATTCAAAAATCTAAAGATGAAGCTCATGATGTATTATACAATTGAAATAAATAATATATTTAACAGTATTTAACATTATTTTTATGTTTATTATAGGTTCGTGAAGTATTGAGTTCCCAGAGAGGAGTTGATTCTGCTACTCAATTATCTATAACTCAACAAGATTCTGATAATGAATCAATCAAGTCGGATTCAGATGATGAACAAGAAACTCTTCAGTCTTCTAGAAATACAACTGGTACTAGAAGTCGAGGAGGAAGAGGCCGTGCTGGTAGAACTCCTAAAAATTCTACTAGAGCTAAAGGCAGAGGAAGAGGTCAAACTAAATTAAGTTTTTAGAATAACTCTCTTAATTTTAATTTGGATTAACCTATTTTATTATAATAATTATATTTGTAAACCGTTTTTACAGTTTTTATTCTGAATACTTTATCCTCTTGGCTAGTTTGAAACAGAACGTAACAATTACATAATTATAATGCTAATAGTTTTTGTATATTTTATTGTAGTAATTGTTATTTGATAAAAATGCAAACCCGGTATTTTTTTTTATTTTTTTTGAAAATGATTGTAGACAAAGTATATTATTATGTTATTGTTACTTAAGGTAATTTTCTCTAGTTGGCACTTTAGAGAGGGGATTTTTTGAATTTCTAAAAAGTTTTCCAATGAATTGAGAAAATAAGGAAAAAAGTGCAAAAAATTTCAACAGAGAGTGAGAATCGAACCTTACACCGCTTAGTATTTTCATGACTATTATAACTACACACTTGTTGATTTTTCATAGGTAGAAGATATTTGGTTGGTATGCTCCAAAAAAAAAAAAAATTTAAGCGACTCAAAACATACATATATTATTGATTTGTTGATCAATATATATTGAAATTAGCATTAAATAGAAATCTTATAATTTTTTTTTTATGTATGTCATTAACTTTTTTCCTAGAAAACGTTATCCTATTGCCAACTTCAGGTTCGAATCCCATCCTCGTCGGACTTATCTTAGTTATGACAAAAATGTTATATTTTGTTGGAACTTTTATCTTATAAATTATAAACTATACCATAGAGTAAATTGTAAACACCTTCCTATTTTACCTGAAATCAAATGTCAATGTAACTTGTAAGTTATAAGTACGATTGTACAAATGTTTAATTCATTTCTATTTAATAATATTTGTAAAAAATGTCAACGATTCGATCTCATCTTGTGGAATCGAGGCAGACGGGCAGGCAGTTCAAAGTCAACGGATGCTGAGCGCCGAGCGGTATGCAACAGTTTGGCTTTAAAGTTTAAACTATATAGGTATAGTAACTATTTAGTAAAATTTTCAATTTCACATACCTACATGTTTAGGTAAGTTTTAGTTAATAGTTGTAATTGACTAGGTATTTTATGATTCAAGCATTTATGCATGTAAATAAAAGTTAATAAAATAAAATTAAACTTTGTTAAGTTTGATTTGATTTTTTATTTGTTTTCATATTGTGAATTCTTAATAAAATAATAAGTATGAATTTATTAATGTACATGATATTATGAGTGTTTTCTGATTTAGGTATTAATGATTGAAATTATTGGAGGAGAAAGTTTTTGTTGTTTTATTCAAGTTCAGCACACCCGTTCCTCAAGAATTAAAATAGAGATTTTATATAACTAACCCCGCGTCGGTGTGTTATTAGTTATTACATATTCTGACTATTTTATGTTTCCTCCAGACTTCAAATACTCATCGATACAATATCACATAATATATCTATTTCATTTTTACTAGACCAGTATATTTTGACATTTCGAGTTATGGTAGTAAATTCAAAATACCTCATAGAAAATATTTATTTTTTGAACAACAACTAAACAAATAGCACACATGTATGCCATCTGTATTATAATAATTAGATCATGTTTAACTTAATCTGTATATTGTTATAGACATTTCCTCCTTTAAAGTTTGTTACAATATGAATTATACAGTGTTTATAAGAATTTTGGGTGAATAGTTTTACATTTTTTAAATTATCTCAATTAAAAATTCAGAGGATTCGACTTTTATAATTTGCAATAATCACAAATACATAATTAAATAATTCATACAGGTAGATTTTTTAGACATGCTCACTGCCTTTTTTGGCAGTCAAACAATTTTTTTTCAATGGTGACTTCACCATAAAAACTATGATTTCCACTATTTTTTTTCACTCTAAATATGTCCTGTAGCAATACAAACTTTTGTTTTTTAAACATATTTTTTAAGCAAGATGTATTTAGTTAATTTTTCTGGAATTTTTGATGTAACGTACTTAGTCAAAATTCGGAATTATTCAAACTTCAAATTACGTAAGAAAATCATAAAATTCGCTTTATCTCGAGTCAGAAAAAGTTAGCGATTACATGTAATTACAAATTATATTATAATATTGCATATCATAAGGCTATTTTTCTAAATATTTAAATTAGAATAATTCAAAAACTACTCTTTCGAATTTTGATTTCGGTACATCAAAATTCACAGAAAAATTATCTCAATGAAATACCGTAGTGAAAATGGAGTAGTTTTAGGTAAAATACCTATTGTCCTTATAGTACAGAAGTTAAATCTATGACTAATTTTTGATGTTTTAATTGTTAAGCATTTAAGCTCAATAATTATTGCTATAAAAAGTAAAATAATACCAATTTTAAAAGTTAAATATTGGACGTCAATAATAAAATATCGAAAACTAGTTTCTACATACAGGCATAAGCTATTTCTCTTCTATATTGGTAGGTAATAGGCAGGGCCGTCCTTAGGGGGGGGCGAGAAGGGCCCAGGCCCTGGGCCTCGCGCTTTTTGCTTAAATTTGGGGCCTCGCGTTTGAAAAAAGTAGTAAAATTGGTTTTATTTTCGTCGTGGTGTCCGAGGTACCTACCAAATTTTTTGTGTGATAAGAATTATTAATGTTATAATAATATGTTTATAGATAGATGATTTAATACCTAAAAGGTGTTTAAAGTATTTTCGCCCTGGGCCTCGCAAATCTTAAGGACGGCCCTGGTAATAGATATTTAAATATTTTGCTTTTCACGTGTAAAGAGTGTGACTCAGTGGCGCAATTAGGCTTGAAATATTTGGCTATATTATCCGAATGACTGAAAATATAAATAATTATTTTTGGAAGAGCATTTTTGGAGGCACCAAGTGGTAAGTGCTCACAGATCATACTGTTTTCACTACTCACTAGTCACACTGATGAAGTGTTAAGTAACTTAAGTGTGTTCAAAGAAGTGCGCACGGGAGATGCCGTGTGTGCTTCCGGTCACGCCCCAAAATTTTGTAAATGGGGCCCTAAAATTTAAGTCTAAGAGTAAGGGACCAGTATTTTAATTGATATAACTCAAATCAAATGTTTTTTTCTATAATATTTGGTAAACAATTAATCATGTTTAGTAATAACAAAAATTAAAAATAAATGTTTTAAATTTTCGTGTAAAAAACTAATAGTATAACACCTAGATGTTTTTACTACAAAAGTACAAACCATAAATAAAAGTTTAAGCTATTTTTGAAAAATATATGAGATTCAAGAAGAAATGGGACTACTTTACTTTTACTTTACTTGGGACTACCTAATATACCACAATATTATAAAAAAATAAAGTTATATTTATTTATACATTATAATTTATTAAATGTACATGTCATGTTATGAGAGGGCCCAAATCAAGAAATAGGCCCGAAAATATGGTAGGCACCTCCTGAAATACAGGTCTGCGCAGACGCCTGCGAGTGTGTTCGAAAGTCGAAACAATTACGGGGACGGATTAAATACAAATAATAAATTATTTAATCGGTTTACCCGTGATATAACCACCGAACTATGTGGCGGTAGCGAATAACCACGGGCACATAAAATGTAATATATATATATTATTTAATATTTAAAAATAATATATAAATAATGTTATATACATCTGAGCGAATACCTAACCCAGACGTTTAAAATAAAAAACGGTGGCCATTGAATGTGAATTTCGTGGAGTTTTCGAGTTCCAGATCGGGCGCCACTGTCACGTTTAGCCGGCACGACGTGTTCTATTCTATTCTGTGGTGGTACTCGTGGTCACGTCTACCACGCCAGGTGCACCAGTACACACGTACTCAAAAAATTACTCTCGTACGCCATCACCACTGTACCGTTACTGTTACTCATACACATTACAGTATTGCGCACACACGCACACGCACGCCATAGAATTATACACGCACACGCACTGTACGGTGTACATCTGTGTTTACGCTGTGGCCGTGCAATTGTGCGTGTGCCTGCCGTAAGCCGTTGCCCGCTAGTCGCTACACTCGCTACCATTCGTCGAGAACTCGAAAATGGCGAACAGTTTGTATGTGACGGCCGTCTTTGGTTATCCCAACTGAGTTCCACGTATATTGGCTTGGTCGACTCGTTCCTGTCTGCTTGCGCGGGGTTCGAAATGCAGTAAAATACCGTCGTCTTGCCCGACGGAATTGTTTCGTTGCGTGTACAGCGCGTGAAGTGTGTACCAGACACCAGTGGACTATATCGGGTACAGGTAACTAACGATTATGAATTCATTATAATTATTTTGTCGGTCGAACGAGAAAACCGTTCTAAGCTTTATCTACTCGGTGCTTAAATATCTAATGACTGTTATTTGTTCAACGCGGAATGCCTTCAAGATTTTCTTTTTTTGGCCGATTAAAAGTACATTTAGAACGGTCGTATATTCTTTTTAGGTTAGGTTGTCGATTTATTTATTGACGTTTTTTCACACACCGGTAGTGTTTGTACTTTTGTAGTTATATTTTTATTCTAACTTATTCCGGACTCCGATTTTTAGTCGTATTTTTTTTCTAATTCTTATTAATTTTACTAAAGGTAACTCGTCAATAGGCGAGTTTATAAATTTATTTATAATCCAATAGGCGGATTATAAGCGTGAAATATATTTTTAATTTAAATTTTTTTTCATGGCTCTTTCTCCCTAAACAATCTGGGGTTACTACTATGCTATGGCATTAAAACACAAAAATTAACCATTCTGCTTTACTAATTCCTTCCAATTCGGAGCAAATGCTCGTACCCTTCAATTTTTTAGATTTTTTTTTGAAACTCATGTATTTCATCTTTTAAAAATTAGTGGTGCAATTACAAACTTGATTAGATTTTAAATTAGGACAATTTGAAAATTTGTTGTATTTTGGTATTATATTTCATTTTGAAATCCATGTATTTCAATATGCAGTATGACGACAGTACTGGATTCTCACTGTAGAACTTAAAAAGATAATATACTCTGTTTTCTTATGAAAAACCTTGTGGCGGATTATCTTAGTTTTGAATATTTGAAATTGACTTAACTTCAGAATTAATCAAATCCGAAAAATTTTAATTGCACTGCTATTTTTTAAGGGTTAAAATAAAATTGAGGGATGGGTGGTTAAGTGCATTACAGTTTCTAATTTTGTATTATTTACACACAAGAGTTGATATAGACCATACCCACTTTTTAAAAAAAAATTTAAGCGAATGCTGTACCATCATTATAGGACAGCTGCTACTATGCTAATTTTTGTTTATAACTTTTCTGTGACATAATATTTGCGTAAGTTATTAAATAACAAGATGTATGCACGAATACCATGTTACTTAATTATGTTATATGTTTATCTAAAAAATGTATTTTATTTTAGGTTATTTAACTAAAATCCATCATGTATTTGTATAATATGACATTGCAACGTGGCAGCGGTATAACACACGCTATACATGGAAATTTCAGTGGTGGAAAAGTACAAGAGATATTAGTATCTCGTGGTAAATCTTTAGAACTTATGAGGCCAGATACAAATACAGGCAAAGTTCATACATTATTAACGGTTGAAGTTTTTGGAATAGTTCGTGCTTTAATGAGTTTCAGACAATCTGGAGGCACTAAAGGTAAAATAATGTATTAAGATATATCTTTATTTATTTATACTCTGTTCCCCAAGAGGACGTGCTGAGTGGCAATTTAAATTTTTCCCATTTATGTTTAAAAGGTCTAATCCTTTGTGTGCCATAGACATGGATGTTCTCTGGTGGAACAGAATATTGTAATAATAATGAAAAATGTTAAAAACTTATACATTAACAAAATGTTATTAATTTATAATACTGTTTATTATTATAGAATAACAATACTATATTATTTAATTTTCAATACTTTTTTAGATTACATAGTGGTTGGTTCTGATTCTGGTAGGATTGTTATATTAGAATATTTGCCTTCAAAAAATGTCTTGGATAAAGTGCACCAAGAAACTTTTGGCAAGAGTGGTTGTAGACGAATAGTTCCTGGGCAGTATTTGGCCATTGATCCAAAAGGAAGGGCAATAATGATAGGTAATGATATTTAAAATTTAAATTATTGTTTTAAGTGTAAAGCATTCATTATTTTAAAATATTTGTAGGTGCTGTTGAAAAACAAAAATTAGTATACATTCCCAACAGAGATGCTGAAGCACGACTAACAATTTCATCTCCTTTAGAAGCTAACAAAAGCAATACATTAGTTTATCATATGGTTGGAATTGATGTTGCATTTGATAATCCAATTTTTGCTTGTCTTGAAATTGACTATGAGGTATTAAAAATAAAACAATTGAAATTTTAGCTTATATTTTATTTAATCAAAATATTTTTAGGAAGTTGATGCAGATCCAACTGGAGAAGCTGTACAAACTACAAGACAGACACTAACATTTTATGAAGTAGATTTTGGGTTAAACCATGTAGTACGTAAATATAGTGAACCTTTAGAAGAACACGCTAACTCCCTCATTACTGTTCCTGGCGATAAAGATGGACCTGGAGGAGTATTAATATGTTCAGAAAATTACATAACTTATAAAAATCAAGGAGAACAGCCTGATATAAGGTGTCCAATACCTCGTAGACGAGTAAGTGGATTTTTAAATTTAATATAAGTATGACAAATTGAAGCACTATAAGTTTCTCTTGTGACCGAATATTTTTCCCCTACTGATTGTGAATGAGTGCTATAATAATAGTTGTTAATTATTTTATTGGGAATTATTGTATTTAAATATAATTTTTATTAATACTTTCTCAAATTGATTATGTCTATTTATAGAATTGTATTTAAGAAAATGCACAAAAGACATAATAGTAATTACTAATTAGTAATAACTAATAAGTTCATAATGAAATTATTTGGTGATTTGATATTTTTAAGATAAAATTTTTTTTTAAAAAACTATAGGTACTATAGGCACTATAGGTATCTCTTGTGTGCGAGTATTTTTCCCACACCGGTCGTGAATGAGTGCGATAATAATAGATTATATTTATTTTAATGGATTATATTCTACATAAATGTAATTCTTTATAAGTATTTTCTAACAATAAATATATGTACTTATAAAATACGATATATTACATTTTTAAGATAATAATTAATTAAAACTAGGAACTTTACAAATTTTTGAGTGTTCTTAATAATTGCAAAATCTACAGCATACTGATATATTTCATTGATTGATGAGGCTGTATTATTCATTCTGAACATTTAAAAACGTACATTTAAGATTACGTTAAGCTATTTTACCTTTAGAAATGTTGATCATTGCATTGTACAATAATATATTGAAAAAATAACATAAAAACAAATAAAATGACCAAAAAATTCCTTAAAAATGCCCTTTAAAATGTAAAAATCATTGGATGATACAAAAACAGCTATAAAATGTGAAATTAAAGTCTGTTATTGAAGTCTTTGTTATGTGAAATAAATTATGTACTTGAAAAGTATTGTCAAGATCATCCGAAAAAAAGATATATTTTCTATTGAAATCTGGGCCCTAATTGTAATATATTATCTATATAGATATTACAATTTTCTTAAAATGTCTTCATCTTCAGTCAATTTCCTGTTATTTATTTTGACTAATTTTATCATTTTGCTTATTGTGCTGTATTCAGAATCTAAAAAATAAATTGAATATGCATTCAGTGTTTCACTACATAATAAATCATTTTATAATGGTGATATATTATTTTATTGATTTTTTTTTCATTAAACTTAATTCAATTATTCAACTGTTATTATTAGCAAATGTCTGAGTTAAAGATTGCAGCGCATTCTACCCATAGCGAACTGTACTACACACTTATTGACAGACATATTTGTAGTATCTATATAGACTCATATGAATACCTCTATAATATACTGTGGTTTCAAGTTAAACCAATACAGATTATTATTCACCCATCCCTGTATCAGTGGAAAACAGTAATTTTATTATGAAAATAATAGTAATAAATAGTGACTAATATATGAAAGTAACACAATTCTATTATGATATATTTAGGTTTAAAGGATTTTGTAAATTTTATAGCACTATAGGTATCTCTTGTGTGCGAGTATTTTTCCCACACCGGTCGTGAATGAGTGCGATAATAATAGATAATATTTATTTTAATGGATTATATTTTACATAAATGTAATTCTTTATAAGCATTTTCTAACAATAAATATATGTATTTATAAAATAGGGTATATTATATTTTTAAGATTCTGAGTGAAAATTGGATTTCATTAAAATTGCAAAACCTATGGCACCTCGATTTTCAATAAATTTTATTTTCTTGTCTACTCATGACAAAAAATAGTAGAGATCTGAAATTTTCACTGAATAATATCAAGTTGTTTATAGATATTCGAAAAATTCTAGTAACATGTAATTTCAAAATTATTAAATGAATATTTGATGAATGTTACATTTTGATAAAAATCACAGATTTCTTAAAATTACTGTAGTTAAATATTCTTAAAACCTTCAATTATTATACCTTTGAAATGGGATACACGATTTTTCATAAATTTTCTTTTGTAGAAATAATAAAAAAAAAATGTTTTTGGAAGGGCATGGAAAATTTTTATAAGCGTTTAAAAATGAAATATTAGTGTAATTGGGTAATTCAACTAATTTCAATTATACAATATATAATAATATAATAATTATTTGGTTGTTATTCTATAAATATTGTAGCAATTCATTTATAGAGTACTTATATTATCATTTTATGAACATTATAATTTTTTAGCAGTTTAGAAGGATAATTAGATTTTGTTGATTAAAGCACTATAGGTATCTCTTGTGTGCGAGTATTTTTTCCCACACCGGTCGTAAATGAGTGCAATATTAATAGATACTACTAATTTGAATTATATTATTTATAATTTGTTATATGTACAATCTCATAACATGTTTACTGGGTATCTTAAAGATATTATACTAATTAAAATGTTTGTAAGGAATTTGTCTGCATTGTATTGTTTCAAATTTGCAAATTTAAGTGGGACAATCAGTATATGATATTATATAAATTTAAAATTTTTAGAATGATTTGGATGATCCAGAACGAGGAATGATTTTGGTTTGTAGTGCCACACACAAAACTAAGTCAATGTTTTTTTTCTTGGTTCAAACTGAACAAGGAGATGTTTTCAAAGTTACATTAGAGACCAATGAAGAATTTGTTACAGAAATTAGATTGAAGTATTTTGATACTGTTCCAGTAGCCTCTGCAATGTGTGTTCTGAAAACTGGGTTCTTGTTTGTAGCTTCAGAGTTTGGCAATCAGTAAGTTAAGAAAATTCCACTAAATTATAATAAAAAAGTGTTAATTATTTTAACTCTGCAGTTACTTATACCAAATAGCAAATTTGGGTGATGATGATGATGAACCAGAATTTAGTTCGGCAATGCCTCTTGAAGAAGGAGATACATTTTTCTTCGCTCCTAGACAATTACGAAATTTAGTTTTAGTAGATGAAATGGATTCATTATCACCTATTATGGCTTGTCAAGTTGCTGATTTAGGTAAAGTAATTTTCTAAAGATCTTTTTAGGTTTTATATCACATAATTAGGTTGAATAAATATGATGCCTGTGTTAACCTGCGGAGCTGATTCAATCTTTAGGACATGATAAATTGTAATATACCAATCATCTTACCATTTTTTATCATTTTGGTTAAAAATTCAATATTGGTTGGGAAATAAATTCGTTTAACTATCCTACAGCTTTTTGTCTATAAATTGGTTGTGTGGAAACACTCGATACATAAATATAATTACTATTAAATATTTTCTTGGATCTATCCATATGAATAAAGTTACAATATTTTTGAAAATGATGTTAAAAATACACTTTTTGAGGCTGAATAAATATGATGCCTGTGTTAACCTGCGGAGCTGATTCAATCTTTAGGACATGATAAATTATAATATACCAATCATCTTACCATTTTTTATCATTTTGGTTAAAAATTCAATATTGGTTGGGAAACAAATTCGTTTAACTATCCTACAGCTTTTTGTCTATAAATTGGTTGTGTGGAAACACTCGATACATAAATTATAATTACTATTAAATATTTTCTTGGATCTATCCATATGAATAAAGTTACAATATTTTTGAAAATGATGTTAAAAATACACTTTTTAAGGCTGAATAAATATGATGCCTGTGTTAACCTGCGGAGCTGATTCAATCTTTAGGACATGATAAATTGTAATATACCAATCATCTTACCATTTTTTATCATTTTGGTTAAAAATTCAATATTGGTTGGGAAATAAATTCGTTTAACTATCCTACAGCTTTTTGTCTATAAATTGGTTGTGTGGAAACACTCGATACATAAATATAATTACTATTAAATATTTTCTTGGATCTATCCATATGAATAAAGTTACAATATTTTTGAAAATGATGTTAAAAATACACTTTTTGAGGCTGAATAAATATGATGCCTGTGTTAACCTGCGGAGCTGATTCAATCTTTAGGACATGATAAATTGATAAATTATAATATACCAATCATCTTACCATTTTTTATCATTTTGGTTAAAAATTCAATATTGGTTGGGAAATAAATTCGTTTAACTATCCTACAGCTCTTTGTCCATAAATTGGTTGTGTGGAAACACTCGATACATTAATAGTTAATTAGTTAATAATTTATATTAATAATTTTTAGACCAATCACCTTACCACTTTTACATTTTATTTTTTTGTAAAAGCTCAATATTGGTTGGAAAAATATTTTGTGTAACTTTTTATCCTATCAGTTTAAGAATTAAACTGAGTTGAATGTTTGCAATACATTTCTCATATAAAAATCCATAATGTAGTATTTGACATACTGGTTTAAGATGTAAATCAAGGTTATATTATACTATCATACAAGTATATTATTATAATCTGAATATGATAATAAAAAAAATTCACTTGCCAACTGAAAATATTCGATTATTTTTTAATTTATTTTATTTTAGCTGCTGAAGACACTCCACAATTATACATGGCTTGCGGTCGAGGATCAAGATCTACTTTAAGAGTCTTAAGACATGGACTTGAAGTTTCAGAAATGGCTGTATCTGAACTGCCAGGCAGTCCAAATGCAGTGTGGACAGTAAAAAGAAGAGCGGATGGTAAGATATCAAATGCAATATTTTGACCCAAAATAATTTTTTTACGTTTCATTACTTATATGTATTTTTTATTATTATATATTTAAATATATATATAATTGAACTATTTCAACTCAATCTTAATGTATTATCAATTTAAAAATATATTTTTTATGAAGATATAATCTTTTTTTTTATCTTGCTTAGTTATTGTTTTAGAAGTTCTATTGTGTATATTTAGATTATATGATAATCATATTTAAGTTATAAGATCTAAAAATCTGTACATAATTTATTTTATATATGATCTATTAAATATTAGGTAGGTACTTGGGCTATTTATAAGTTATCTTAAGACCTCCCGAAATGTCCGCTCTTATTTTATTTGAATAGAAATCTTAAAATCCAATCGTATATTAATGCGCTGGTGAATAGATTATAAAATCTATCAAACATCAGTTCGTTTATTTTTCAGGTATTGAATCACCGTAGTGGCTCTGAATCAAATAGGTAAGTTGTAGAGTTGGACGGGAGTGATCGAAGAAATCCATTTATAAAATAAGGACACACTTCCTCAGCCGAAATAGTTAAAGAAAATGAGTTTATTAATTTATATTGTAAGATTAATTGTAAAGTGACAAGAAAATACTGGTGTATAATATTTTCATTGTTTCAGCATATTGATGTAAATGGGATGAGTCCTAATATGGGGCATTCCAACACTAAACAATCAACTAGTTGTCTACTATTGATCACAACATTTAAATATAGTTTTAATTTTTTTTTATTCTAATGAAATACAACTTCAAGTCGCTTAAGTTTTTACCCTATTCATTTTGAATAAATTACTTCATAAATATTTTACATTTTTAAATCTTCTGTGATTTCCTGTAAAATCAAATTAATTAATTTTGTTAATATTAGCTAATTTCTTATTTTGTTTCCAAAAATAAGATTGGTAGTTAACTTTTTATTGAATTTTGTTTTCCTTTATGATGAAAAAAAAAAATTCCATCTATCGAATTAAAACAATATTTGATAATATATTTTGTTTTAATTCTTTCAGAAAATTATGATGCCTATATCATCGTGTCTTTCTCAAATGCTACTTTAGTATTGTCTATTGGAGAAACTGTGGAAGAAGTTTCAGACTCTGGTTTCTTAGGAACTACGCCAACACTATCTTGTTCTCCATTAGGTGATGATGCTGTAGTACAAATATATCCAAATGGTGTGCGTCATATACGTTCTGACAAACGAATGCATGATTGGAAAGCACCAGAAAAAAAAAAAATTGTGAAGTGTGCTGCTAATCAAAGACAAGTTGTGATTGCTCTTGGTGGTGGTGAACTTGTCTATTTTGAAATGGATCCGGTAAATAAAATAATTATATTTTTCCATTATTAATTAGGTAATAATTAATAATAATAACAAAGTATTATTAAATGTTTAAATAATTTTAAGTTTTCTATTGAAATATTGTGTAATACCGGGTTTTATTTAAAGTCATCACTCATCAGGTATAAAACCATGAAATTTCTATATTTTATTTATTTTGATGTTTCATAAAATATTTATTAATTTTTAATAATTTATTTAATTTTTATATTTTTAATTTTTTTATCATGTTATTATTTTATTACTTTGTTACTTTGTTACTATTTTAAAAGTATTAACCACAAAGCAATTTTATTATTGTTTTTATTTTTGATTGGTTAATGATTCAAATTCTAATGAGTAAGATATATTGAATACTAATAAGATGTTTAAAATATTGTAATTAATATAGCATCATTTATTATTTGAAATATTTATTTATATTATAATATTTCAATCCAATTATTTTATTGATGCTAGAAAAACTTAACAAGTATGTCGCCTTCTAAAAGCCGATACATGCTCATTGAAGTGAACCATATTTGTACATTTATGATCTAATTAAAATTATTTTTTTTTTATAAAATGTGAAGCACATTTTATATTTGAGTTATTTTTACTAAATTGAATAATTACAAATTATTTAAATTGCTGCTAAATAAAATAGCAAACATGTCGCCTTCTAATAGCCGATACATGCTCATTGAAGTGAACCATGTTTACACATTATTTTGTTTTCTGATATATTGATGGACAAATATTTAAATATTTAGTTATAATCTTATATTAATTTTAGACTGGACATTTAAATGAACATAAAGACCGGAAAGAAATGAATTCTGATGTTCTTTGTATGGCATTGGCAAATGCTCCTTCAGGAGAACAGATGTCACGATTTTTAGCTGTTGGTTTAACTGATGAAACTGTTCGTATTATTTCTTTAGATACTACAGTAAGTTTTTCTTGATTACTTTTTATGAACTTTACTTGATAAGATTATTATTTTTATTATTTTCTACTTCAAGGATTGTTTAGTCCAATTGAAAATGCAAGCTATACCAGCCATGCCTGAATCATTATGTATTGTGGAAATGGGTGCTAGTGATGGAGGCTCTTCAGATGAACCTGGAATGAATTCTCATTCAATGTTATATTTGAACATAGGCTTACAAAATGGTGTATTACTTCGTACTGTCTTGGATGGTGTTACTGGAGAAATGGCTGACACAAGAGCACGTTACTTAGGAGGAAAACCAGTCAAACTTTTTAAAATAAGAACACGAGGGAATGAAGCGGTAAGTGTGATATATGTCTTAATGGTATTTATGTTTTATTTTCATATATTTTTTTTTTCCAGGTACTTGCCATGTCTAGTAGATCATGGTTAAGTTATTATTACCAAAATCGTTTTCACCTCACACCCTTATCATATGAGAGTTTAGAATATGCTTCTGGTTTCTCTTCAGAACAGTGCCCTGAGGGTATAGTTGCTATATCTGGTAATACCTTACGGATTTTAGCCTTGGAAAAATTGGGTGCGGTTTTTAACCAAGTTTCATTTCCGGTTGAATATACACCCAGAAAGTTTGTTATTCATCCAGATTCTGCTCATCTAATTGTGGTGGAAACTGAACATAATGCATATACTGAACAAACAAAAAAACAAAGGCGAATTCAAATGGCAGAAGAAATGCAAGAAGCTGCTGGAGATGAAGAACAAGAATTAGCTAAAGAAATGGCTGAAGCATTTTTGAATGAGGATTTACCTGAAAATGTGTTTGGTGCTCCTAAAGCTGGTCCTGGAATGTGGGCATCATTAGTCAGATTGTTCAATCCAGTTCTAGGTATAACAGAAGCTGTTTATAGGTTCCCACAAAATGAAGCAGTTATGAGGTTTGTACTTAATAATTATTTTTTCTTTAATTATAACAAGTTAATTCTATATATTGTTTTTATAGTGTTGCTTTAGTACGTTTTTCAAGTTACCCAGATTCACAATTTGTTCTATTTGGTGTTGCCAATGAACTTCATTTGAACCCAAGACATGTTACTTGTGGATATATCTATACATATAAGTAAGTTCAGTTTGTTTTCATCAAATTTGAACTTAGATATTTTAAAAACATTTTCAAACATCATATTGTTTTCAGAGTTAATCCAACATGCACATCTTTAGAATTAGTGCACAAGACCACTGTTGACAATGTACCAACTGCAATATGTGGTTTCCAAGGACGTGTCATAATTGGCATTGGTCGAATTTTGCGCCTATATGATATTGGTAAAAAGAAACTATTAAGGAAATGTGAAAATAAAGTAAATAGTTAAATTTTTAGATTTTATGTTTATAGTTGATCTTCATACTTTTTCTGGTTTTTCAGCAAATACCACTACTAATAGTTGGAATTCGAGTCATGGGCTGTAGAATTTATGTTAGCGATGTTCAAGAAAGTGTTTATATGGTACGATACAAGCGAAATGAAAATCAACTAATCATATTTGCTGATGATACACAACCCAGATATATTACAGCTATGGAAATACTTGATTATAACACTGTTGCTACTGCTGACAAATGTGGAAATATTTCAGTGGTATGACATTGGCAGCAATAAATGTTAAATTAGTATGTTATATAAATATTTTTTTAATTTCAGGTAAGGTTAGCTTCATCAATATCTGATGAAGTTGATGATGATCCAACTGGTAATAAAAGCCTTTGGGACCGTGGTTTACTCAATGGTGCCTCCCAGAAAGCAGATTTTATTGTGAATTTTCATGTTGGAGAAATTTGCACTTCAATACAAGTAAGTAATTAATGTACAAGGTGTTCCCTCACTTGGTTTTACCCAAAGCAATATCTCCCATTTTGTAGATTTTAGGTTTGTTAATGTAAACATTTTAAAAATTATTTTTTTATTTGAAGTGAATTTCAAAGATAGCCATTTTATATTGCTTTTTTTCAATGACGATAGTTCAATTATAATTAAATTCCTTATTTTCGATAATATTTTTAGTTTATTAGAAAATAGTATATTATTTACACAAAAATTGACAATAGATTTTTTTTTTCAATTTTTAATAAAACATTTTTATTTACCTTACTATTGTCAATAAAACGTCTTAAGCCCAGGGATTCTCACTTTGAAAAAACTGAAGTTGTGATTATCCCCATTAACACTAGAGTTATTATGTAAAATCCCGGTGGGACTCCCTGTCAAGTATGCTCACCCTTTAGTATATTCTACATTTAATGGTTATTACCAGGGATTGGGATTTATAGCACTTATAATTGCTTAAATACGTCGTTATAAACACTCAACTAAGCCCTTAAAAATATTAAAATAAGCAAAAAAAAAATTTGCTTTAAACAATCAAAAGGGTTTTGGCGTTCTTGAGATGTATCATAACTTCCATCCGGGGTTGGCAAATAATTTCAATTATAGTCCGGAAGATAAAAATAATAAATGAAAAACATGGTCCAGTAGAATAAAACGAATTAACACTCTAAAAGTAACTGAAAATTCTAGATTTTTTCAGTGGCCTGTGTCATAATATGTAAAGATATTGCAAAAAACCAATCATAATCGGAAAAACTAAAAAAAGTATTGGAATAGGCTAAAAAGAGCACTAAAAAATTTTATATTTGAGATCATTGAAGAAACATGACATGAATTTCCATTCTGCTAGATTTCATGTTAAGCCTAAAAATAAGCAAATCTTTGAAATCCCGAACTTTGGTTATTACTTAAATTTAATTAGTTTCATAACTTATTGCTAATATTTTTTGTTTTAGAAAGCCACTTTGATACCGGGTGGTTCTGAATCCCTAGTTTATGCTACTGTGACTGGCACTATAGGTGTTCTCGTGCCATTTACTGCTCATGAAGAACAAGACTTTTTCCAACATCTTGAAATGCATATGCGTTCAGAGAATTCTCCTCTTTGTGGAAGAGATCACCTATCATATCGATCTTACTATTTCCCAGTTAAGGTTAGTGAATTAAAAATATATTTTGTCATTGTAACAATTAACTTTTAATTTATAATTTTTGTTTTCGTTAGAATGTTTGTGATGGAGATCTTTGTGAACAGTTCAATTCTATTGATATTGCTAAACAGAAAAGTATTGCTGCCGATCTTGATAAAACACCAGCCGAAGTGTCTAAACGACTTGAGGATATTAGAACAAGATATGCTTTTTAAATAATAACCTACCCTAGTTTTTGTATTATATTTATTTTATATGTAATTAATTATATTTTTATTTGATAAGTTAATGAGTTCAAATTAACTAAATTTCTAATTTTGTTCAATGAGTTCCTGGTAATAATTCATGTTGAGTACTTTTCATGTGACTGATTTATTCGTATAACCATGAAAATGAAATTATTATAGCTTATTTATTACTGAATTTATAAAATATCTGGAACCCTTATTATCCTTTTTAATCTTATGAATAGCCTAAGCGTTTGATTAAGTGTGGCATCCCAGTCTCTTGTCCAAATTAAAAAAAAAATTTCCTCTACCATACTACTGATGATAGTTCTTTTATGACTAAAAAGTAAAATTGGATCTGAAATTTCATTCTTGGCCCAGATATCAGCAGGAGTTCCAAGATCCTCTTGCTCTCGTTATTTGGGATTGTTCCTGAATCAATGCTTAGCCTTGGCAGACCAGAACACATAAAACAAAAACCATCTTAAACTCAAGGCACAGTTAAAACTCAAAACTTATTACAAAAATAAAATTACTCCTCTGTAAAACTTTATTATTGTCCAATTGGACATATGGGATTCAATAGTGGGGTGCAGCCAGGTCCAGATTCAAGCACAGACTGTAATATAGGCTACAGCCAATGGGTCGACATCACACAATTTAGGTTTTTTTTTTTAATTTAAACTTATTACAATTAGTTTGAAACAGTATAAATTAAATTATATTATTATGTTAGAACTTTTTTTTCAGTTTTCAAAAATTGGTTTTGTGCAATGATTAATATCATTTACAGACACGTATACCACAAATATGTTAATGAGAATTTCCCATACACTGCGTCAGTACGGGATGCAAACATTTGTCTTCGTAATACTGTTGGCAATTGTCGATAAAGCTATCAATTGATTCTGATTATCGCTCGATAACGTTTGGTTTCTTTTTCGCTGTTCTTCATTTAATTTGTTTCCCGCAATAACTGTTTCTTGTTTCTTGGTCGACAACAACGATGCGTACGTAAACATGTTTATAGGTAATTATTGTCATTTATGACAATATCGTCGCTTGCCAACCCTGATTAAAAGTAATTACCTTCGTTGTTTGCCGTCTGCCTACAGGTGATTTGTAATAAAAAATGTTATTTTTATTAATTTATTGTAAGATGATCTAAAATTCTTTTGTATTAGTTCTTTGACCACTTGACAGTTTACACCATACTTTTTCAAATGTTATTGTCATTACACCAAATTGTTTTTTGTAAAAAGTTGGAAATTTGAACTTCACTCGATTTTGGGAAGAAAAATGATTTGGAAATGTTTTAGAGGTGGCCTTAATCGTCCTTTTTGAGGAGTATATATTAGTTAAAACATCTTTCTCTTAAACACAAATAGTGTTTGAGATGGGGAGGGTAGAGTTGATGATCCACTTTGAACACTTCTACGATTTCTATAGTAAGCGCATAAACATTTGGAAAATGTACAAAATTTATATTTTAGAAAGATTTATATTTGTGCATATGCCCTTCTTATTTTCTAAAAACCTGGTAGGGCCTACAAATCCTAAATCCGACCCTGGGTGCAGCCAATAATATCTTTCATAAACTAAATATAGACTTTCCATTCTACAACCCTCTGTATTATCACAAATGCCCCATTCTGTGTTTCTAATCACATCTTTCATACAGATTTAAAAATAAATCATGGGATCTTCCAAAAATCCTGTTTAAACGATTTCACTCCTGACTGACAAACCGCTCAAATCCACTCTAGGTTTCGACACCATTCTTGGTAATCCTCGTAGACTGAAGTAGTGTAGAGATTTAATCTTTAACAACCCTATGTATGAACAAAAATGAATAAATCCATTTTTATAAAATGGTTACAATTAACAATCATTGTTATAAAATAATCAGAATTACTTGAAGTAAACAATGGTATACCCTCAAACAACGTATCAGTAGTCATAGGACCAGAATTATAAAAATTAAAAACGTTGCATAAATGAAACTATATGCATTTAATGGTTATTCAGTTAATTCATGTCATGTGTATCAAGTTATCAATTATATTCCGCATGCATACCTATTGTAATAATTTCAGATTGTAACGTAAAACAATGAAAGTTAAAAAAAAATCTTATGAAAGATGTTATTAGTTGGACATCAAAGAAATTAAATACCTAACACTATAGGGTCTACAGATTGGCGGTCGGCACTCGTAAGTTATGTTGTAAAAATAATTCATAAAATATATTTGTAAAAAGTATTTAAGATATATATAAATCGTCAAGTAGGTTACCTTCCTATTTGATGATAAATTTTATTTAACAAATTAAAAGTTGTATTTCTTACATTTGATAAATTATAATCTACTGTGTATAGGAGGTATGCATTTCTGTAATACAATTGAATTTTTTAGTTTCTTTTTTGTTCTCTTGTATGAAGACAGAAGAAGTTATCATTTTTGTTAGGATATTGAAAAATCAGATACTGCTGGAACTCGGAATTAAAGAAAGCGCGTGAACAATAATGGAAAATTGAACCCACCCATCCATCGAACTCCGTGTCTGAGTCTGAACCATGGGTTTCGGCCTTTCGGTACTATCTATAATGTCAACACTTCTCAGAAACTTGATAGCGGTTGTTGAGGTAAAAACGATATCGAATAGTTGATCACACGATTTGTCGTCGGTTAGTGGTGAAGAAGAGGCTATTATAATATACACCGGTTTTTAATTATATTTTAATGGACAATCGATTGGTTCAGAGACGGGTGAGCATGGGATAATGTAAGCAGGGGTGGCGGCATACCCTACGCCGCCGGAGTTGTTGTGTTGATGCCTCGATGGCGACATTGTCTCCCGCACGATAGGTCTGGTTACTTGGTAAACGGCGGCGAGTTAGGGGGCGCCCACGCGTTATCGGAATCGACCGACCCCGTCGGCGGGGCGCGAATGATTCCTCCGCCGCGTGCGCGTTCCCATGGTGACACACCCGGCTGCCGACTGAAGAGTGCACTAGCCACCAAGTAACCTATACGGTGCGCGGAGCTCTTTCGACGGTCTAGGGCGATCGCGCCTATCCGCGAACGTTTGATCTGCCCCCGCGTTCGCGTTATAAATCATAATAAATTCATACTTCGCGCGAGGTACCTCAAGTCCAGAGGTGTATCCACGTAGATACCATCACAGCCGCTTACTGCTCACGTTTCGAAACGCGGTCGTGGTATTCCCGTCTGATCACACACGGTCGTCCGTATACGGATTCAAACGTCCCCAGGGGTCTAACGTGCGCGTTTAAACGCTCGCAGATTTCACATCTTGTGCAAACGGATTTATCGTGGTATTGTAAACAACGAGCATTGCGGTCCATTTCCCCGCACGGTTTCATCGTCATACGAAATCAAGATTTTGATGAAAAACGCGTTTATAATATTATGACGGTATCGCAAACAAAATTCGTGAGATCTATGATTTATCCCCCCAGAATGTAGAACTGTATGTAGGTACATCAGGTTGTAATGATATTTATTAGTAAAAATAATATTTGCTGATATCGTGTTTTTCATCGTTATTTTCCATTACCTACTTTACATGATGTAAAATCTTTCAAATGATTTACAAAAACTAAGATTTAGGTATAATCATGTAGATTAAATAAACTACTTATGTTATGATGTATTGGCTTATGACTATACTATACTATACTATAATATATTTTATGTATATTAGAGCTGATCTCGGATTTTATAGAACTATAAAGTAATGAAATATGTGCTCTTTTATGACTCTCAAAAAATAATAGCAGAATAAAATTAATTTTAGATAAAAGTCGTTTTCATTGAATTTTCTCTCTCTCTCTCTCTCTCTCTAATTACATATTTTTTGAATTTTTTTTTATTATTTTGGTTAGAAATTTGAAATGTCTGTTTTAAAATCATTTCGGGCGAAAACCTAGTTCAAAGAACATAAAACAACATTTGACATTATACGACGGCAAAGTACTCCCTAACTTTTCAAGATGTTTCAAGTAGCTACTACTATTCCTGTATGTAAGTACGGCGACCTGTGAAAGGAATGATTTGAAATTTTTACGGACACTTACATATGTATACAACCATTTTCTAGATATTTGTAATATTTGTATGTAGATTGTAAGTATTTTACACTGTTAGTATTTAGTAGGTATATTATATAATACATGTATAATACATAATATGGAATAGAAACACTGATAAAATGATGTAGGTACATTTAATTTGTTTAAATAATAATAATAATAAATAATAATAATAGTAAATAATAATAATAATAAATAATAATAATAGTAAATAATAATAATAATAAATAATAATAATAATAATAGAAATCAGTAATTGT
Source organism: Periphyllus acericola (assembly GCA_949715065.1). Lineage (NCBI taxonomy): Eukaryota > Metazoa > Arthropoda > Insecta > Hemiptera > Aphididae > Periphyllus > Periphyllus acericola. The sequence goes on from OX454272.1 coordinate 8,748,898, forward strand.
TAACGATATATTTGTTATAAAACAGTTTGAATCCCAATAATTTTCTCACATGACGAGGTGGCCGAGTGGTTAAGGCGTTGGACTGCTAATCCAATGTGCTCTGCACGCGTGGGTTCGAATCCCATCTTCGTCGAGGTACCAAAAATTTATGTACGGCGTGCGCGCGTTCACCGTTGGCTTATTTGTCTCACCCCTCAGTTTTTGTGCAGAGTTACACCTACATTATTTTTAAACATTTGTACACCCTGCCACTCCGCACGGTCAAGCTACAATAATTGATATTTTGTACAAATAGACAATAACAATAATTGGTCCGGACCTTCGGAATAAGTTTTTTCATGTACCTATACACAAAAATCGCTTATACCGACGTCTTGGGTAAAATATTCTGCGTTGAAATGCGAAAACACAATTAAATACACTTGTGACGTGATAAGAAACAATTTTATTTGGTTTATCATAGGTACGCTAAAAACAATAAAAAATGTAATTCACTGCAAATATTTCGCAGGGCAGTCGTGCGTGAAGACTTGGAATATTGTGTTATTGAATAATATAATATACACGCGTATAAGACGTATATTTATTATTATGTTTACGTATGTTATTGATTTCTGGAATATATTTTTTTTCAATGGCCGTACGTATAACTTGCAATATTTTAACTTGTACATTTACCTTATACATTCATATACAACAGTGTTTAAATCGTTTTGGAGTGTTCTTACATCATATTACTAATATTTAACAATAGTATTAACTGCAGTTCACATGTTCAATGGACATTTTATCATTGATTATAAATACTATAATATAGTATTTATAATCAATGATTTTATATTCGAGTCATGAGAAAGTTCATGCTTGAATGTACTCTTTAAGTTTATATTTAAGTAATCCATAAACAAGAAACGTTATATTTCTGGATACATATTTACCATTACATATGCTACCGATACGATAGGTATTAAGGTTATATTGAAAAATGTTGCACTGAAAATGTCGTCATGTTTATTTTAAAATAACTATTTATGCCTCTAAGGCCCTAACCACGCATCGTATACACAATATAGTATACCTACATATACTCCGTTCGTTCCGTCTGATGCATACCTCTCGCAGTTGTTTGACACTCAGTTTATTATAATTTTTTTTTTTTTGTGATAAATGTTTTACGCTTATATTATCTATGTACCTACCTAAATCATCGAATAGTATACAATTGTACAATACCTCTATACATCGTGAGAAAATGTAATGCTTACATACTTAGTATGAAAGTCTAAGGGGTACTTCCTATATTACAATACACTATTTTGCCTCTGCCGGTAACGACAAATGATATACTTTGCAACGCGTGTTATGTAATCTCAAGACGGAAGAGAGTCGTGTAAGTGTAGGTTTTGTTTTATTCCGAGGTATTGGTAAAAGGTAAACCGTTACGTGTGAAAGAGTGATAAACGACCCGTTTTTGAAAACCCGTTGCCAAGAGAACCGTCCGAATAATAATAAAATTACAACGATCCGTAGTGATATTTTCTTTAAGATAAAAAAATTAATCTATCACTTCCATAATCACGTGGGTTTTATTTAAGTCTAGTGCGTTATCCGAAATGAGTTTTTGGTTATAGTTCTACTTCTAACTTCTAAGTTGCAATCAGCAGAGCGGTCTGCTAGATGAACTACATATCTACGATATATTTTAAGATGTTGAGATTTAAATGAGATACTAAATGAATAAAAAATATTATAACAGGTAAAAAGACTATACATTACAACTATATATATGGACACGAAAAATAAATGGAGTAGATTTTTGGTTAAGACTTAAGAGTGTTGTTTAAATGGTTTCTCTATGTAAAACCGTTGCGATTTATTAAAAATAGCGAGGCACAGTCGTACAGAGACCGGGTGAGATATAAAGACAGGTGACTGATGTATAGATGAATAAATTGTTCTTGTATGTAAATTTGAAATCAATGTATCGTTGGTTTAGTCCAACAATTCTGATGGAAGAAAGACGGGAGTCTCTATGTCTACAAATATATGGTTTAAGATCATTAAGTATAAGTGTACCTCATTATTTCGTAATTTTGTTGTAGAGGTGTCCACACGCAGAATTAACTTAAGGTATGGCAGACCCGGTGTTCTTAACGAATTCAGAAATCCGACAGTATAATTACTAATTATTAGCGTCATCTATGGAGACCACCGTGTCTATCGAAGTGCTTACCCCACAAAATACATCAGCAGCGTATCATTGATAGCCGCCTCTTCGTCGTTTTTGGGATTAGTATGTGGCACGTTCACACAACAATTCCATCGACTTATCGTGAATATGAGAAATACATTTTATAAAAATACGACCGAAAAATAACGTTTTCCATTTTTAACTTAGCTGATACCTACGTCATAATACCTATATACTGCCAAATTTCAGCCCTATCCGTCCAGTGGTTTAAGCTGTGTGTTGATAGATCAGTCTGTCGCGTTTTTTTTTTTTTTGGTGATCCTATTTTTTTGTCAAGCCGGATTATCTACATTATTGAAATTTCTTCAAGTCGAGATATACACGAATGCACGTAGAAATGTAGAGCGTATATTTAAAATATCATATTTTGTACTCATTAATTTAATTGCTTGTTCAAAACATATTGACGTAGTTTAATTCATTTTCGATGCCTTCAGAAACGGAACAAAATTGTGTTAAAAATTAAACTAAAATAGGTTTACCATCTATATTTATTTATTTATGTATTTTATATTCACGGGCAAATGCCCTTTTTTACAAGATTATAATAACTAATGTAATATTTCTGACATGTATATAAAAAGACAAGTTTATTCTATTATCTTATCACAATTAATATTAATATAATAATTTTATTACTTCTAAAGCCTTAAATTTAAATATATTGGGATTTGTGAGAAAGTACAAAAAAATCTAATCCTGTGTAAATCCTATTGGCCTATATGACCGTGTTTATTGGTAAATCGTAGATATTATATAGGTATCACATATAATGTATTTGAACTTATGGCACCTAATTAAATTTTTCATTACGCATTCTTTGCGGTTTGTATTAAAAATAAAACCGCCAAAATGTACATTTATGAAATACTTTATAGTTCTTAGAATTTCGAGAATTTTCGGAATGTTCGGAAGTGCCCGACATTAATGCGCCAGAAATATCGTCTTATATGTGTTGTCGTCATTCATATACTGACATTCCAATTTATTTGCCTCCTTTACAGCTTTCTCATAACAACCACACTCGTATATAGTCCTACGTATTTATTAAGCACTCCCTATTCGTAACCGAATAATATATAGTTGCCCATTGAATCGTATAGTCAATATAGATCAGTTCTGGAAAATATGATCGATTGTTTGATATTTAATATAGGTATCCGATCTATTGTGCGCACGAGTATGACGATACTTTATAAGTTTTAACGATCATGATTTTCAGAGATCACTGCAACCGTTGGTTATAGATTACTCATGGTGATTTTTTCACTCCTTTTTTTGGCTGTGAAATTGCTTAAATTAATTTTTTTTTTTAATGTTCAAGTTACCATACAATCTATGTTTTCTATAACTTTTTTGTCATGCCTCCTAAGGGTGTGGCGTATACATAAACTTTTTTTTTTCAAATAGAAACACAATTTTTTAACTTCAGTATTTCATTGACGTTATTTTTTTGTGAATTTTGATGTATTGAAATCAAAATCCGGACAAGTATTTTTTGAATTATTCTAATTTAGTAATGAGGAAAATAATTGTATTATACCGAATATTATATGTTATAATTTATAATTACATGTAATCGCTAATTTCTACTAATTCGAGATAAAGCGAATCTTACACTATTCATATTCAATTTTAAATTTGAATAACTCCCAAAATATTGGTTCTTATTTTAACTATGTTGCATGAGAAATTTCAAAAATATCAGTTGAATAATATTTTGCGTAAAAATACGATTTTCTCATTTGAAAAAACCAAGTTTGTATAGACACAGGATACCTTAAAGTTGGCATGAAAAAAATGTATTGAAAACACAGGTTTAATGATTAGTTGAACATTAAAAAAAATTCAAATTTAAGTATTTTAACGCACAAAAAGAGGGTGAGTATGGTTAAAAAAATCACACTTTTTTCTGTGTACTGTCATTTAATCAATGGTACTCTACGCAACTGACTCCTAGTCGTCTATCACGATGTATGTGAATAGTGTGTACTGTGTTGTATTTATTCAATTTAGGACGTATTTGTGAGGGAGGATTTTATTTTTTATTATTTCCCTGTATAATGGCTCATGATTTTGAAATTAATTTTTATGTACGTGAGAGTTTAAGCTAATTTCATGAAATAATTATAATTTATAGTTTATAAGTATAGTTTATTTATAGTTTCCTGTAAATGTACAATATAACTTACTGAAGTCCAGAATAGTAGTTTTAACGTAATTATAAGATTACAAAACGTATAGCGTACGTTACTCTCTTTTGATTAATCAGAAACACGTTCGTTTGTATGTACTACATTTCGATTCAACGTTAATGAGAAAATTAATTACTATAATATGTACATTTCAATCCTTATACATATATGCGATATGCTGATAAATTCTACTTGTATTATACTTTATACCTTAATCGAGGTTAAATTATTTTTTTAGATAGGCCTAGAAAAAAAATGTACCCAGCCCAAAAATATATTTATATTAAAATTAAATACAATTTATTATTTATTATTGACAAAAAATCATTGTAAGAATATAGTTACAGAATCCAATTAATTCGTGTCTTATATATTACATGTAATATGTGAACTCTGTTCAATTTTATTTTTATCTTGCTTGGTGGACCAAAAAAAAAAAATCAACATTTTTAAAGAATTACCATTTACTAAAATGATACTAAAGCAAGTTTTAAAACTATTATTTTCCTGCTTGGTTGTATATAGAATCTGTGGGTTAAGTGGACACAATAACGAAATACATTTAGAGGAACTTTAGGAAATAGCAACAGACAATCAGTTTATTAATTTAATAATTTGTACAGAAACATAATATCATTAATGAACCGTCTATGTGGGTTTGATTAGAGGTTAAGTTCTTTAGTTAACGTTCTTGATGAAGTGTCAATTGAAGTTGTCAAGTATTACTAACTCTGTGGGTTTATTACCAGTATCCTGTCTAAGTAATGAAATTAATTCATGAATTTAAGTAAGTATCCTACTATTCTTGCTTATTTAAATATCGCAGTGAACGCTATATCTTTTTTTTATTAAATTAATCCTTCATTAAAAAATTATACTTTTATTAAATTCAACGACTGACATTAACGTATATACATGCTATATAAATGCTTTTATTTTGGAGCCAATTTATTATTTAACTAGTCAAGTAAACAAATTCACTTTAGATTAAGGTTAACTCAATTTATGTATAATAAAGATGTTAGAAGGGTCCCTTACGCAGTCATTCTCTAATTTTCTAGGACAATAAGAATTTTATGCTTAAAATAAAAAAGGGCAAGACTTCTAGGTCGGGTGAGTTACAGGGATAGGTGAATAAGTATTAATAGTATTATTGGTCTTTCAATTAAAAACCAATGTACCATTGATCTTCAAAACACTATTCTGTGTGAAAGAGGTCGGAAGAATCAGTTTATAATGTTTATATTTATTAAAAAGCAAATAGACAACTTTTTTAACAGAAACCCCTATAAAAAATTGTAAAAAATTGTAAAAAATTGTAATTTTATCTATTATCTACAATTCAAATACCTATGAATCGTTAACGATTACTGATTACAAACTACATAGAATTTTGATCAAGTAAGATGATTACTGTAATTAAAATTTAAATGTTTCGACATTATTTTAGATTGTTGGTAAATGGGATAGTCATGTATTAATTATAAATTCTCTGATTTATGTATTGCAAACATTGTTCTATTTGTATAAAGATGTAAAATACTAATTTAATATAAAAGTTAAAATAATTATAAAACTCACATAAAAATTAAAATCAACATATAATAGTATTTTAATGATTAATATGACATTAATATAATAAACGTATACTTATATTATTATAAAATCAATGATATTGTATTATATTTTACATAATACAAATCATGAGTTTTTTAAGCTAAATATATATTACACTGTTGTCTTACTCTGATTTACTCATTACTTATATTTAATTATACGGTTTTTATTTTACATTATTTCAATTTCCATTTTATTTTAACAGTATAATAGCAATATGGCCGAATTTTACTAAAACAATAAATTAGTATGCCGAATCGAAAGAATTAAGTGATTGATTATTCATCGATGTATTTACGGTAGACCCATTCATAAAAAAATTAGTAGGTATATATTATTTATTTGTGGTTTACTGTTTAGCATTATTATTAATACTATTTTCTATTATTTTTTTAGATGGAAATATTACCTCCTTGCAGCGTCTTGATCAGTGATAAATTGATTTTCGGTAGTCAATTTTTATTTTTGCATAATAATTTGCATAATTCATCGTACATTAATACAGAATACACGTGTTCATTAATTATTGCGTTTTTCTTGCTCAATTCCTTAACACTGTAGTGAGTTATTTTATTATTCAACAGTGGATTTTTATACAATCAATTAACTCATCGAAGATTTTACAGAGTTGTCGATGAGATTTTTCTTAGAGACTTTCGATTTCTCACTATAGACTGTTTCTTTCATAATGATTTTGGTAAGATTTTCAAATCACTGAACATTTATTTAATATTACTATAATATATTATGTTGTTAATTTGAACAACATATTTTTTTGGTTATTTTACATCCTTACAAAACTCTTTTGTAGATCATGCATGGTGGTTTATTTTTATTGTCAGTGTTTGTCTTCTACATCTCGGTCCATCTGGTTCTGCTGCAGTTTTCATAAGCCGGTGCAGTTAAAATTGATCTTCTATGGATAGGGATATTACTTATTTAATATTTTTGTTTTGTTTCGTTAGTCAATGCGGCATCGACCTTCACGTGATCGTCAAAATTAAATTATTCAACCGTATATTCAACATCGTAGTTCTATTATTAATCAGAAACTTTATTTGGGACGACGACACATGTTTAATTATTTTTAATTGAACGTATTTGCGGGAATTTTACTTCAAGTTAAAAAATGTATAGTTCATCAATACTGTAATGTGACATGATTTAAGGTAGATTCCAATTGTACTACTGAACGATTCAGTTTCCAGTAAACATTCGCTGCATTGTAATTTATTTAGTTATTTAGTTTATTATTAAGTCGTTGCCTAATTCATGCTTTCACGACGATTTGTAAGTATGAAACTCGTTTTTCAAACTAACATGAGACCAATCTTCATAATATTCATCAAACATCACTCACTATTGTGTTATATATTGATTATATTTTGAAGTATCATATATTTAAATGTAAAATAATATTGATTTAACTATATATATACTTCAAATGTCAAATCGAATCGAATTTACTTTAATTTCATATATTAATAACAACGAATAACTAAAATAATTTAATAAATATACGTAAATAGGTAATATAATACATTAAAATTAATAGCTATGCATAAGTTTAGTGCAAAATCGACTGTTATTATTTTTAAATTTTTTTTATTTTCGAAAATCAAACATATATGACAGGTTAGATGCAGCTTGTGTTGGAGATAGGGAGTTATGATTACTTCTAAATAATAATAATAAAATATAAACATAATATAAACATAACATTTATGGTAATATAAAATAATACAAATAAACTATACAAATATTTGTGTAGGTATTAGTTGAGTAGAATAACAATTTAATTTACAGCATTATAAATTAACAATGGTCTGATAAAGAACAACTGTTTGATTTTTCAAAAATTGTTCAATATTTGAGGACTTGTATTCGTAAAAATAATCAGTAAACCGTATTAGTTTTAAATTGAAAAGTTTATTAAAAAAAAATGTACCGTGTCAAACCTTCCGATCCCTACAATTACCTAGTTGGAAACATTGCTATATCTTGTGTAAAAATTGCACGCAATTTAATATTATTTTCTAAGTTTTTTTCAGTAATTAGTAAATTACTTTTGAATATAATTATAATTTAACAGCAAATAATAAACATTTTACAATTACTGATTTTTTTTTACACATTATAATTTATTTTATTAGTTTTACTTATTGTGTATACAAGACTTAGATTATTTCAAATGTATCATCGTTGGTGGTTTCCGTTGTAGATTATAGGCACCCTCGTTTTTACACTTGATAGGCGCGATAATTACATACTACACTAATATACTACGGGCTACGGCTGGAAAACACTTACTTTTATTAATTCATAAATTAATATTCTCACAGAGTTGTTTATCATTTTATAGATAAATTGCGTTGAAAAAGGGTTCGAACAAGTTCACTAGCTTACAGATGTATAGTCATATAAAGTAGGTATACTTGTATAAATTAATTATGAATCATATGTAGGAGGAATGTGTGGCGTTTGGACGATGAATATTGTATTTAAAACAATGGTAATCATATCACAAATTATGGTAGACCACGACTTTTGTTTGAATTGGTGGTATTATAATATGTGCTTACTATTCAAATATGTTGTGATTAGGTATAACTATTATTTGAATTGTCAGAAATAATATCCACAAAATCAATGTAATCTTGGATAATATACCTTATATTATATTTTAAATTAGATACTATATAATAAGTCATAATTCATTTTTGTTATATTTTAAGATAACTCTTTTGTATTGTATTTTTCAAGGTGCATTTAAAAATTTTGATGAAAGTGTGATGTAGATTAAAGTATTAAACACTATAAATTAGAGAAGAACCATATTAAATAGTCTTCATTTAAATCGATATTTAGTGCTGTGCAAGTACATTTTCTTCGCGAGTCGGGAGACTAAAAATTCCAGCTTCCAACCACCTTTGGAACATTTTTTTTTGCTTTTCGTTGTAGACGTCTAAATTATATAATTTGAAATACACATTTATAAAAACAAAAAGAAACAATATAAAAAACCTTAACATTAATAAACGTTTCCATGAATAGATTTGAATGTGTTACTTAACTTGTTTTTTGTGAGCTGAAAGTTGTTTCGGGGAAAAAAATATGTTTGACTATAGTTTGTGAATATTTTGTTTAAATGAACAACATTAAATGTTGGTTTTTTAAAACGGGGGTGTATACATTTTTTTATAAAGCTGTTGTTAATTTGTTATTTATAAACGAATTCAGCTTTTTAGTAAAATGTTATTTTATTTTTATTCATATAAATGTAGAATAAACAAAATGTTGGTGTAAATCTCAGATTGAGGTTATTATCTATTTGTTGCGTCGAACGTTATTTTAAATACATATTATTGAATATAATATTATAAAAGGTGTGATCTGCTATCGATGGGATATAGAGTGCAGTACTATTTTTTTAAATTAAAATATTACCAACAATAATCAATATTACCATATATAAGTAAAATATATAAATATAGATAACTTTTATTTTATATTTTGCGTGTAATTCAATATAACTTAAATATTATTATCACTTTTATCTTTCACTAAGTAATTAATTGGTACCTAATTCCTATAAAGTTATAAAGCTAAGAGTTTTAAACCGTTAATTCTTATATATTCCTCTCTCTTTAAAATATACTTAATTTATACTTTACGGCAGATACTTTCTATTATTAATATAATAGGGTATTTGAAAATTTAAACATTTAAGACGGGTGGATGTCCAAGTATTGATTCATATCATTTCGTTATACGAACAGCATTGCAGTTTATATACAATACCTACGCACGAATTACAAATAAAATAAAAGAAAGTATTTTCTGTGATCCGTCGATAATCTGTCGAGGTAAATGGATTTTGCTAACGAGATGTTTAAATGTTCAGTCATTGTAGAACCAGAACGTAGAATAATGAGTTTAGTATCACTCAAAATTACCTTTGGTTAATTGCGATGGCATACTTTTTAAATTGAATTCTCAAATGTTAAATATTAAATCGAAGTTTTAAACAATACTTAAACGCACGAAGTAATCAAAGTCAATTTTGTTTCAATATTTTGCTGTATAATTTATTTCATGTTTACACTTTATATGTTAAACGTTTATCGTTCATGTCTACCCATGTAGATATGTATAATAATTTAATTAAAAAAGAGAGACGATATTAAAGCTATGAATAATACAAATATGTAAAAGGAAATATAATATAATATTTTAAATTAATTAATGTTTTTTATTAGACATTCATAATTTTAGTATTTTCTTTTCATTTCATTTAACTATTTATACATCTTATACGACACAAGAGTACTAGACGTTTATTACTTTATTATTCAGGCATAATATACCTATTATCATAAACTATACCCAAGACTTTTATCTTAATAATTCAATTTAGCTGGTATTTTTTTAAACTAAACTCTTACATATTTTCAGTATAATAAATAACAATGTTAATTCAAGTATTCAAGCTTATGGGCACAGCGACATTCATATTAATATTGTGTAGTGCCGCAGTAGACATGTTCATTGCGAATAATATCTACGTTCAATTGCGTCACGCTTTTAGGGAAAACTGTAGATTTTTATATTTTAATTTACTCATTACCGAATGTACCAGGGTATTCGAATAATATACTTCTAAAGACGTTCGCAGACTTACATTTCCGGTCGAGCCTGGACCAATTATAGCGTTCCAATACTTGGAGAGTGACCCTAAATCTTTTTTTATACATCAACATACGTTTTAGTTGAAAATTAAAGACCGTGTTATATTTATAATATACAGTAGGCACATAAAACCATGTTTAAAGTAGGTATATGTTGTGTTTTTAGACATAATATGGTTGTGGAGTTAAAAAAAAATATAGATTTAAATTATATGATTTATAGTCGTATAACTATGTATATAATGAGATATGTATCTTACTATCCTGACAAAAAAATGTTCATGATCTTCGCGAACATGATATTATTACACAAAAATATATACATACATTTCTTACTATGCCCCTAAAAATTTCCGTTTAGGTTGTCCTCTATTAATATTTTACAATACCTACCGTGTATAATGTTCTTTGTTCTTCATATTTGTAATATAATTTTATATTTAATTTATGCCAGGTTATATCTATTGCAAATTCAGAATGGTTAATACAAAAAAAAAAACTAAGTACTTTTATAAGGTTTTATGTTAAAACAAAATACATGTGTTGATATTATGAGCGTAAAAGTTTTTCAATTATTCTTTCTTCGCTTAATATTGTCAAGCCGATGTTGCAGACGAACACAATCTATTTACTGAACAATAGCGAAACGTTATTTTCCTACGAGCATTTGAGCGCGTTATTGGTATGCGTATTGCATTGTATCGCATCTTGCAATATCGCATACACATATATAGGTATTGAAACAGATTTGTTGTGTACGTGCTCGTTTTGAATGACGAAAAATTGCAGTATTTAAGGTGCACGTACCTATAATATAATATGCTTACTATAATATATTTTTAATTAATTGACAATTTTGTATGATTTGTTTTATTTTATTAAAAGATTTAAGGATTTGCAATTTTGAATGTAAATTAATCGTCAAATTAAAAATTTTATTTGTACATAATACTCGTATGTTGGAAAAGGTTCTAGTATTGTATTTTTTATCGTATTTTGAGTTTGTTCAAAATTTCAAACAACCTCGATAGCGTGAAAGAATATAAATCATATTAGAAATCTCGGTATACACAGGATTTGGCCATTGCGAATCTTCGGAAATAATGAAGATAATCGAATTCTGTTTTTATAAGACTCCTAAAACAACAGATATTTCAACTGAATTTAATGTTTTGGTAAAAAGTTGAAAAATATTTTTTTTATTTTCGAAAAATTTAAAGATAGCCATTTTATAAACCTTATTTTTCTAAGAACTTTGAAGTTTCAACATTTTTAATTCATTGACTTTGTGATTTTTAATAATTTTTTAGTTTTCAGAAAAATTGCGTATTATTTAATAATTTAATGATTTGATATTATCTCATCTCATTTTCTGAAAACTAAAAAAATTATTAAAAATTAAGAGATTAATGAAAATGAAATGCTGAAACGTCAAAATAACTTTATAAAAAGGCAATCATCAAATTTTTTGAAAATAATAAAATAAAAAAATAATTTCTTAAACTTTTTTACCAAGACATTAAATTCGATTAAAATTTGAAATATCTGTAGCCCAGTCCTTGGGAGTCTTGTGAGAAACAGAATTTGATTTTCTTCATTATCTCAGGAGATAATATCGCAATGGGTAAATCCCCTGTGAGACACCCTGTATAGCACCTATAATACAGTTATGTTTTTTTTTTTATTACTTTATTTATATTTCCACAATCTGTTACATAGTTTGAACAATAAGTGAAATTGATGAAATAGATAGCTATGGCGTGAATGACGGATTAAAGATACCTTCCAGTGAAGGCACTTTTACAGTTAAAGATGAGAAAGAAAAAAAAAAAAAAAGTGTTAAACAATGTTAAACAATGTTAGAAAATATCATAAGGAAGGATAAGTGGAAATAGCAAAGGTAGATATAGAAAGAAGAACAAAAGGAGTTAGATTGGTCTAGACTAATAGGTCCCTACACCACCGCCTTTTCAACCTTTTTTGTGGGTTGCCGGGTATATTTATAGACGCGAGTTCTTTGATTAAAGGATTTTTGTGGTTTTGTAGGTTGAAATTAAAACGTCTGTAGAAGGTCTTAGCTACATCGTTGACAGGAGAGATGGTTAGGTCGTTATGTAATGTATGATTTGATACGTAGAAGGGTGCTTTGGTTATAGCGCGGAGGACTTTGGACTGGAAACGCTGGATACGGTTGACATTTGTAGGTTTTGCGGAGCCCCATAATTGGATTCCGTACGTCCAAATTGGTTTTAAGTAGAGTTTATATATTAATAATTTAGTGGATAATTTTATATGATGAGAAGTAAGAAGAGAACGGAGAAAACGAAAACGATCGTTTAGGGTTAAGAGCTTGTTACGTATATGTGGAGCCCAGGTGAGACGTTGATCGATGGTGATGCCTAGGTAGCGAATGCATGGTGCGAAAGGTAGAATTTGTTCATTAAGGATGATAGGTGGACATTTTTTCTTCCTAAGAGTGAAGGTGCAATGTATGGATTTAGATTCATTAATTTTTACTCCCCATTCCTTGTACCATTGTTCGAGGAGGGAGAGATGTTCTTGGATGTTGAGGGAGGCAGTGATTGGGTCGATATTGTTGGTTATTATTGCCTTATCATCGGCAAAATCACCAACAAGGGAAGTGGGTATTGTTGGTTGGTCGGATATAAAAATGTTGAATAAAAGAGGAGCAGTGACTGCACCTTGAGGGACTCCTGCGTTGATTGGTTTCGGTGGGGAGGTGGATGATCCGTAACGTACCGAGAAGAAGCGGTCTTCTAGGTAGGATTTCAGAATCAGGTAGTAGCTAGCTGGTAGAATGAGCTTCAATTTGAACAGTAGACCTGCGTGCCAGACGCGGTCAAACGCTTGGGAAACGTCAAGAAAAGCACCTGTACAGTATTGTTTTTCCTCTAAGGATAAAGATATCTTGTCTACTATTCTGTGAATTTGATGGGTGGTGGAATGTTTGCTACGAAAACCAAATTGTGAGTCGGGTAAAGATTTTGCTTCTTCAACGATTTTAATAAATCTTTTTAGAAGCATTTTTTCAAAAACTTTTGATAGTATTGGTAGCAAACTTATTGGTCTGTAGGATGATGGACAGTCTGGGGGTTTTTTTGGTTTCAAGAATACAGTTATGTAAGTAGAGAACTTCAATATTTTTTGTGTTTCCTTTAAGAGCTGAACTATTAAGAAATGAACTAGTGCAATAGCATATTATATCCTAAACAATAATAAGGAATAATTTCGCTTATCGTACGCGTTTACCGATATTAATATTATCAATAGGTGTACAATAATTGGCTGCGTGCTTGCGACTTACCGATCGGACAATTATACACGTAGGTCGATAATTGCATTGGTATTTTGTCATAAACGAGGCACTTGGTGTGCGTTTGGGGAAAATAATAAAAACGTTCTATCGTTTTCGCAATTCTATCGAATGTTATGCCTACGGTTGCTGAACGATCGGCTAAACGAGAGCTATCCGCGGCGGAAATCGCAACATATACACAATAATAATAATACGTATTGTGTAAAACGCGGCCGAGATTTTCCGTCCCGGGGGCGACACTGGGACGCAGCGTGAACGGCGGCGGCGGCGGCGTGGTGATGGCATACACGCCAGTTGAGTGCATATACGTGTTGTGTGTACACGGTTAGTATAGGGTGAGTTTTTCTCATTCCCCCGGTTCCCGAACGAATCCGCGTCACTTCCACGTCGTCACATTTTTCCGATACGGTCATTATCCTTCAGACGGTACCGTGGTGAACTGAGTTTTCGCGTAATGCCGTATTGTATGGCAGCGCCGAAACGGAGCTGTTTTTTTTTTTCCCCCGAAAACTCCGACTGAAGGTTGTACGGCCGAGCGGGTAGCGGTGCACCGACTGTGGCACATGCACCGGTACGTCGCCTGTTGCCGCTCATCGCCGCTCGGCCGAGCTTAATAATAAACACTCGTCAATAATATATCGATGCGATCGATTTCCGCGCATCGGAATTGTTACCGTAAGCGCGCGCCCGTACGCTCACCCAAGAAACCCAAGTCGTGCGCATAAGAACATACGTGGTGGCGATGTACAAACAAATCGAATACCCGAACGGTGAAATATACCGACGATAGTGGAATATAGGCAGCGACAATCGTCGCCGTTCCGCCTGCACCGCGCTCTTACGATAATATTATACAGTGCGGTAATCGCACGACTTCTGCAGGTCGAATAAAAACGTGGAATGCGCGCGTACGGCCGGTAAACACATCGACCGGACACAAACGAGCGTTTAACGTTCGAAAATCATCACCCTGTATACACTTGTGAGCGTGTGAGCGTGTGCGCGCGCGCCGGCGTGCTCGCGTGTGCGTGCGCCTGTGCGCGCGCGTGTGTGTGGGTGGGCGCGCGCTTGTGCGAACGTAAAGCTGTCCGTAGTGGCGGATTCGTGCGGCGCGCGCAATTCCCATTCATTCGCCATACGCCGTGTAATCTGCACGCCGATAGCTACCACGCGCGTGCGAGAGACAATCCGCCGCCGTTGTCGTTTTATTGTTGTTGTTATTATTATTATTATTATTATTTTTTTCTGTTACTATCAGCAAGTGCATATACATTATCACGTCGAAAACAACGGTATACCCGTGTACGTCGGAGCGGAGAACTCACGTTGCCGGCAAGTACCTAGCACCACGCATAAGTGTTTTTATATAACTGTATAGATTTACTATCGATGGTTTGTTTATTTATTATTATTTATTTTTGTTCTCGCGCACAAACGTCGCTTGCGTATGTACGTTTCATCGTATCTACTATGCAGATGTCATGATTTGTATTGTGTTTGCGTCATTAACAAGTACTATCATAGGTGCGTGATATGTACCTAGGCAAATTGATATGAAACAATAGTGGGTAGGCATCACGCTCTACCGCGTGCACCGATTATCGCAGTCGAGTTGTGTATGAAATGCAATAATAATATGTAAATCCATCTCGTTAATATTTTCCGATCATCTGTAAATAATGTCGTCGTGATATTGAAAACAGGGGTTAATAAACTGCAGACGAGTAACAATGGTGCTACAATGTGGTATTTTAACGTACCGTGTGTTTTATGCATGCGAGTATGTAGGCACATGACATATTTAACGAGTAAACAGAACATTTTATTGGAATTACATTATTCGCTGTACGCACACCCGTTGTTTTTATATATTTCCTCATTCGATTCAATGCGTGCATGTACATATAATATAGATCAACAAAGTTTGTTTAGACCGTCGCGTCTTATTGTGTGCGGTTTATTTTGGTTTCATTTTATGAAACTAATACACATTTTCAAACGTTGAATTACAAATTGTTATGTATGGGCTTAAAATACCGTTTTTCAGTGCGGTCGTCGTAATAGAGCTTCAGTTCTACAACTAATTTCAGCTAGCTCACAAATATGTCTTTTTATGAGAATTTGGTGTTTCGTATAAATATATATATATATTTTTTACATTTTTTTTTCTACAAATAAATTAGATAATGTGTTGTAATTAATGTATATAGACAAATACCATTATGACCTATTTGGGTTACCTAGGTTACTATATATCTGACTAACTGTCGCGCGTTTTAATTATGAATGTTGACAGGGAACCCTCCGTAAAAACATATAATATGTGTTGCAAATATAAACATATAGATATTCTAGCCTCTTGGTATAATTTCAGTTTTATCATTTAAAATATCAGTTATTTTTTGAGATTTGAAAACCCACTTATAATATTTTTGTATAACGGTGAACTCGACATATATACTAGGCAAGTGCGATATAGGTACTGCAATTAGTATTATTTTTGGAGATTGTCTCTGTCTTGCTTTTTAGGGATAGTAATTTTAAATTTGAGTAACATATTTTTTAATTTTCCACCGGTTAGGTTATTACTGGTAGATATTTCGTTGTTTACTTTATGACCTGATTTATAGTTTCATTTTTTTAGCATTACCTATATTATTTACTTTTGTTTATCCAGATGCTCTAGAATGAAATAGAATCTAGGTATTCATGGTTTTTATAATAAAATAAGATTATTTTAGTTACTGAAAACCAAAAACTTATCATTTTTTAATTTTTATTAGTTGCCGACTCAGTATAAATTCATATTTTAGAATTTGATCAAAGCAAGAAATGCATTTATTCTACAACAGTATGTTTTCTATTTTTTTTTTTACGACTCTACCGATTATATTATTTACCTGCTAATTTTCATTCTCTCATAGCTGCAGTACTTCAGTTCATTTAGCTTTATTTATCATAAAGAAAATTAATTCAATTTTTTGATAACACATGTTATATTTTGTTATTCTTAATAGTTGTTATTTGTTAAAAAAACTATCTGCAAATTATTTGTAAAGTTATAAATGAAAAAAAAGCTAAACAACTGTAACACAGAATAATGCATATCCCCCTTCTCATTTTTTCCATCACCATGAAAAAGTAATTTTCGTTAAATTATGGGCATGATAACTCACCTCCTTCCTGTGCCATTAAAGTTTTAAAAAAAATGTCCACTAACTACTGTTTTAAAGTTATATACAGTCGGATTTGTATAATAATTAGATAGAAACCTCTTCTTGATAGTGATGATTTAAAATAGGTTGTTTTTATGAAGACTTCGTGTCATATTTACCGTTAAATACTCTACGTATAACCCAAAAACATTAAACTGTATATCTACGTTCTATGTTTATCGTATTTGTCAAAATTGAAATCGCTGTGTCATATGAGTTTGCGATTGTCATTCTACTCGGAGTTTGCAGTTGTTTAAATAATATTCAGTATATGAATTAAATATTATTTATTTTTAAACTTATTCGGTTTAAATTGTCCACGAAATCACGTTTTTCTTTTTGAAGAAATTAACTAGGTACTATAAGCTACTGGTAATACATTTTGAATTTTCCTTTTAGGAGAAATGTTTGTATATTATTTTATGATATTCTAGTTGTAAAATTTAATGTGCATGTTCCTAGCTAGTAGCTTGGCACTTGTCGTAGACGAGTGTTTTATAATATCTTGAAAAAAGCTCGTACACCTACGCAACGCCCTCCTAATATTATTAAAAATCAAAAAAAACTATACTAGACCAAACAATACTAGAAAAAAGTCTGATGCGGAAGAGATGGACATTTCGAAGACAAATTACATGATTTGTTTGAAATTAATGATGATTGATATTACATCTGAAAATAGATTTTTTAAATTTTAACGAAACAAAGATTATCTTAGCTTTATGATGGGAGTAGATATGAAGTTAGCTGGAGCTAAATAAAAGAAACAAATAAGAAACGAAAGGAAAATTATAAGACATAAAGATGTATCAGAAACTCCATTAACAGGTAAAATATTATTTTCGAATAAACAATGGCGAGGCACGCGATTGTTTCGTCATACATAACTATAATATATTACTCATAAAATCGAGTATGTTTAATATAGTTTCATCGATAGACTATAATACTACTTATATATTTAAAAATAAATTTAAATTGAACAGCAAAGAAGAAAAACCATTAAAAGACATTTGTTGTTTTATAATTAAATATTACGCCCATAAGCTTGGTTTTAATCCCTCAAGTTTCAACGCAATAAAAGCCACTTAATTACATAATTTCAAAAGAATTAGAAGCAAAGTATCATTATTGAATAGCTGCAGATTTAATATTAACAAAAATAATTCATCATTTGTGGTATTTAAATCTAGAGTATATAGGTATAACTATTTTCGTTATTTGACGATCATAAAGATAACGATACAAAATGTAAAATGGCAGAGGGAATTTTGAATAAAAAAAGATTTAAGACCCCAGTATAAATTATGAGAAATAAACTTGGCTTAAAAAAATAGAAAACACTTAAACAAGACGATGTTTATAATTTTCTCCAAAAAGATCATCCAGCTGATTTAATAATCTTTTAATTAGTTAGAATGTTTGAGTAGAGCCGAAGTTACTTTAAATGGGTAGTTTTCATGCTAAAGCTCGGCATTTCCCCACAAATAAATGCATAAAGATATTAGATTTCTTGCAGAGAGTATGGTTCTTTCTGTTTGTATTTATTTTGATAAAACTTGTAGTATTGTGTCTGAAGACTTGGCAATTGAACCGCATGCCATTATAAATAGTACTAAAATGAAACACTATACTATTGTTGCAGATTTACTATTGACAAAGTGTTCGCAAAAACAAATAAGTAAAACAATCATCAATATTCGTAAAAAACAATCATTTTACTGTACATACAATTTTTTTCTGAGAAAAGATCGGTTGGTTATTTATTAGATATTGAATTCGTTCCCCATGTATACGTCTTGTCAACAAACGTAATAATAACCAGTTATGGCTTATTTAAATCTGTAATTTTAATAAAATAATATTAATTTAGTAAAATCTTCTAGTTTTTAACATTTTTAAACTATAAAATGAATAGTTTATTAATGTGATTATAAGAAGTATAATGGGACAGGTCATGGTCAACAAATGGTCATGGAATAAAACTTAACTTAAACTTTAAGATTTTTCAGTTTTTTGTTGCCTTAGGAAATTGGAATACCAATGAGAAAATGAAAAAAATACTTTTTTACTATCATCCGCGTTGACTGTAAAATTATTTATAGTCCAATATAGTGATTTAGTGCATTATTTAGTTTGGGTTTACCAACCAGGATCTTGATTATAGAAATAAAAACTTTGTGAAACCAATAATACTCCTCTCGGAATCTAAAATACTGAACTTGTTATTAGTTATTACATAGTTCGAAAGTGTCATTAAATAATAATTTCGTATTACCATTGGAACGGTTAGTTTCTGCTCTTACCTCAGTTATTAAATGGTAGCTGTTCAAGGAAGTAGTTATTATATTTTATTAATAATTATTTTATCGAATATTAGTTATTAATTATTATATTATTAAGTTAATTTTATCGCTCTGATTTTAACTATTTTATTTCTTTTATCACTCATTTCTCTGATCATTGGTTTAATTTGATGATTCACAGAACATTTTATTTTCATTCGATGTAATTAATTCTTAAGCGCCGTAAAGCTTCATTACATAATAATATAATATATTATATGAATACATGTTCATCGTATAACTTCTGTTATAACAATAGATATATAAATTTAGATTAAATTAAATTGTTTACAATATATACAACGTTACTTTTCACGCCTTGTTTCACTTATAACTCACAACTCACAAGTCACATTATTGTCATATTTGTATAAACTATAACAAATGGTACTAGTAATCATAGTAGCATCTCGATCAACCATAGTATGTATAAATAAACTTGAAAATTAAATATTTTGATACATTTTTTTTTTTTAAGGCATTCCTAGCTCGAATAGCTATCTAAACCTATTTATATTTTGATACATAGAAATACATTTATAGAAAAAAATGTAATTAAAATCTTTAATTCGAATTATATTATAACACTGATGCTTAAAATATGATATGAATATTATAAAATAGAATACAAAAAAAATTCAAATAGGAGATTGAAAATTGAGTTTCAAGAAAGATTCAGTTATACAACATTTTTCTCCAGTTCAATATATTTATTGTAATTTATTATTATGTTTGACTAATGATAATCTAAAAGAATATTTCTTTATAAATTTGTGTGTAAAGGAATATGATGGTCAAGAAATACGAGCAGTTCATCCATAATGTTCAATGGTGGTACAGTCAGTTTACTCAAGCTACCTAATGTATTTATTTTATTTTGTACGACCAAGACCCTAGTTTGTTTATACAGTTAATTGTAATAACTGTGATTTCAGACCACATTCTGCCACAGCAAAAATATTTGTTACATAAACGTATCTCATCTTTTATCTCATAATAGAATTCAGTTAAGATTCGATATTTAATTCATTTTGCGGTTGTTATTGCATTTTTTTTTTTTTTTTTAATATTAACCAAATAGAACTTCGGTATCAATAGCCATTAGTGCCATTACATTATATTTACTTACATGATAATTGTATAAATACAAGTTTTATACTGTATCTTATAGATATAAATAGATATGATTAGGCATTTGTTATTTATACATTGAAATTTGATTATTTTACATTGATTTATTTGAGAAACTTAATAAAATCTATATTTTGCTGATAGTTGGGCCCGAGTGCTGTGCCTCGATGCTTGTGTACGATCCTATAATCCATGATTGTATTTTGAACAGTCCGAGTTGATGTGTGTTTGATTCCACACGTCGAGTATATTGGTGTATTTTTCTAGCGTCCTATCCGTAGCCTATTCATTACGGTTTCTTCTTTCCGTTTGAGTTTGAGATTTTTCCATCTAAATGTTTCTCTTTTGATTTCACTTAATTTGGTACTTTGTTTCTGCCACATGTTTTTTCATTTGTCATTAATTGTTTTTTTGATATGTATTTTGGAGTCGTCATAGGATATTAGTTTTATTAAAGGAGTATCGAGATAAATATTGAATTTCTGTAACTGTTGTAAAAATTATATTTCAAACTGTAAGACTAAAAACATATTGTAGTTAGTCAGTAGCCGTTAGCATTTATCAATTAATCGTAGTTATTACAAATATAAAATAATCATTTTTACCTGGACTTAGTTCTGCGTTACCTGTAATTCGTGTTACTATATTCAATAACGCTTTCTGTTCTATAATTTTAAGGTTTAAACCTATCTGAATAAACATAATATTATAATATGATAAATAAATATGATAATAAACTCGATATTAAAGCATAATATGTGACGTGTATTAGAAATATTACGTCATTAATTATGTACGTATTCATAAAAAAACAGTTCGACAACATCTTAAGTTTTAGATGCGATGAAAAATTTTAATAAAATTTTATTATTAGGACAGAATCTACATTGCAAAAATATTGTTCTACTGCCGATTGAATATTTGAACATTTGCAGTAAAATATTATCTACAATTAATATACCTGTATTAATGAAACATTTAAGCCATTGCACATGCGTGAACAAGAAACAAAAGAAGAAACGTTTTTCACTATGAATAATGTAATATATAAGATATATTTATACTATAATAAATTTGAAATAACTTATTTAGCATACGTATTAGTTTATAGTTACTTGAATTTATAATTGTTAGACAAATAGAGCTATGCGACTTTTAAATCTATGAAACTTTTGTATCATTGATTACAAGTGCCAAAATACTTCAGTGAGAATTGTGAATTGTATCTAATTGTACTGGACTATACTTATTCTATAGTAAATCGATGTATAAAATGTTACGGGGTACAACATGTAAAACGGTCTCTGTAAAAGACCAAATTACGGCGTTTACCTGCCGACTGTACTGGTACTAGTAAGCCGAACAATTAACAACCAGTCAACACGTAATATAGAGCCATGGGGACATCCCCAGATAGTTGTGATCGGTTCAAACGACCATAAAAAAGTGGTATGCGACCGTCGTGGATTCCGGATAATATTGATTTCATCTTCAGCAGCTCAATTAAGACGACATCAAACGCACTACGGACCGATCCAGTGAACATACGTGACTAAAAGCGCTCCCGGGCCGACGATTTCCGAACTATTACACCGTCTCTGGCCAGATGCTGACACCTGTGATTTTAAAAGTGCTCTTGTGGCATATAAACTTAGAAAATTCCAACGTCGAAAGTCGACATCTCTGGCGGTGACCTTAGGAAAGTTTCTGAGACCAAATAAGTGCGGACGATGAGGCTAAACTCGATTAATCTCGCTCGACGAAGTATATACTTTTTAGTATAAGGGTTGTTTTAACCAACTATATAAAAAATGATCATTTTTTACATCACGTATTGCGTACCTACCTATAATTAACGTCGTAACGACCACTCAGCTTTTTTTAGTTTCGTCGTAACATGCGATATTCACCTCGGCCATTTTTACCTCCTCCCGTCAATAATATATCTTATTGGTTATAGTCAGCGGGAGTATTTATATATAATTTGAATATAATCTAGGGGTTGAATATATCCTTAAGTCATTTATAACCACTGGTAAAAATACACCAGGCCATATTTATTTCTCGAATGAATATTTATACTAGGACATATTTACCGGGGGGGGGGGGGGGGGGTAAAAATCGTTGAGGGCAATAGAATCCTGAGACACCGGTACTTGCCACCTAATTATGCAACCTACCCCCGGTTTACCACTTCCTCAGCTACCAATTATTCAATCATTGAAGACCAAACTACAGATTTATTTCTTAAACTAGTGCTCAAATTAATTACGGTTATTAATTATTAAAACGAGTGATCAAATTCTGTGTAAATTGAATGAAGAAATATAACCACGTAATTTTTGGAATAAATTATATCATTTTTGTAGGTATTAGAACTGTTTTATTATCTAGGATAGCATTTGTAAGAAAATAAACATATGTTTTTTTAATTGATTTCTATGCTGCGAGTTATATTTACGAGAAAAAAAATCAATTTCCCTTTCTATTAACAGAAAAAATAAACAAAAGGAGCCGCATTCTGTCATATTTGCTTCAGCTTAAATCGATTCATGTCTCGGAAAACTAACAACGGATCCGTACATTTATATATATATTTATAATGTGGTATAGTTGTTTGATTTTGCACTCCCTATAATAGTAGAAATAAATAACAATATAAATGGAACACACTTGTCGGTTTAATTTTTCTTACTAAAACGTATTTTAAACGAACCCATTGTGTTTTCATATAATATGTGTAATGCATGGGTAGCTCTCAGAAATAAAACGTCGTTGGGAAAAGACTATTGTGGATTAGAAGCATTTATTTAAGCATACATTTAAGCATACATTTTTAAGGTAACTAAATGTTCAATAGTACCGAGAACTGTTATTAATCACCATTTACAATTATTTTAGTGTCGGTAAAAACACCCTCTTCCTGCGAAATCAATATTTTTCGGATATCACACAGCCGCATAGGTGAAGATTTGATTTCATTTTAGGAGGGGGGGGCTTAAGTCTAGCTTTATAGAATAAGCCGTTAGGGATTTGCACCCACAACCCTCAATTATAATATTACCTATTATACGTACTAACTACTAAATTAGTAACTAAAGAACTACTAAATACGCACTAATACAAATATATATATACATATGTATATACGAGTATACCTAGTACCTACATATGCACTTTAAAAATTATTAATTTATAATACAATAAATATTTTATTATTTTAATAAACTTATTATTATTATCAAATTTATCAATAACCCTTTTAATATCGATATCTTTTTCAATGTATAATACTTGGTAGTTGATAATAATTGCTAATTGGTAATGACATGGCAGCTTGTAGCAGTTTGCATAAATTGGGAAACACATTTTTAGAAATATTTTTGTTGTTGTTTCATTTTCTGATTGTAAGATGATCTTTTTTGCCACGTTCATCTCTGACAGAATATTGAATTTCGATAAATAATTCAATAATCCCTAAAGATAGTAAAAATGTTTTAATGACTTAAATTATAAGCCTCCCAAGCACCCCCCCCCCCCTCCCCCCATCAACACCTATGCACAGACGTGAAGACCACATCGATAATGTATTAAAGTACGATGAGGTAGTTCTGCTATAAGTCTATAACTGTTTCACGCCTCATCCATACCTAACTGATATACCACATTATAGGTCTACAGGAGAAAAAAAAATACGTGCACCTGCTGATAAACACGATTTTATAATTATTAATATACATAATATGTAATTTAATAATTTAGTGAGTTTCAAAGTAAAGTATTATAAATATTGTAAATACGATTTCGACTGTTGTATTTCAAAATTAATATCGTAATCAGTTATCTTTTTTTAATACAAATCACATCGTTCTCTTCTCTCAATTGCTCTTAACTTTATGTATTTTTTTGTATTATCTATATCTAGCAGAATATCATTACCGGAAGGTTAAAAAAGTGTTTCTTTAGAGAGATCAAAATAACAAGAGCTATTGAATGTTTTTAAGATGACACGAACATTGAACATAGGTTCTTGTATTATTACAAAGGAATGCAAGTACTTTAAAAGAAGTAAAATATTTAATAATGCATAGGTACTCAACAAAATTTTACTCAGCAATATTGATATTTAAAATAATATTATATGCTACATATCGGCATTACGCTGTTATTTGTTTATTGTTGTTTATTCATGAATATTATATAAAGCAAGACATAATTACAACTAGGTTAAAACTTTTATTTTGTATTTTTTTAAATTAGATAAACTTACTATCACGAAGAAAATTATACTGGATGAGGTAAACATTGCGTTATTATTTACCTTTTTAGTTATTAAGAAATTAAAGTTATATATTATTATTGATTATGTATATAAAATAAATAGCTTATTAGCCATTATATAACAACAATATTATTTTAAAATTCAAGAATAGTATAAATCTATAATTGTTTTAAAATGTGCATGCAACGATACCTCAATATGTGTGCAATAAAATAATATTTTAGTCTACCAAATACTACCTATACTATGGCTATATACATATTGTATTTATGCTAAAGGGTTTGTTAGAGTTTTATGTTCAATAAAAGATGACTACATTTTAACAAATGGTGGATATATGTATGAGCGCGTTGGCGAAAAAGAACGGACATGATTTTGACCCTTCAAATGCGGATGACTTAGCGCGAAATTGGAAGCCACGTTGTCAAGTTTATTATAAATATATATTTAAATTTTTGTCTTTAATTTGCTTTTGTATTTCTTACATCTTTAGCGTCTAACACGTATATTTCTAGCCCGCTGTCTAATTCCGTTACTTCATAATTATTTTTAATGTTTAAATAAAGAAACAAATTCATCCATTCAAAAAGTATTTAAATGAATTTACTCAAAGACTTGACAAATGTTAACATATTAACACTGTGAAAAAAAGTATGTAGACTGATACAATTGAAACACGAACACAACTGATGTAAATAAGTAGATACATCATGGGTGATTATAGTATAGGTATCAACAGTTCAGATATTATATAAAATAATGATCTAAAATATAAGTTATAACCAATTAGTGATGGGAAGTTTTTCTGGTATCGACAATAAGAAGTAATAGATAATCTCATAATCTTTAATATAATTTTTAATATTTACTATGCACCTGTTGGCTACGTTGCATAGGAATAAAAGTAATATGGCACGCGCAATCGTAGGCCTAAAAAGTTACCGCCAATAATGACAGCGCGCAATCATATTGTGCCCTTTACAATATATTAATTGATTTGATTCTGAGTGAAACGAGGAATGTATTGGTTTCATCTCGACATGTATTTTTTTTTAGTTTCTGAGTGAAATGAGGAATGTTTTGGTTATATCATGGTGTGCGGTTTTTTTATGGTGTCTTTGTACACGATTTTGACCAGAAGGGTTGCTCCGATGTACACAAACCTGGTAATATTTTCTGAAAGGAAATTTTGTCTAGTTGGTATTTAAAAGATGTAATTTTTTAATTTTCAAATAGTTTTTCGACGATTTTTGAGAAAAAATAGAGCAAAAAGATGCACAAAACTTCAAACGAGATGGAAAGTCAAACCCTGCACCGTCTATAGCATTTTAGTCACGCACTATTGTTCATTCCAATTGTTTATTTTTCACGGATAGAAGATATTTGGTTATTATTCTAAAACTATTAATCGTAGAGACTCAAAACATACATATAGTATCCATGTATCGATATTAGCATTTAATATAAATCTCATAATTGTCGAAACATATTTTGATTACTTGATACTGCTTGAACTTAACCCCAAGATTGCTATAACAAGGTCTACGCATGGTTATCAACCTCTCGCCCATGTATGATAAGTCCCGCTAGGGGATAGCTTGAGACACATAATTCCGGAATAACAAACCATTTGTCGTGGCTGCCGGGCCCCATAATTCATATTGATTTAACTGAAATAGTACCAGATTATAAATAATAATTAATAATCATTGGTATAAATAGCCGAAGACCGGCTCGATGTTAACCCGTCGTTGGCATACATTGATGACTGTACAGCACTCAATAAATTTTGGCAAGAGTCTGTAGTTGAAAAATATTACATTGTTTACAATTTTTCAATTGATAACAACAGAATATCATACCACAGATGTGTACTATACCCGAGGTCAAGGACTAAGATATACTAAGTATATCTTAGTCCGTGCCCAAGGTGTATTTATCAATTCACTTTGAATACACCGTTGATGATAACAGTTAATAAATATTCTGTGATAGTAACACTGTAAGTAGGAAATAAAAAGGTATGTCAATTAGATGCCTTTTTTTAATCAAAAGTATGAACATTAAAAATTTTAAATTTCAACCTATGTTATTAAGACATTTGGTTCTACTTCTCTTCTAGTACTCTATCACCTATCTTTAGCAATTAAAACTGGTGCACCCAACCTCTTTCACTCAGAATTGTTTTTTCGAGAGCAATGGTACATTGGTTTTAAGTTTAGAAGAAAAATACAACAAAAAACCCATCCTTTTATCTCGCCCGACCTAGAAGTTTCGCCCCTTTTTATTTAAATTGTATTTATTTGTTGCATCAGAATAACTAACCTACATTTTTTGTAGCAATATTATTTATTACATTTATATTTTTATATTTATTTTTTATTTATTTTGGATGCATACCAATTACCAATCATATGTATTTAATATTTATTCCTTTATTTGGGTGCATGTGCCTCAGAGTTAACAACATATAGTTTTTAACAATACATTCAATGTCGTATACCACCCAAAACAGAAAAAAATGACAAGGTTTTTAATGTTTTATATTTTGTAAGAAAAACAGTTCTTATTGATCATAGACTTGTGACGCTATTCGCTAACACGGTTGTGTACTAAAATTGTGTGTAAAAACCTACTCTTTAACAAATAAGAAGCAGTATTTTATTTTGTTTTTTTCAATAAAAAAATATTTCAACATCTAAGGTTATTAGCCTTGTGTACATTCTACATAAAACGAGTACATCGTGTAGAAATTTAAATTTAAAGAGTACAAGTTTTTACATTTATGTACTTATTGATATTGAGATTCTCAAAAGTTCTTTACAATATTAATTTTGGCAAGAACATTTAGGATTTTATGCTGTTGTCTTCGTTCAGAGCTTCTTCTAACAGTATTTTATCCGATATAATAAATATTTAATAATAAAGTTATAAGGTACACCTACTACACCTTACAGCTTACACGCAAGTAATACAATATGGTTGTACGGAATTTCATCTTGGATGGAAATTGAACTTTATCCCGTCATAATTAATTGTGCATTTTGAACTGAATTAACGAATAAACTAAATCGATAAACAAACAAGATAAACTGGATACTTTTCTGAAAAAGACATTTTTTTCTGGTCCAATGAGATTATAACTAGTATTTTTTTAAGTGTTGGGGAGCAGTTTTTACTGCTTACCTGAAGATACCAAGAACTAATCTAAATAAATTAAAACATTTACTTGTATTGTTTGTATGGTTATTAATGTTATTATTCTTGTTCAACGTTCAACCAAACTCAATCTATAATAATAAAATATAGTTATATTTTTTTTTTTGCTACTTTCTTTTCTGAATTTCCCGATAATTCTCATATTCTAATAATTATAATATTACTTTTTTTTCCCACATTCTTCCTATAATATTCTAAGATCCTTGCATTTTTTACATAATTGCATTTTATGTCATTAATAATGTTTCTAAGAATATCAATTACTATCATAAATATATGTGTGAAGTTATCATAATTTTTTTTATTTTTTACTTACACACACAATTTGTTCATTTAAAGAATACATTTTGCAATTAAATTAAATAAAAACGAAATACAATATGAAGCCAATATTATTTTGGGTATAGTTGGAAAAATATGTCATAGGTTTATCATTGCCCCCCCCCTCCAGTCGTTCAATAATATATTTTACTTTATTTTGAGCATTGTTCATCCTTGTTAGCCACTCGATTTGTCATAGTGATAAAAACTTTCTCGGATTTGAAATAAACCATTTGCCGAAAATACAATTGTAGTCTTAGTTATAAAAGTCGAAGGCCTCAGGGCTCAGAGTAAGATTGCGAAGTGAATAGACAAAATAATGTAAAACCGAACTTATTAATATGATAGAAGTCGGTTTATAAAAATATAACTATATAGTTTATTATAATGTATTATTTTATAAATAAACACTATATACGTATAAAATAAAGTACAAGATTTATTTTATGGTTGAGACAAATGCTGAACATTTTATAATTATGTGTGGTTTTAAAGTACTCATTATACAGACGTATTATAGATGAGACTAGTTCAAATGTATATCAATTTATCTTAAATTATCTTTTATTGTATTATTACTACATGTACCCACTTAATTCATTTCTACATTATTTCGATTTATTTTATGTTCTATGAATCGACACCTAAAAGTATGAAAAACTAAAAAATACATTTTCTTATGTAAGACTATAAATATTTCAGTTGTGTGTTTACCGATAGAATGTTTTCGAAATGTTTTCTTTATTAAGTAATTTTAAACATATAAAACAAATTTATTTTAAATAAAAAAAGGGAATAATCCTTTCTTATTTTATTTACCTTACAATCTAAAATTTTCACAGAAGTGTAATGTGTATACTTAAGAATATTAAGAGGCATTAAATTTCATCCATGATTTAAATCGAGGTGTATATAATCTCATTAGAAACGTGGGCAGAAAAGTTTCATATTTATCTTAATTGAATTTCTTTTGAAGTATTTTCACGTTTGAGTATGTAAAAATAATATTTTATAATCATGTACACTAAGTAGAAAAACGAGTATGGGTTTTAGAACAATCTAAATATAATTATCATAATTTATTATAAATTATAATGCACATATATATATTTATATACGTTTCTATATACTCGTAAACATTAATTTTTATTGATTGCAGTCATGATTTGGCAAAAATGTATTCTTCAGGACAATATGTTTTATTCAGACCGTAGAAAGCAATCCATTCTCTACTAACACATTTTTATTTGCTATTTCTTAGAAAATATATAAATGAAACCACATATACACAAATTGTACACTTGCTACTGTAAACTAAATATGCACTAAAAGTCTCAAATAGTATTATGAAGGGTTTAAAGTTAGATTGGAATAGTGTATGAGACCGATACAGTAGGTAATTTTTAATATTAACGAAATAACTGAAAAAACTAAGAAAAAAATCGTAGAATCTATCAAGTTACTTATATTTAATTTAATAAAATAAATAAGCTTATGATATATAGCCTGAAAATTAAACGGTTTTTTTTACAGGTAATTAAAATACATTTTTATACCGAAAATTTATAGTTTTTTAAATACCATGATTTCTCATTTGGTTTAAGCTTGTACAAGACTACGACTAACACAAAAAATAATTAATTCTGGTCTCGTAATACATTTCTGGAATTAAAACTATTATCTAAAAACTTCTTCGAAAATTCAAAAATATTGGTTTAAAGTAAATGTTAATTAACTATAATGATATAAATTTCTATTTAAATTTTTCCATCAGAAAATTCCATAGATCTATAGTACTAATCAAAAAAATTCGTATCCATATTTTATTGATATAAATTGATCACCCAGTAACGGAGTAGTGAAGTGAAGTGAAATTCACGGTGGATTCAAAAACTATAATGTTAAACTGTTAAAGTAACACTTTAAACTGTTGAGTCATTAATAATTCATAATGTTTTATAACCTTATATGTACGAGTATGTATTTATATGTACATATACGAACGTAATGATAATGGTGGTCTGTAATATTCTTTACCATTATTCTTTCCCATTCGTTTTCATTTCTTTGAAATGATTTATAATTGAGATCTAAGCACTTGGGCGCTTTTTAGTGTTATGCATTTTGGAGTATTTTTATTTTTTCGCTGCGGATATTTTGTTCTTCATTTAAAATGTTTGTATTATGTGCTTGCTGTTGTTCAGCGTTCGTTATTTATTTAAAGGTAATACAATTGTAAGCAACAAAAACATTGAATAAAATTGAGATATAAAAGTAATAGGGTTCTTGCTCGGTTTTTTATGTTCTAAAGCGCACGAGAAAGAAATATTGCTTTAGTTTGAATAGTAGGCCACATAATGTTAATCCGTATACGATACCCGATATTTATCCAGGAAATGTCAGTGCTAATGTGCAATATATATATTTTATTTAAGAGACAGTTGGAATATAGTACGATATTTAAATTTACATGTGTAGAAGTTTATAATGCATAAATATCAAAAATATTAGTTAATATTTTCAATGTAATACAAATATTTGACACGTATATTTTATGGTACAAATGTACATAAGTAAATGTTTATTTCTTAATATTTCAAATTGTAAGCATGGAATATAGGTACCTACATTTAACCAGTGATGATACTTGTCAATTGAAAATTGCAATGCAATGAATCAATGGTATATGTGTATAGTGTATAAATTCAAAAATACCTAATGAATTTATATTACAAATGATGTATGCTATTATATTGATATCCGATTTGCATGTTTGTGTAATATAAACATTATGTTTAATGATATTAAATAATTTTATATGCACATGAATCATGATCAAAAACGCGCGAGACTTCACGATTGGGTGAGGTAGTGACTGCTATTCCTGTATTGATATTTCAAATTTTAAACCAATGTAATATTGTTAATTGCTCTCAAAAAAACGATTTTGAGTGAAAGAGGTCGGGTGAATTAGTTTATACTTCTAAATATGGTCGATATAATATGTATAACCAAATCGAATTTATTATTGAGGTTGGTTGAAGTTTTAATGTTTTTGCTCTTGCAAAAAAAAAAAAATGTTTAAATGTCTATTCATTGCTAAATACCTATGCTAATAACTAATAAAGTACCTACTCAGTACATTTTCGAGTAGCTAAAACTAATGTTTATAAAACAGCAATCGAATAACTAATACCCAAATACAATAAAATACCCTATTTTGACAACATTTCATTTTCTAACGTTTGTAAAATTTGTTCGCGACTTTCCTGTATAAATGTTATTGGCTACAAACCTACAAATAAAATCTTATGACAAATCTTGTAGCCATTGAACATTTACAAGTGCATAGTGCGTGACGAGATAATTTATACGGTGCAGGGTTCGATTATCGATCTCTCGGTTGAAGTTTTTTGTAATTTTTTCTCTGTATTTTCAATTATTCGGAAAAATGCTGAGAAATTCAAAAAATGATACCCTCCAAAGTACCAACTAAATGAAATTTTCTATCAGAAAAGTACCAGGCTTATATATCGGAATCAAAACAATTTTTCTGGTCGAAATCAGAAACCAAAAAAAAGAACTTGGCACATATCATGGTAAAACCAATACATACCTCATTTCTCTCAGAATCTAAAAATCAATTAATATATATCATGATTAGTCGTGTACTTGTGTATCAGCACTTAGTCTTACACAGAAAAATAACGCGTGTTATTTTAGTTCTTGTATGAAGTGTAATAATTAGTGGAGGAATGTATAAAGGAAATAATAAATTCATTCACATCATCATTAAAAAAGTTTGATGTAAACTTTTTAATAAAAATAAATAAAAGTATAAAACACGCATAAAAGTTATTAATAGATTAATACATTCACAAGTTTAATGCTGGTACTTTATTATTAATTTTCACTTGTATGTAATGTATGCCAGTAATTAATTTTTATACCCCATGTGCAACTTTTCATACTACATTCCACCAGAAAAATACCTCATTGTGACTTATACAATTTTTCCTGAGCCCAACTTGATTGGTGTTTTACACTTATACTGGTATGAATTTAGATTCATAAATTAATGATGTATACACTATAATAGACTGATAAATTAATTTTAAAGCTCTATGATTTCGAAAACTTTGTCATATTTTTTTTAAGGAGGGATTATTATTAATTATGACCAAAATATGATGATATTTGTGTACCGTAAATGTATTGTGCGTGATAAGTATACATTTGAAACAGTTAGGACTGTAGTTATTTTCCGCTATAAGGAGATTTCCATCTTAATGGGGGCCCATTATAAGTGGTTTTTACTGTATATACAAATTGTACAATTGCTTATAATTTTATAAATATTAATCAATGATTATACATAATATGTAGAATTTATAGAGTGAAATAAGGTTAGATTGTCTAAATAGTAAGAACATCCATTGTTGAGTTAAAGCAGAATGAAACTTGCCCAACGAAAACATTTTAATGACGTTGACTAATGGTTTGGCGTTTTTTTTCTGTACAGTTCCAGGACACTGTTTGTCAAGAGTCCGTGCGTATTCCGCGCCGCAGATGGAACGACTGAAGAAACATCAACCACGAACGGAAGCGATGATGAAGACGATATTGGTGACAAGTGCGTATTTAAAAACTATACTGTTGAAAAATACAAGCGAAATATTGTGATTTGATGACCGATTGATATACATAAGTGTACTTGTACCGTGGCTGTATGCAGGGACAAGTTGATTATTTTAGAAAATAAATAGAATTTATGATTGG
Source organism: Periphyllus acericola (assembly GCA_949715065.1). Taxonomy (NCBI): domain Eukaryota; kingdom Metazoa; phylum Arthropoda; class Insecta; order Hemiptera; family Aphididae; genus Periphyllus; species Periphyllus acericola. The sequence goes on from OX454272.1 coordinate 8,782,278, forward strand.
TGCGAATACGGTGTATTTAATGATTTTTTTCTAGTAGTTCAGTAGTCAATAACACGCATACGCCTCGTATTCTTAGTACAGATTTCCATTCATTTTTTTCCTACGTTCAGTACTTCAATTAAATTGTTTTATATAAACGTCCATTTCATTTAAACACGACCCTAAGAGAACAATAGTGATGAACATTGAACATGTATATTGTTGCATGTCGACGGTCTGGTAGACATTCCATTTCATAATGAAATATAATAATATGAAATATTTTTTAGAATTTAGAAAGTAAAAACAAATTCTATACGTATAATGTGTGCGTTGTGCATGTGATTTTAATTTATAGTAAAAAATATGTCCTATAATTATTACTTTAAAGTTAAAGGCATGTACTTAAAAGTGATAATAAATGGGAAAAAAAATATTAAAATCAATACAAACAAATCACCAAATACAATATATAATACATACACACAAGGATACCTAATTGGCGAGTTTACTTATTAACGTGTAATTCCAAAAATTATAAAATATGGTATTAAAAGTATATTTTTATTTTTAATAATAATTGTGGTTTTACGTATTTAGGTTCTCACGAAAAAAAAATGAAATATAAGTTCATAGTTGCACATCTCTGCTAAATATACATTCGCACAAACAGAATATATGTTTTATAAAATGGTCGATCTGAAACGATATCACGTCCTGTACCTGCTTGCAATTAGTCGCCTGCAGAACAGATCCCTTTTAATATACGAATATGTCAGGGGTGGTTTGAAAATTTAAATCTTACCGGGTAAGATCAAATAAAACGTCCCACGCTCTGCACGGTCCGGTTTGTATCAGTTTAGTTTATGCAGGTAGTTGGTTATTTTCAAGTTATTTTTAAAAACAAATTATGTGTGTCGTATTTTCGTATACATTGCTAATAATTTTAATTTTGTAATAATAAAACATTTTATAAATATAAATACTTTATAATGAGATAAATATTAGTATAGTAGTATAGTGCAGTATATATATAATAATATATATTTACCTTATTAAGTACCTACTATACTATAATCTATTCTAAACTTTCATGGTACAATATTTTCTTAGTTCAGATTGTTTGTCCGCTTTATCAAATTATACTATACTTGAGATTCGGTCTGGTAGAAAAAAAATTGAAATCGGTCCGGTCCGGTCCATAAACTTTTACAGGCCGACATTTGATAGTTCGAACCAGCGGCGAATTTATTTTAAATTTTCAGCCTGGTCTGGTTTAAAAATAAATGTAGCCAACAGTTCGGTCCAACTTCGGTACCTTGTTAACATTTTCAGTCCTTCCGGTCTCTGAAATTACGGACCGTGCAGAGCACTATCACCCACCTATGCCGAGAAAATTGTTCTCGCTTAGCTCGTGAATTCGCTACCCAATTTTTTTGTACCAGGATGGTGGCTCCGGTAAAAAATGTTTATAAGCCGCCTCTGAAATATTGTATAACATCAAACGATTCATCGCTATACCGAGTTTAGGCGCGAACACGAGAAAATATTTTCGGGAGGTTTTCAAGGGCTACGACGACAACTGCCGATCGTTAAGCGTAGGTAAAAAAGATTATCTCGCAACCTCGCGGGGCGGTTGACCCCCCACCCCCACCCCACCACCCCTTGATTACCCCGTTGTACAACACGCGCCGAATTACATGACGTGCGTTTGCGACGTGTTTCAGTGGCCTGCAGGTGTTGACCGTTTACATGACATCCGACAACGATGTCAGCGAGTCCGTGTCGTCGTCGGGCAGTGGTTGTCCGAGTCCGGTGCCGTCGGCCAGGACTCGACGTGCGACCGTTGCCGCGACCGCCAAGGGCATACTGGTGCACAACAACAAGAAGTCGACCAACACGAACCGCGTGAGCTTCGTCACTAACTCGCTGTCGACCACCGCGTCCGCTTCATTGTCGTCGTCGTCGTCGTTGTCACCACCGTTGCCGTCGACCAAACGGTCCAAGAAGAAGCAGCAGCCGCCACCGCAGCGGCCCGACGGCGATGACCAGATACCTTACTACGCTCGAACCGGCCGGCGGCTCACGGGTTTCGGCGTCAAGAGCTATCTGCACGAGTTCTACGACGATCCCGAGGGTCAAGCGTCGTTTCAGGTTCGTACCGCGCACGCGCATCTCTTTGGGCGCACCCCAACGCGTTCGGGGACGGCAAAAGCGACAGGGATGACTCCGGATAAGACATGCCGGGCACGGGTGCGAATAGGGGGATGCTTTAGAGGCTAAGCCCCCAACAAATATCAGTAGCTTTCCGAAAATTATTTTACACCTAATATATATAATATTTAATGGTTTATGACGCAGGGTACAACATTTGTTTGTAATAAAACATCATAGCCAATAAATTTACCGTTGGAGAAAATTTAAAATGTGAAATAAACGTCACGAAAAATGCGTTTAAATAAGTCGATTTTGAAAATATTTAAGAACATTTTGATAAAGTAGTATTTCCTAATTCGTTTTTAAATGAAATCGAAGTGAGAACGGCCACGTGCGAAAGGTCCTTCTCATCTACTCATATAAAATATTCGTGGCCCGAGCTCACATTATTTAGTTTTTTACTAATTTAGCAATATTAAACATCGAAAAACATATTGAAGTAGACAAAGAAATAATATTTGCAAAAATTAACCAAAAAATACAGCTTTAAAATTAGCCAATAAATTGTTCAGTATATTCTCATTTTTTAGTGTTGGTCTGAATTTATAAGTTAAAAAGTAAATACAATTTGTTTTGTATTAATGTTGTTACTTTTTTCTCTATAGCCATATATAATAATACCTATAATCTATATGTTAAGTGTTGTATAATGTATATTGCCATGTATTATAAATATAATTTTGACATTACTATTAAAAGTAGATGTAATAATACATAGTAAAAAGTATCTTCTATTCACTATTGTAATTAAGTATAAGAAACCGAGTGCAGTGAGGACAATTTTGTAGGTGTTATTTTTACTTCCAAAATTCCTTCATTGAGTATAGTTAGGGCTTCTTCCCCTCAAATCTTAAGCCTTATTTGTGTCTATGCCTGCAGGGAGTACCTTAGCCCCCTCCCCCTTGTCTAAATATTGAATTGATTATTTTGACCGTTGTCTGGTGTTTCCTTACATACGTATATTAGTAGATACCTATATGTATATAATATTATTACGTGGAAAAGTGACATTTGAATAATTTTACCTCAACCAGTTATGTTATCCTAAGTTCCACCTACGAACGTGTTCGTATAATATACAAACACATTTTTCTTAATATGTATATTGTATGATATATATATTTAGTACGCTTGTAGTTGAAACGATTTAATAAAAAATGTTCACAGTAATTTGAGATAGCCAAACCTTATACGGTTCTGTAATAGTTGCTGTTGGTCTAGGAGGAGTTCCCGTGAACCACCGTTACAAATTACGTTCAGTACCTAACGAAAGAACAACAGTAAAACAATAATCCCTTTATATTAAGAGGACGCATGCATTGTCTCCGTCTAACAAACGCACAACAAACCAAATCTGTGTTCAGTAGAACCAATTTTGTGGTGAACTTTAATAATAGGGTAAACTGACCTATTATCGAACTCAAAGGGAAGAAACATTATTTGAGTTTTTTTATTCTCTTTATGTTTTTGTATTTATTTTTTAATAACATACATGTTGTACGATACCTTGAAATCACTTGAATCAATCAAGTATTATAACTATGAGTTTACTATAAATATTAATAATGTTGAAAAATTGATACATTCCGGTAAATTATATACAATTTTCAGATAGTATATATTTATTTGGTCCACCATCTGTCCATGTGGTATAACATCACCATTTCAGCTGATTAAACGTGAAGTCAAAGCATATCAGGTATAAGAATTATTTCTGAAATATCCTACTAATAAAGACCTTATATTTACCTATACTCGACGGAAGTACGTATCATTTGGACTAGTTGGACTCTTCTCGGGTAGTGGATCGATCGACTCATCTGGAATTCGCTCTTGTAAGCGTAGCTTACGTTTTCACAGTAATTATTTCTTCGACTTTTGTATCCGACCCTCCGCCACACTGCAGCAGGCTAGTTCGGTACTTAGTCTCGATTCTCTACAACTGCCAACCTCTGCGGTAGCGGTGAGTTCTCGGTTACCAGAAGTTCGCACTTTATACTCATTCGCATCTCCTGAGCCGTAAGAATTTCATCAAACGTTTTCAATTTCCCAACACAATCTTCCGTCTGCCCGTCAATAACTGTAAACTTTATGGCCCACGGTCTGGCGCTCTAATGGACTTCGATATCAGGTTCCGATTTCGGTAAAACAGTTTATCCGGAACCAAATGTTTTCATTACGCCCGTATAAGATCAAACGAGCTATCCGAAGAATTGGGAGCGGCTCTTGGTAGAAGAACATCGTCTGCAGTTTGATTTTCTGCAAAGTTTCTTCCGTCCGAATAACTAGCACCTGCCATCTGCTTGCGGTTCATGGTACAAATTGTTTTGATATTAGGTTTAACGAAATATTTCATTTTCAAAAGAGCTTTTTAAAGGCTATTCGAAAATATTACAAAATACAAAAGAAAATCTGTCAATGTATGCGTTTAATATTGAATAATCGAGAATGACTATACTCAATACAGTGAACAGTTGGTACACAATTTTAGTTGTTATGAGTACACATATATTGTGGTTGAACACGTGCTTGTATTAATCTAATATGCTATAAATATGCATGAGATTAATAATGAATAATTAAATTTTTTTTTTAAAATTATAAATGCATCATTAAGTTAAGAATATTTGCCTATAAAACATTTTTGTTTAATTAAGTAAATAGTTTATTTATATCAAAATAATTCGTCAGTTTTTCATATCGACTTACTTTGAACTTCTTATTGCTTTTTCAATAAAATAGTATTACTGTCAATTTATAAACGTTAGCTGTAGCTTAAAATTGTTTTTGAATGTATTATAAAATGTGACCACTGGTAATCCCACTATGAATGAGTTTTCAAACTGCTTCTAGAGTGTTAATTTAATTTTAGTTAGACAAATGAATGGATGACTTTTTAATGCCGAGAGAAAAGATAAACTAGCAAGAAAAAAGTAATAAAATGAGGTACAGAAAATAATTATTTTTTAGGTTAAATCTGTTCCGTGGTATAAATAAAATACAAACATATTTTGTTAATGTCTTTGAACGTTTTGAAAGCTCTTTTTAAAATATAATTTAAAATATTTGTACATTATAAGTTTATTTCTAACACTAATCAAATTTAGTTATACATTTAAAATATATTGAAACATGTGCTTAGCGATTACGGTTTTTATTGAAATTTTAACTAAAATTAATTTTTTTATTTTAATTTGTCACTTAATTTTATTTCATTTCATAATTAAAATAGAAAAAGAAAAAAATAAGTGTATGGCAGTGAAGCAAAGTGAAGATTTTTGTGTACTAAATTAGTATACTCATATAGACCGTTTTAATGGATTTTCAACAGACAATGATTTCGATGAATTTACATCAAACATTGATCACCGCAGCTAATGTTTCACAAGTGTAATCTAAATACAGTAATAATAAATTCTAGTGGGCGAAATACTCGAGCGTTTTGCATTAAAAGCCATTAAAGGTATTTCGAGTGGGCGATTTCGATTTATACCTGAAAGATTTAAATATTTAATCCTGTGTAATATATATAGGTACACACTATACCTTAAATTATTTGCTACACAATTTATATCATTGTGATTACTGATTATTGTTTAACTAGAGGTGCATAATAATAGATGTGTGGTGCGATAAATAACGTTTTTAATTACACAGGTGTCATTTGATGTCATTAAAAATAAGTTGTTGACTAACATAAATGTAGATTCCATAAAAGTATACATTTGTGCAGATATTTATTCATTTTAAAGGTTTATCTGACCACCTATACCAACCTGCATTCATAGTTTTCTATTTTAATTATATTTGTTGCAGTTTGTATAGTTAGGGATTTAAACGTTTTATTTTTTATTGAAAACCATTGTAGAGGTTAAATCATAACAATATAATAAACTGATATATAAACAACTTTATTAATATAAATATAAATATAGCGGACTGCTCACCCTGTGAGTTGCCTTGCGAGTTGCGACACAGTTTACTGTTCAATACAGTTGTACATATCTTATAGGGTTTGAAATGTATATGGAATATTATTATATAAATAGAATAAAATAAAGATAATAATTAAATAAATTAGTAGTTGAGAAAAAAAAGAAAAAAATACAAAATAAAAAATAAAAGAAAAAAAAATAAATAAATAACAACGGTTATGAATACAGATGATAATTTATTATATGCAAAGTGTCCTGTAATACGGACAGACATATTTTTTCGAGATCTCTACGCTGCAGGCCGTGGTTCTTGAAGAAGTCCAGCAGGAGTTTCGATGCGGTTCCGCGTGCTCCGAACCAAAGCCCAAATACTTCCCACTCTCTTACTCCGTAGAGGTTGCTCAGGTTGGATGTGCACGGCAGGTATATTTTTCTTTTCTCTTCGTGCACATTGACGTCTTGTTGTTGTGTTAGTGATTGCTGGTGTTTTAATGAAAATTAGGTGGAAGATACAATTTTAAATTTCATAGAAATATTTAACTTTATATTTTATCATTATAAATTGTCTATATAGATTAAATCTACGATAAAAATTTAAATATGAAGTGCTATAATAATGTCATCATAGACAAGTTTATTATTTAGCATTAAATTCATCACTGTTTATTTAAGTTCAGAGAACAATTTAAAATTGCCTCTAAATAGATCAAAAATCTCGTTATTAACAATAACTTGCACGTTAAAACATTGTTAACAACAACATAAATAACTCAGTTTCACATAAAAGACATTTTTCAACGTTTTCCTTCACTCGTAAGAAAATAAATCAAAACCATTCATTAACTGGAATCTATTTTAGTTGAGATAACACTTTTGAAAATACGTTTTGAACAATAGTACGAATTGTAATGTTGACATAGTCTATAAGTCTCGGCCAGCTATGAGCAAAGTAACATTTCTCATTTCGCCTCGGACTGTTAAGTCCACACTGCGCTCAACAGGGTACGTTTGTAAATCGATTTTTCCCATATTATCGTCCGCACTTATTTTCAAGAATAATAAGGTATATTAAAAAGCACCTCACGCAAATACTCAGTCTTACTAGAACCAGACTATAACTTATGTTAATACATATTATCTATAACGAATATACATTATACATACAACTGTCATCTGGTTTTTAGGGATTTAGTTGAAGTATCCGATTTCATAAAAATTTTATATTCTAATGCTTATAGAAAAAAAGTTGTGCTTATGTACTTTTGATAATTTTACGTTGAAGTGAGCTCAATTTATGATGAATTTTGTTTACAATTTTTGAGTATTAAAATCCAAACTTAAACATTATCGCTGCATTCAGAGTATAACACATGTGTAGATGAGCTGCTGATGATGGAAATATTACATTTCGAATATTTTTTATTGGATATATAATATTATCAATTGGTTTTTTACAAAAAATTGCCTTTTGGTACTTCTCTAGTCGTTAATAAGTAAATTACTTTACATTAAAATTTAAAATATATTTTATAAAACATATATATATGCACATAAGTTTGGATGTTAAATAATTTAAATAATGATAAATTATCCTAAATTAATTTCATCCAATTGTGTTCATATAAAAATAAGTTGGTCGTCAAGAATCGAAAATTTAATAGAAAGTTTTAAAAGCTTTTCAAAAAATGTCGATGGAATAAACTCATGTATTTTAGATTGTTAACCTCGATCGGACAACTATGATCAATGGACTACGATAGCATCGATTCTCACGTCTTATGGTTTTAAGTATTTTATGACATGATTCTTTTTTCACAGCATGTGTTCGTAATATATTGAAGTTTAATATCTAACAAGAAAATATAGATAAAAAAATGTTCGTAAAAATAATAAGTAATTATACCAAAGCATTTATAAAATAATTTAATTAGTATTTTAAAATAAATCTAAGAATCATTAAGAAATATATTTTTAAATGTGAAAAATATGATTTTACATTTAAAAAAGTCCAAAAACTTTATTTTTATAGTTAATGACAAGATGAACTAGTTTATAAGTAGGTATGTTATTTTCAATATTTATGTTGGTGTATAGTTTAATCTGATTTATTCGATAGATGTTTCATTATAATGTCTTAATACTTTAGGATTTGTATAGAAGTTAGAAAGTTACTAACAGACCACAAATATCTTATGTGTGTACTAGATAAGATGTAATATATATAGTTGTAGCTTCACAATTTCAATTAAAAAAACCAAATGTCAATATATTTAAAAACTAATTCAAAACAATAGAACAAAATTATCTTTTATTAAAAGTGTTTAATGTTTAATTTATATACACAGTTACCCATATTTCGTTTGAAAATTGTATGCATATTTACAATCACAATAAGCAGCCATTTATTTGTTAGATATTTAATAATTTATTATTTGTAAATAATTAAAATTATGTTAATGTTTGACCAATGCTAATTATTAAGAGAATTTGAAAATACTAAAAAAAACCATTCTAATTTCCAATACTACTATAGTTTTCCCAACTATTTGTTGATGTGTTTTAATTTTTCTTTATCCTTTTAACAATTAAATATAGCAATAATTTATTTTTCTTTATGTTTAATTTTCAAAATGTTCATTATATTATGAGTACCATGAAAATTTTGGATTGTTGTCAACATTTGGTCCTCGTGGTTTTTTATCGAACACGCGTGCCACGAATTATATGGACTTATTATATTATATATGTCCGTTAATTATAAAATATTGTGCAATAATAAATAATGATTTTAGATTAATTAATTGTTTTATACTTTTAATTTTACCATTATTTGCTCAAAGTCAAAACGTTGTTATATTAGTACTTTCATTGTTTACACTGTTGAATGTACAGAAAATATAATATATAATACCTATAATTACATTTTCGAATTTTTTTTCTCATACATTTTTGATTTTAGATTTATTTTTGATTTGGTACACATTTTCTAACTGCCATTAAAATTTGATCAACATGTGCTATTGGTTTGAGTAGCATGAGGTGAATTAATTCTAAATACAATTATAAATGAACCCGGTAAGAACATGGTATTTTATTTTAATTAATAATTACTATAAATTTGAGTCACAAAAATGATTTCTGTAACCAACATAATCGACAATAATTGACAATATATATTGATTTTAGAAATTCTAGCACGCCTTTGTTTTTTAGCCATTAATCAATAAACATTCGAAAAGCGCCATTATCGGATCAACGACTTTTGGAAATAATCATAATACTATTATTAATGAATGCATTTTGAACATTTCTCTTGAGTCATACCAAGTAAACTTATACTTCACGGATGAACTATACAATAATTTATAGACTTTTACTTAGATTGATATGACTTGCATAATACAAAACTTAAATTTTCCTATGTTATGTTTGTAGCACACTCATTTTTGTAATAAGTGAAGCGTACACTTTCTAAAAATCATGTTTGCTATCCTGCTGATGATTAAGGGTAACATAATTTGTTTTAATCGCGAATGATGGTAGCAGACGTTTTATCTTTTATAGTTTTATGATATATTTTATGTCTTATGAACATAGTTTGATCTATTTTAAAACCTAAAAACGATCAACCACCTAATCCTAACCAAGTGTTTTTTTCAAGCTAAAATGAAGTATTCTTTATAAAGTTTAAAAATACACTGGTTTTATAAACATTTGTCTTTTGAATATATATTGAAAACACAAACGTTATACTAATATTTCTTACCCTATTTAGCATTCGGAATTGGTACCTATAACACACACTATATTGTATAGTATTATTATTATTTTAATATAAATGAAAATAATAGTTAAATATAAATAAACAAATATAGAAGTATATCAAACTGCAGTTAACTGTACCAAATCGTATCTAACACCAATGTGATGATTGGTCTTGTCTTTAGAATCAGTGAAGGAATTCTCTGCGACGCCGCACAAACAGGAATGGTTTTAACAATATTAGTAGACACTGGTCACTTTACATTTGAAATGATTTGTTAATTACGTTCTATTAACGTTATACTTTGCCAACGAGTAAAATTCTTCTATCGACTGATTTGGATGTTTCAGAGGCTTTAAATAATGCAGATGATGTAGAATCTGTTCTTCGTGATGTAGGAACTAATGTTGAAAATAAATTTAAAATAATTTTCAATGAAACGAATGAAATTTCTTATACTTTATAAATAGCAATTACTATTCCTAGATAAATCGTAAATCAAAAAGTGTACCCGTAAAAACGAAGAATATTATAAACGTACCTTTTTCATTCCATGGCTAGATTTTTTGTAAATATGTAATACGTCCAAACTATTTTTAAATCTATTAAATCTCTTTTTAAAGCTCGTGCATTAGCGTGCTTTTGAATATTGAATCTATGTACATATATATTGTATAATAATAATTAAAGAAATACTATTACTAATTAAAGATAATTTTATTTAGACCCCCAAAAATAATTTTTGGTGCTCCCTTACATCTCGTGTGTGTTTTTATTTTCCACGAGTGTAAGTATAATAGTATACGAGTATAGGTACGAGAAATAAAATCGAATGTAGTAGGTATTTTGCTAATTATAAAATATAAAATACCCATTACACATAATCAGCACTGAAAGTCATAATCATAAACATGTGACATAAACGGTGCACGTGCTTAATGTATATCCAACGAATGAATAATATAATATAATATCTTATTGTATTATCTGCGGAACCGCTTGGAAATTGGAATACGTCCCGTGTTAGGTTATATTATTTTAGCTATTGCATCAACTTACTCAGTATTGAAAAATAATATTATGTATTATAATACAGTTGTTTTGACAATTTTGTTTAAAAAATATACTTAGTACTATAAATTTAAATATATATTTTCATTCATAACTGAGTAAACTTGTACCTAGCAAAAAACTTATTGAACTGAAAATATTTTTCTACCAACTTTAAAACATAAGTTAAAGCTTATGGTAAACAAAACATAATTGTTTATCATGGCTTATGCTAATATACGAGTAGTTGAATTAAACTAACACAAGTAAAAGTATGTTTGTGTGATGCGTTTAAAATAGTTGAAACATTTGAAGGAAATGCAAGGGTAATGAAGTTCATTTCGAATAAGGTTTATAAATAATTAATTTTATTGAATAAGAGTGTACTTTTATAACCTGATGATGACCAACGATCGAAACTAGTCAATAGTCGTTATATATAACACATTAAATACTCTAGACTTCATATAAAATTAGTTTTTTTATTCTATACCATAACTCATAAGAATATTATAGTTTTTTAAACAATTTATAATTATATATTGTCTAACTACTACTTAATTTATTTTTATTTATCTTTAATTGTTTTATTGTTTCGTTTCCATATATTATAGTATTACATTTCAAGAAAATTCTAGTTTAAATAACGTATTTCGCTAGTTGAAAACTTTCTACTTAGTTTATTTACTTGTATAAAATGTAATCAACTTACATTATATTTTTTGTGATGAGCATAGGACATTAGGACTTAGAAAATCGGTATTAATTTGAAAATAAATAAATCATCTAAAAAATTATTGCAACGGTATAGATGGTATACGGATATAGTGTAGTTCTACTTATAAATCATAAACCATTATATGTATAATATACTTTATCATAAATACGTATAAATGATAAAGATTATTGTTAAATATTTTGTAGCTGTAAAGAGATTTTACAGGAAAGTATTTTTTTTTTTTTTTATTTATTATTATTTAAGACATTCCTAGCCAACTGTGGCTATCTATATCTAATGATAATATTTACAATTAATATTTTTTTTTTGGCTTTTGTAACAAGATAACGATTAAGAAAAAAAAAAACAGTAAAGTATTAAAATGTATAATAAGAACAGTATGTTTACTTTCGTACATTAAATACTTATTATCTGTTTAGTTATGTACCTATATTTATTGTTACCAAGGATACCGGCTTTTGTCACAGAATACGCCTCCGCTAAAATGTGCCATCGGTGAATGAATCCTACATTTTCAAAGCCGTACGATCACCATCAGACGTCAGTGTATCTTTTGACTCTTAGGTGGTAAGAAATGTATATGCGTATAACCATTGGCCAGTCTAGACCAACTAATTATGCCTTCACGACGAAAAACTCTTTCTAAAAATTAATACATTTGTCTTATTTCAAATCATTTTTGTATAGCAGCAAGATACGACGCATATATTGCCTAATCCACCCGTACCTATATTTACGTACCCCTTCAGCCGGCACTACATAATTTTACTTTAAATATCGATCAAAGGAAATAAGTATAGACTATAGAGTGTGGAATGACTCGCTCTATAATACAAAATTTGTATTAAATGGTTTTTTTTTTTTTTTTAAGACCCTTGGCTGGGTGTACACTATACACAGGTTTACTTAAAGTATATTTTAAAACATATTAAGTTGGTTGTTAAATTGTTGATTGTTGTAGGATGGAGGCGGTGATGAATTTAATGATGTTGGTGATTGATTGAGGGTGGCTAATAAGAATCTTGACTGTTGATTGGGAAGGTTGTTGATTATTCTGGTGTTGATATAATATATATTCGGCATTCTGTAATATGTAATTTATGGTGACTTGTACTCCACAGACTGTGCAAATTGGGGGTTGTTTTTCCTTGTTGTTTTTCCCAGACGACTGCGGAAGATATTCGTGTGTCCGATTCTATGTCTTGCTTACATCACTTCATATTTTCTTGATATTTCTATGGGAAGTGTCCAGATGTCTGTGCAGTGTGCAATGCCCAATTGTGATACCGTGTTTGCATTTTGTTTGAGGCGATTTGTATGAGCGCTGATAGTGGATAATTAACTGTGGTTTTGGCTGTAAGGACGGGTTTTCTTTTATATTACAATGTCCAGGGATCCAAAAAAGTTTGATATTGTAATTATTATTATTTTTTAGACTATATTTGTCTTTAATTTTCCATTTTCGTATACTTCCTCTACCTTTGGGTTCTCGTCGTTACAGACTGCGGGCCGTATTACGGCAGTCTGGTTATTTGCATACATTGCTCGGGTGGTATTATAATAATATAATATATATAGAGCTTACATAAATCAATTTTCGTGTGTAAACTATAAAATAATAATATGATGATGTTGTCTAATCTGACCGTTGTTTGTGCTGCACGCAGGACGAGGACGACGATTTCAAATACTGCGTGGAACCAGAGGTGCCCTGGCGCAGACACTGCAGCGGCGTGTACGCGGTCCTGGGACTCGCTATCATGACGGTGGGAGCAGTGGCGATGGCCGTCGGCCACTTGGTACCGGCCAAAGACCCGATGATCAACCGGTCGGCCAACATAGTGGTGATCGACCGGTGGGCAGTGGCGTTCAACGAGAACCTAGCCTCGTGCCGTTTCGTCGGTTCGATGTTGTTCGCCGTCGGCGTGGTGTTCACCGTCGTCCGGTTCTGGATGTCCGTGATAAGGAGCGGCAGTGGCGGCCGTGGCAGGGGCGACCAGGCAATGTTCGAGGCGAAAAAACTCGCCGTCGACGAGGAACGGCCGTCCGCCGAGCAGTGTCAGCAGCAGCAGCAGCAGCAGCGGCGAGCGACGCAAACCTCCGTCCGAATACCCGTCACGGGGTCCGTGGAGAACGTGCAGCCCGACCCGCGGGCCATAAACTTGCGGTTCGGTGACACGTCCAGTTAAAAAAAAAAAACCCGTTCGACGAGTTATTATATAATATATGCTAAACATACCACATGATTATTTTTATTATTATTATTATTATCGCATCGAGTAACTGTATGATATTCTCTAATCGATATTCATTATTATCAACAATACACCGTTGTCATTGTTATAAGTTTTGCGGGACTCCCGTTGTACACCCGTTATATGTTCTGTATGTATATCCTTCCTTCGGCCCGAACGCCAAACGCATCTCGTGTACCGTACACGTGTACCATCTGTAATGTTCTCCGGATGGATGGATTTTTTTCACCATACGTTCGGGTCAAGACTTGAGGAAAGGTACATATAAAAATTTCGAAAAAAAAGGGTGTCTGGTAAAGTATAGAGACATGCCAAAAGGAATTGAAAATCAATATCAAAAATTGATACTAAAAATAACCATAAAATATATTATATAGGTATTCTATATTTTGAATCGAAATATTTACCACAAAAATCGAAGATTAGGTTATAGCATAGTGTACAATACACTTATAATAATATAAGGGACCTGTCGTTGGATTGTTTCAAAATACTAAATCAGTTAAAAATTATGTATATTCCATTATTAAATCATAACAAAAAAAAGCATTTTCATTTTTTTATTCTTTTTCACCGATAACAATATCATGTGTTATTATTTTTTTTTTTTAAATCATCACATGTAAGAAATGAAGATTTTTGTACAGTTTGTTTCACTGCAAAATCAGTTTTATGCGTGCATAATAATTCGTATTTTTTTAAATAAATAAATCTTGTACCTTAGAATACATATATGTTGTATGTATATTATATATAATTAAAATAGTTGATAAAAATCAAAAATAATAATTAAATGAATGAGCTTAAAACATCTGCATTCTTCATGATAAGGATTCGCAGAGGTCTCACATGAATACATGGCTGTACAGTATAGGTTAGGATAGGAAATATTTGGTACCACTATAGCTCGCTATCGATTATTTTTATTTTTATCGTCCGTGACGAAAAATATTTTCAGGGATGAACATACGATGGACAGAATCCAAGCTAGGTGTTTCTAATATAAAAATAAAATTAAAACCCAAGTATGTACCTATCTCTATACGTAAAACTTGAATATAGATGTTATAATTTAAGTAAAAATTACCATATATTGTGTTAAGGATTTGTATTTATAATTTCTTAAACACTGTAATCTTAAGAAAAATCTGACATGGCATTTCTCAACAGTTTACATTTTTAAAATTTTAAATATTACAAGCATTTGTTTTGCAGCGTAATTCACCGAATTAAATGACCTAAAGTATAACATTTAATTTTCTGTAGAAAAAAACAATAAAACCTATTCATTACTTACCATCCGTCTAATAGCTTTATTTTAAAAAAATATTATTTTAATTACATTGACTTAGGATAATTTTTCAGTTGTACATAGAATATTATTAGTTAATATTTAAGCTTTCCTGAGATTTCTATATTTGAGAAAAGAGAGGATGTGATATTACTCAATGGCCATGACTCTCTCACAGTACTAGCCACTGCAGGTTATCGTTACAAGAACGTAAAGTATTAACAAAAATAATATGTACTTTATCCATGGATCACCATTTTATTAATAACCAATACCTATACTATTATAGAACGTATTTATATGTTATATTTATTGAATCCACCTAGGTTATAAGTAAATAGTTCAAAAAAGTTTATTATATTACAATATTACGATGTTACGTGAAAGGAAATTATTTGTTAAGTTTATTTTATTATTAATATATCGATTTAAGCAAATGTTAACTGTGATGTGCGGTATGAATATTTTAATAATTTGATTAAAGGCTGTGGTTTGTGATTAACAAAAAATATGTTCTGTTTGATTTGTATTCTACATAGAATTTCTAATTAAAACAACAACAATTTTGTTTAAATTAATTATTTTAGTAAAATATCATAATCCAGGTAATAAGAACAAAATCGATTACAAAACTATTACTCAACCAAAAATACCAATCTGAATATTGTTATTCAATTTTATTAAAGTAAATATCAATAATAAATGTTTTTTTAAACATTTTATGAAAATACTCAGTAATGCTATTTTGTATAATCAGAAAAAAACATAATGTATGATCATACGCAGATTATGGTGATTTTTTTAAAAAAAAATATTTTGATTTTTGTATTTATTTTTGTAACGCACATACGTGTTTGTAATTTTTAATAATGTGCATATTTTGTAAACTGGAATAGTTCTTGTGCCTTTTTCAAATAATTTATACTGTATTCGAAAAAACGAAAATTGGTTTATGCAACACTCATCTACAAAACATGTATACACATACACATATGGATAGAAATTAACACGTCATACCAATGACTGTAGCAAATATCAATGTAATTAAAATTTTTAATTAATGAACTACTCGAACAGAATTTGAAAGCTTAACTATTCAACTTTGGTGTCTGTTTGGCTTGTATGCGGGCTACTTACATTTGATTAATAAATAATATGTAAGTAGATATTATATTATCAAAACATATCACATCAATTTTTTTGCTTAACGATTTTATAATTATTATTTTCAATAAGTACAATTGTTTTATTTTTAACTCAGCTCAATTGCAAAACAAAACTCACTTACTTAAATAATAATCCTTGGGCATTTTTTCGAGAGAATCCGATTGTAAAAAATTGTATTCGAGTAAAAAATTATTATACATATAGAAGAAAAATACCTGCAGACAGCATCGTATTGTTGAGTCCGCGCAGATAGGGTTCCATAGCTGATAAAACTATATTAAATATTATTTTTACTATTATTTATTACTTCATCTGAGAAGAATTGTTTCCTTATTAGTAATTTAACACGAATTATTTATTGCTAAAGTGTCCGTAATAATTTTTTATTGAAATATTTTCAGATTTCTGCACTGGTCGTTTAGAAGTTAGATGTTGCTAATCACGAATTTGAAAGCAAATAGCTCATGAAATATATTGGTAAAAAACCTTTCCAAAGACAATGTACTCAATGGGAAAAGTGAGAAAAATATTTTTCAAAAATTTTATTTCTGTTCTTGGATAATCAAAATCTATGTTTATGCAACCGAATTCTATCTGAATAGGTATAAATAACTTATATAAATGAGAAAATAGGATGGTATGACTAGGAGGCAGACGTGTGAATACATAATTATAGTTGGCTACGTAATATAATATATTATATTTTAGAAAATAAAAGTATTAAATTAATAATGTTCTAAATAAAACGTTAAAATGTATATACACATAAATATTATTCAAGTAATCTGAAAAATTAAATACAAATTATCACTGGGAATTTAATCTTATATAAAACCAAAAATACTGATGTATAAAAACTATTTTGTCGTTTTAAGATCTAATTTAGGTATACATATAAAATTAACTAAAATATGTTAAACTATTTTCCAAAAATTGTATTTATACGTAATATGTACAATAAATTTATGAATGTATTAATGAAAGATAAAAAAAGAGATATTTCTATTTCTTAAACAGCTTACATATATAATTTAACCATAGTTCACTTACATTTTATGGCAAGTTATTATAAATTACATGTACTCGTCACTGACTAGATAAACTAATATACTGTGAGGTAAATGTATGTTCTTTAAACCAACTATTCAAATATTTCGGACAATCTCACAATAAAATATTTGCAGTCATGTTAAAGTGCTCAATATTGAATGCTAATGAAAAATCAGATAATTTGATTCTAAATTATATGTAAACGCCATCAATGATGATAAACATATTTTCAAAAAAAAAAAAATTCTAATAAACATCACTAGTTACTAAAAATATTACAACATGCATTGGTTTACTGACATACTTATAAGTTATAACTAAAAACTGTTTAGTATACTGTGGTATCAAAAAAATGGATGATAACATATATTCAAATTATATGTATATACATATGTGTAAGAAATGCTGTTATATAATATTTTATTGTACTACGCAATTACAACCAATATGTGTATCTCGTATGTACTTAATAGTATTTTGTTTTCTATGATTAAAGATAAAATATTTTATATGTACGTTTATTTTCTGGATATTATAAGAATATGATAAAAATGCACATTGAACTATACTAAATCTTATAAATATTTATTTTAACTAAATGTAAGACTTCAAAGTATTATTTGAAGTGAATCATTTATTATTGTTGTATACAATTGATTCGTTTTTACCAAAAAGGAATACATGAATCATTTTTTTGTATTCCTTCCAATTTAGGTTAAACATGTATATCAACTTTAAGTACACGTAAAGGCATCCGTTAAAGCATGAATACAAAATATATTATATAAAGCTGTTACTGTACTATTAATTATTATTAAGTATATATATTCTTATTATTATGTTACTGTAAATTAAATTTTTTGGGCCCCGGCCTGTATTGTATTGAAACAAAATAAAATGGAATACTATAATGCATTATCAAATATAATATAATTTATATTATATATACATTATACATACTAGATAACATATATAAGAAATTATCCCATTATTGTGGTTTGAAAACAATACAATTGAAAAAAGGGTGAGACTCCTATGTCGGGTAAGACTCCGCGGT
Organism: Periphyllus acericola; assembly: GCA_949715065.1. Lineage (NCBI taxonomy): Eukaryota > Metazoa > Arthropoda > Insecta > Hemiptera > Aphididae > Periphyllus > Periphyllus acericola. The sequence continues at coordinate 8,800,781 of OX454272.1, forward strand.
AAGGTGAGTAACAGGACGAATTTTACTGCTGTATTTGGTCTTTTAAATTTGAAATCAATATACCATTGCTTTTGGAAACAAGATTCTGAGTGATAGAAGTTGGGAGGCCCTATAAAAAGTGACTGTTTTGATTGTCATTTTATCTATTTTATTTAAATTTAAAATACCTATGAACAGGACTGATTATTATATTCTGAGTTATGATAAAATAACTAACACTGTTAATCAATATCGCGGAAACACCCGATTCATTAAAATATATTTTTAATAATAATAATAATAATAATAATAATTTTTTGATTCTCTGGAAATAACAGTTTCTTTAGTATATTTAACTATATTTTCTAGTTTTAAATATTGATATTGAGATATTTAAGAGCTTTTAACTTCGAAAAAAAAGGCAGATTCCGTGATTATTATTGAGTTTTATCAAAATAACCAAAATAACCTCAATAAATACTATTGTGAAAGAAGTGTCTTTGTTTGAAAAAAGAACTTGTATTGCTACATGACACCCTTAAAAAATAATAATGGAAAACATATTTTTTATGGTGACTTAAACATTTCAAAAAAATCCAAATGTTATCAATTTTACTGCCTAAACAAGAGATGTGCAAAAATTAATTCTGTATATAAATTGACGAAGAACCATGTACACTAAATTGTTTAATAAACAATATATTTGACTATTCAATTTGCTATGCATGATTGAACCAACTTAAAATAGTTTAAGCATATGCTAACATTTCTTAAATCATATTGAGAAGTTAAGGGTTAATAAATATTGCACAAAATATTATCGACCCTGAGGGTCTGCTTAACGTAAACGTATAAACATTTATTTTTTTCTGATTTGGTGTATAGATGTACAGAATTACTTCTATAGTAACTATTTTTATTTATTAATTGACGCTGTTACCGCACTGTGAAAATATTTTTTTACTAAAAGTTTTTTTTTTGTTGTCTACGTACACGATTTCAAACAGAAAAAGTGCTCCGATGCATACAAACAACAGGGTACTTTTTTGATAGAAAATGTTGTCTAGTTGGCACTTAGAGAGAGCCAGTTTTTGAATTTCTCAATAGCTTTTCGAATAATTGAGAAAAATAGAGAAAAAATTACGAACAATTTCAATCGAGATCGAAAATCGATTTTTTATACTAATTCATAGATACAACCTATTTTATAAGACTTTCTTTGTAGCCAATAAAAAAAATGTTTATTCAAAAGATGCAAACAACTTTTATATGCTTGAAAAAATGATATGAAATAATTATGCTTTTCAACGAATTTTTATTATGTACACGATATTTTAATACAAACTGGTACACCAATGTTGGATTTATGTATAAATATGGAATATAGACAGAGGATAAATCTTTAATTTGAAATAATTAATGAAGTAATTACTAAAAATATATGTTATTTTTTCTATGAATAATATTGTATCGATGTATTATATTTGTGTATTATTATTTATAATAATGCAAATAAGGCAAATCATCATAAAATAATGGAAGAATGGCAGACCTTTTGGAAAAATATACCGCTTTCCAACAAATTGAGAAATGTAAAACTATACATAAAAAAATTGAATTATCCTCCCGGCACAAAACGTAGTGAGGAAGTAACTATCACTCGAGCTAAAACTCATATAACTCATTTATATTTCATCAAAAAGGAACCAGCGCCAATATGTGATGCTTTGAATGTATCCTTAACAATAGAGCATATTGTCATCATTTATCCCAAATTCACCGAAGCTCGCATCAAGATACTCAAAAATCCTTTTTTACTCTATCAAGCCATCTAAGACGTGAACATTATTTCTATCAGTACATTTTCCACAATATTAACTTAAGTAATTCATAATAAATAATGTATAAATACTTGTACTTAAATGAAATGTATATAAATTTTATCTAAATGTTGTCTAAATGTAGGCTAAAAAACCTGTGGTATTGAAGCCTACTATAAAAAATAAAAAATAAAAAATAAAAATATATTGTTAAGATACAAATGAGACAAAAATATAGGTAGATAGTCAGAAAAACTTTTACTACATTTTACTAACTAAGCATACAGATGATATTTTAAAAGGTTATTTTTAGAATATCAGCAGTTCGTTCTTAAAGAAAATGGCTAAAAAATCATCGTTACTTACATTAATTAACGACACAGAATAAACAATTGAAACAGTGAAAATTATCAGTCGATTATTTCAATTTAATTATTTTGAGTCACAAAAATATAATTAAAGCGCATAATTATGAGAGGAACATTGGTGTTACGCAACAAATATATAGATTTTCATGCAATTGTTAATGAATTAAAATAATCTTTTTACCAAAAACTGTATGTTAATAGCGAAAAAATACATAACTAATAAATTCATCTCTACATAGTATCCTATATACTTACCGTAACAATAAGTATTCCAGTCAACTTATCCTATTATATATTTTTAATCTTAATACTACTGAAAATTGATAATGATTTTTTATGAACTTTTTGACATTAAAATCATACAAAAGGACACGTGTCAAATCTACACCTGCTATCCAATTATTATTATAAAATTCTAAGTATTACTTATAAATAACTAATTCACAAGTTTAATGTTAATGGCAAGTATTACTCAGACATTTCTTTTGAACAGCTTGCTTATTTGACGTAGACATAATCTTTTGTCGGACGAAATATGAAAATAATTTACATTTTCTTACTATTATGCTGTACCACCGTTGCCTATACAATATAGTTCATATAACTGTTTTCGTAAGAATAAATGTTAACTATTGATATTTTACAATATAATGACGTTTGATAAGTATTTGTATTGGCATTACTTGACGCCCTTGATGGAGCCTAAGAAAATATATCTCCAGTCGATCTCCCCTAACAATAAAGTTTATGAATATTTTAAATTCTTAGTTAAGTGGGATATATGTAAGACTAAAAAAGTTATTATGGTTCTATTTTTGTTCTACTCAAGGCTCAACACAATTTAAGTAGTCCTACATTATTAAATTGAGGAAAAAATCAAAAACTGCAGACAGAAACCTCGCTTTCTATATGATTTATATAGATATCTCCAAAGTCAGCATCATCATTATCATCACCTGAATTTGAATCCAAATATTCGTAACCACTCTCGATATAGGTATTATTATATACATATTTTAGTTTTATCTGTTTTCTATGTATTAATATAATATCTTATCTTGAATGTAAACAACAAAAAAAATAAACTTTTAACTAATCGTTAAAATTATTGTTAAAGCGTAAATTTGTTGAAAAAATTAATTTAATAAATAAAAAAAATGATTGTATTTTTATTTTTTTCTAAACACTTTATTTTTCTAGTAAAATTCATTTCTCTCGTTATTACCTTTTATTTATAAATTTACAAAGATTACAAATAACATGTGTTTTATTTAATTAGGTAATTTACTTCCATTTTTGAATCCAACATAAATTCCATTAATTTCTGGGCATTTCTCTCTAATATTTTTTACACCACAGGCTGGAATAACAGCTCGTATACTTGATGAGGTAGTATTTTAAGTCTTATAAATAAATACTTAATTGATTATATAGTTATAACTAATTGGTTATAAACGGTATAGTATATAAAATAAACGTATGTTAAATATTACCTTTTCCAATGAAGACCACTTAATAATTAAATGCGTATATTATATGTTACAAATGAACCGAGATGAGCTATTTGATAAAACTGACATACTAAGAATTTTTTTTTTTAGATTTATTTAGACTGTTTTTTATTTATTATGGTAATGTAATAATTATTGAATTTTTGAGTTTGATGTTATTATGTGTATGAAGACTTGTATATACCGAAATTGCTAAATTAATTAATTACCGTGATTCAGTTTTGCTGATGGCAGATCAGTTCAAACACAAAAACAAAATACGAAAATCAAGAAAGATACCTTTTTAAAGGTTTTTGTCTTGCTCAGTCTTGGGTGCATTTTCGTGTCTTTGCGTGTATCGGCGGTATACAAACGGATAATGCATGGCCGTTTTCGTAGAGCTAATTAAACACGAAACGATATTAATTAACTTCAACCACCATGAAAAGCATCATCAAAAGATTTTATATTATTATATATTATATACTATACAGACATGGTCCATTGAGCCTTTGAACTATTACCGCCGTCATTTCACTTATTTTCACCATTGCTTATTTCATAATAATTAGCGCTTAAGACATTTTTTTATGAATACCTTCTTTTATGTTACTTAGGCGAAATTAGGTAATTTTTCTTTTTTATATTCGCTTCCTAAAAAAAAAAAAATTAAAATATTAATTAAAATAACAGCAGATCCGAGAGACTTTGTTTTCCCTCCCGTAGGAGAATAAATAAACGACGACAATAACAGTTTGCACAATACACGTGATAATAGTGCAGAAATAGTTTGGATCGGGTGGGGCGAGATGGAAGCGACACGGGCAAAACAAACGATATTTCAATTTGCATTAAACATTTTACTGGTCGTGAATAGAAAGAAAAAATGGTTCTTGGATGGTGGGAGGGTATGTAAGAGCACGAAAGGAGGGTAGGAATGTTTTAATGAAAATTATTGCACTCCTTTCACAAATAAACCAGTGGATTTTAAAAACTTACTCGGATTAAAATGTCGGCGATTCCAAATTAAAAAAAAAGGGGGGAGGGGAAAAAGAAAAAAAGGTGATTGTATATTCATGATGAACCTTCCACCTCCCTCAACTGGAGAAGGAAAATAATCAGATGGCGTGAGTTGTATAACAATAGATACACAAACAGTCTTTAATTCATTACTTATAAAAGTTACATTGGTGGATGGACAAAACGAAAGCTAAAATTGTGTTCTAAATTCACTTAAATATTATTAAAAAGCTTAAATTCCTACAAGCATCCAGCTATGTTTTAATTTAAAATGATTAAATTGAAATGAAATATGTTAATAAATAATGTTATATTTAAAATTATCGTATATTATTAATGCATGTATGAAAGTATACAGAGTGTTACACCGATGACTTACCCTTTGCTATATATACTGAAATAATGAAAAATAATCAAATTCTGCTCTTTATAAGAATCACAAGTACTAAGACTCCGAATATTTCATATTTTTATTGAATTTAATGTTTTGGGAAAAAATTTAAAAAAAAACATTTTTTATTTTATCATTTTCGAAAAAAATGAAGATTCCCATTTTATAGTATTTATTTTTCTGAACATTTTGAAGTTTCAACATTTTATTTTTATTAACGTCATGATTTTTATTATTTTTTTTTAGTTTTCAGAAAAATTGTAATTTAAAGAAAACTTGTCGGAAAATGATACGAGATAATATCAAATTATTAAATTATTAAATAATACACAATTTTTCTGAAAACTAAAAAATGTAATCACGAATTAAAATAACAAAATTACTGACATTAACTGATTAACACCCTAGAGTAGCCACTATTCAATTTCGTATTGCCTATTGCCCTTAGGGTGTCGATGTGTCGTAGTACAAATTACTTAAGTCTCGGAAAACGTTAATTTGTAATTTTATGGATTTTTAATAATTAACTGGCAACAGCATTACATTTTAATTAGCAATTCCGTTCATCAAGATTTTGTATTATATTATAAACTCATAATCATTTGGAAAATAAAGACTATATTCTACTATTAGGAAACAGTAAGTTGATCAATGAAGTTTACTATGACTAAAATCAATATTAATAAATAATTAATATAAAAAAATAGAAAAACTAAAGGGAATGCCATCGCGGTTCAAAAATAAAAATTAAAAAAATCTTCATTAAATCTCGATGGTTAATTTTAAATTATAAAAATGTGACAAATACCAAACGCGGAACGACTTACAATCGATTATTCATGTAACAAGCACACATCGAGATTATTCATGTATTAAACACAATAACACAATAGTTTAAAACTTATAGTTGACTCGAGTAAATGTAAACATTACAATTTTGACCATTGAATTTGATACTAAACATTATTATAACTATTGCCAATAGAATAATCATAATTATTAAAGTAGAAAAGAATAACTGCATTTATAATTTAATAGTAATCACTAGGGCTAGGGACTTCATGCTCTAAAAAACCTTAAAATATGCATGCATTTATGCCCTTAAAAATTATCATATATGCTCTGAAAATATGCGAAAATGCTTAAATATGCTCTTAAAAGTATTTAATTTTCATTAAAAAACCAAAAATTACAAATTGTTTTATTATTATTTATTAATTATTATAAAATCTTATTATTTTCATTTCTTCTTTTTTAAGTTTTCCTTTAAACAAAACAAAAACAAATAAAAAAATTAATTGATTCTGTTTATGAATTAATAATTTAAAAACCCTAGGTAGATGGATTATTTAATAATTTTATTTTATTTATTTAATCTTTAATTATTTTCAATTTATGGAATATTGATATTAAATATTGTATTTTATGTATAAAATATGTTAAAAATGTACTAAAAATACAAATATAGCAAAATATGCACTTATTGGAAAAAAAGAACTAAATATGCAAAATATACAAAATAAAAATGATTGCCTTAAACTCCTATTACTATGAAACAAATTTCTATATGACTTAGCTATGTTTTAAATGATTATTGAAAAATATGCAAACTCCTATAAGTCCCTAGCCCTAGACTAATCACCAAAATGGGTTTAAGTATGTATTTAATATTTATATACTTGTTTACTTTTTGTGTGGGTTGTTGCTTGATTATTAAACATAAATTATAGCTCTGAGCCTTCAATAATAATTTTAATTATTGGCCTTATCCAATAGATATTAAAAATGTATATGACCTATAGTATTTTTTTTATAAGGATTCTAAAGTTCAAACTATGGCAAAATATGTTACTATAAATAGAAGGATATATATTTTTAAGAGCATGACATATATTTTTTAAGGAAGATCGATCGTCAAATAAGTTACAAGGATTAAGTTTATTGATTTTTTAAAAAGTCGTAACTTCTTCGTCAGTCGATATTCTATAAAAAAAAATATTTATGATGCCCTGAAAAATATTAGTTTCTTTAGATTTCATGATATGTGTAAATGAGTTTAAATACAGATCTAACATAAATGCCACAATTTATATTCTGCATAGCGTTTGCTATGCTTTATGTTAAAAAGACAAAGACAACCAAACATGAGCAAACGCTCAAACAAGGCTTTATAATTTTTAGATAAATTTTGGATTTTAACACTTATGATTTTGATAAAAACATACAAATGGATTTTATTATATTAAATATTAGCTTGATACATTTTAGTACTTACATTGATGTTTCTATCTTTCGACCTTAAATACACTGATTTTTGCAAAGAATCTTTTTCGAAAGCTTCATCGCCGCTTTCAAATACAAACAAATAATTCTAGGTACTAACAGTAGCAACAACAGGCACTGATATTTTTTAATTTCGTGATCCTGAATATATTGTACTTATCTGTACAGTTATTTTTGACCGATTTAATTGATTCATATAGTAAAAATTATCTTTATAAAGTATTTTAAAATAATATCTAATTATATTTTTAAAAAATAGTAAAGTGAAAGAAGTGTAAATAATTCTAAATTCTTGTATTTTTATGTATTTAATATACTTTTTCCCCGTACTCATACCGAGAACGTCAAGGGGGATGATTGCATACAATACTGCATTGTACATTAGTTCATTCCCTAATAGATTCAGTTGAAACGAGAAAAACAAACGCAGGAATTGTCGGGTGAATAGCTCATGCTATTTAAAATATCCAGGGGCGGGAGAGGGGTGGGATCAAATACTGTCATAAATTATTTAATTTTTAATGTGACTTTCATAATATATTTTCGTATAAAATTAAGATCTCGGTTATCAGCGATTAAGTTTATAAAAATATTGTTTACGTGATATGGTCTAAACCAGGTATAAAAAATAATGAATACGCTAATATTAAAGATTATTATAATCAGTGCTATAGGTACATTTCATTATTCATCACATCAATACTTTAAATATTAATTAATTTCCTTCCTCAATACCTAAAATAGAAAATGCTTTCATTAATACCTAAAATAGGTATTAGGTATAGTAACCACTTTAGGACTTAGGTATTGAGGGGGAAAATTGACATTTCTTTAGGTATTGGCTATTGACTACTATCAAAGCTTACTCAAGTCTACTATAGTAGACGCAAAAAAATGCTGGGAAAGAAAATTGATGATAATGGGGGAAATATTAAATTCAGACTAAGCTCCTAGTTCGGGTGACAGTGTGAGACTCTACGGTTAGATGAGATGTAGGGATGGGCTTTAACTAAAAAATCAATGTGCCATTGCTCTCAAAAAACGATTTTAAGTGAAAGAGGTCGTTTAGATCAGTTTATATTTCTGAAGATGTTCGGTGTATACCAAATTTAAAAAGTTAGTTTGAACTTTCAGTGCTCTAACTTTTGCATAAAAAAATGTTTCGAAATGTATGATATTTTTTTTCAATGCACAATATCGATATTAAATGTAAATTTCGAATCGCTACGAATACCAATCAAATAAAACATTTTCTATGAAAAATCTAGTGTTCATGAAATATAAACAAGTTATGACGAAAATACTTAACGGTGCGGGGTTCGATTCTCGATCTTGGTTGTAGTTACTTGTAATTGTTTCTCTGTTTTCTTGATTATTCGGAAAACTCTTTAGAAATTAAAAAAAAAATTTATATAAAAGGCGATATTTTGTATCAGAAAAGTACCAGGTCTGTATATACGAGGAGCAATCCTTCCGGTGGAAATCGTGTACACAGACGTCAAGATAACACCAATGCATTGCTCGTTTCATCCAGAATCTAAAATGTGCAAGTAATATGTATTATTAACAATCATTTTTGTAATAAATACACCTGTGCTTACTACCGCTAAGACTATTTAGTACTGGGATAGATTTATTACCATAGAGTATATGTGTAGCTATGATTAAGTATTATAAAGTGAGAACAAGCGGAAAAAAAATGTAATAATGGAAATACTCGACTGTTGACTTCTTTTTTTTACGGACAAACGATAATTATTATTTTAAGACTACCCGTAAACATCTGTTTGCATATTATTATTATTATTATTATTATTATTATTGTGCTCCTGCGTTCATAGCGTACGCGAGCGTATAAATGGGACGGCTCGGTGGTGGCGTATACGTTGTTATATTATATGTACAATGGCTGGGCGGATCGGTTTTTAGGGTTTTATGATTAAAAACGGCTGCGGTGGTGGTGGCGCGCGCGGCCCATTGTTAAAGGGCTTGGCCAGAAGATTATGAAAACATCATGAACCGAATATTCTCATTCACTTCATCGCAGTCAGTCAGTCAAAAGTCTTTGTCTGCAACAACTCCCATTGTTGTTTTCTCCGTGCGGCTCTGTTCGTTGTTGTTCGTTCGTTTATATTATCATTACGATTATTATGATTATGATTATTATGATTATGATTTCACGTTTCTCGCACTCCGCCTATATATACACTGTGAAAACTTGATGAAACCCCAGACGATTTCCATCCGTCTCCAGTGCCGTTCTCCCTCACTGAACCCTCCCCTCCCCCAATCCCTATCACTACCACCACCCCTTTGGCGCAACAGTGCACTTAATCAGAAAAAAAAATATATGAAACGGATTTCTTACCGCAAATTCCAGAGTGCCAGTCTATTAGCCTAATGGGAAGAGGCTCTTGTAGACAAAAGGCATTTTTGTCTAGCCTCCGCGTGGAAACGTAGTACAACACAGTTTCATTAGACTGGAAATACGATACGAACAATAACTAAAAAGAGAATAGGGAGAAAAAATCATAATAAAAGCATATTCTCCGCTGGGAATTTCGCTAATTTTCGTCGCGGTTTTTTTTTTTTAGTTAGCCCAAGTATTTTTACTCTAAGTAGTTCTGCCGTATAACCAAATACGCATTTGTCGTGCCCTAAAGATGATGACAATTTCTCTTTTAGAATATTTCAGATGTTAGCCTATTTAAATGCAATGAGAATCTGAACATCACTTCAATGCAAATTCAAACAATTCACTGCGATACGCTAATATTATGAGAAAAAAAGAAACTAAACGTCTTATAACGCGAATACGTGTCATATAATATATGTTACATTTTAGGCTTTCTATTTAATATTAAATTAAACTAATTTTAATATTATTCCTTCCTCGTTCACAGCATTTATACATATAAACCTTTTGACTGAAAAATTATTTTGAGCATGAACTGAGCAAAAAATATTATTTTTTAATTTCAGGTAGTTTGAAATTTTTTTTAGAGAATCGTTAAAACATTTTAATTCCACAAACAGTGAAATAAAATGATAACAATTTTATTTTTGTGGCACAACTTCTTATTTTTTTTTTGTTGTTGTGTCAGACTCTTTTTTCAATATTGTGTTTGGGGCCGAGTCTTATTTAATGCAATTATTTCTAATTTATACATCTTTTTTAAAATTTCTATTGGCTATAGGTACTCCTTCAAAATTGTGATTAATTTCTCTAATTATCTTATATGTTCTCTTCTTCATAATCAAAGTTTCTTTTTATTTCTTAATTTCTATTAATATTCAAAATATTTAAAATTTTCAATCTATGTTTTGAATTTAGATTAGTTGTGGAGAAGGCGGAAATAATAATTTAAGGGATCGCTATCCCCGCGTTGATGCGTTGTCACCGTCCTACAAACGTACAACAAACATAGCAAATCTGCGTTGCGTTCAGCAAAACCGATTTTGTGTTAATAGCTTTAATATTAGAGTAAACTGACTTAATATCAAACTTAAAGGGAAGAACATTATATATGCGATGAAATAGATTTTTTTACGATATTTTATTTTTCAAGTGAGTTGTGATGGTGTAAAATAATACAATTAAAAAATAGCTCAGAACTCGCTTTCAAATTAAGATGTCATGAGAAACCCATGACATCGCACAGATAATGTTCTTCCTTTTAAGTTTGATATTTAGTCAGTTTACTCTAATATTAAAGCTAACAACATAAAATCGTGTCCTGAACGCAGATTTTCTATTTCCTACGTTTGTAAGACGGAGGCAACGTATGCGGGTAAATTATGTCCTTTTACGTGTTACCGAATTACATTTTCTCTGACTACACGACCTACGAGTAGATAATACTATGTATCTAAGCTATGTGCACGTGAAACGTTTATCAGGGAAACACCAAGGGATTAAGGACGTTGTGCAGTTAGACGTTAGTTAGTAGCTATTGAACATTTAAAACTTAAAATGATACAATGTCATACGGAGAATAAAAGTGCAAATTAATAAATTTTTACACTTTAGTCTTTTTGGAATTTTAGCTATAGGTACATCTTAGTATAAATTTAATGCATATTGTTATTCTTAAAGATACTATATTTTACATGAGAGTACATCTCGTTGCCCAATTTATGTATTTCATAATCGTTGAATCTGCTGAAAGGGTAGCAGATTGTATTTTATAAAATAAGATAACTATCCAAAACTTTGAGATAAAGTGGAAGTGGTTTGTTGAGCTTCAGAATGCAAAACATACGAATTCTTTAGACTTACAATATTAGATTCTTAAACAAATAATGGATTTTACTTTATTACTAAATGTTCTTAAATTTTTACAACTAGTCGATTTTGTACCTTTTTTAGTTGGTGTAGGCACTGGAATATATTAGCATAACTAAAACCAAGATATTAAGCTTCATTTGACTCTACAAACTAGTCGAATGGTGATCATATTAGGAACAAAAGATATATCCTCGTATTCACATTATTAGGTCCATTAAAAAAAATAAAAAAATTATGTAACTTTTTCAAGCCATTTGCTTTAGTGCACTAATTTTATGCTCGTGACGTCGTATACTTAACGAGTGAATCACAGGCCATTTTGGAAAAGTTCTTGTTCGCCACCTATGCACGATATATTATAAGACTGTCTTTGTATAAGCGTCCATAGTGTTATACGTTAAAAAAAAGCATTAAGAGAGCCGGATTTCAAAGCGACAAAAACATAAAAGAACTATAAATCATGATGAACAGTTATCTGAACAATTTTACCAACACGTTTCAATAAATCTCAATTGAACTATAGTCAATTAAAAATTAAAAATCAATTAAAAATGTTCAACTTGGATGGTTGATTTTTAGATTAATGTGTTTAATAAAAATACCTTATTGAAATATATCTCAGTATCTATAACCAAACATAATGCATTTAAAATGGTATAATGTGCAATAAACATATAAATATCATATACGAGTATTTATATGAATGGGAAGTTAAGTTATACTAAAAACAACTTTACTTATATGAAAAGCATGTAAAGTAGTAAAAACTATTATTTTGATTTATTTTGATTTCGTTAGATTATAGACTGTATAATTATTAAGATACATTTTTTCATTTCCAAATTATTCGAAAAAAAATTAAAAAAGTAAAAAAAGTAAATAATTTTTCAATGAATAAAGGCTTACATAATTTAAAACACGTAGTTCAGTTTATTCTGATTATATATTTTTTATACACTAAATCTTTTAAATATTTTTTTTTTATATTTTCCGCCGTTAACTAATAACATTAACATGTACACAAAAGAACCCATTATAAAAATATATAGCGGTAAAGTTAATGCTATTTCAGTTTTTAAGAGCCAATGTATCTATTGAAAAATATTTAATCATGTTAACTCGAATTCTTTTGGTATAATTTTCCTTTTATGTTGGCGGTACTTGCGAAATCATATTCTTTGTTTACAAATAATTTGTTTATCTTATAAAGAAATTATTCAGTACATTCATAATTGAAAAGTTCATCATCAAATTAATAAAAAAAACTTTATTTTTAATGAGAATTAATTTTAAAGACTAATTTGTGTTAATTTTTTTAATTTTTTTATTTTGTGTAAGTTTTTTATCGTCAAACTGTACTGTAATAGTTTTTAACTTTATTATCTAATATATTTTTATTTATTCTAATCACCACAAGACAAAATTATGTTTGAAAAATATGTATTAAGATTTCACTTATGGTTAAAATGAATGATGTTCCTGTCCAATATAAATAAATATTTGATAGCTTAAATTCCGAATTTGCAATTTGGTAAGTTTGTCATTAAAAATGTTATAAATCTTATCACGTATTGAGTAGGTCAAAGTTCATAAGTACAATAAGTTATGTTAAATTTATAAAAAATATTTGATGGTAAATGTATTAGGGGAACTGTCATTTATATATATTATATACATTTTATAAATATTTTGTTGTAATCTCTTAAAATAACAATACTTACTTTAAAGTTTAATGTCACAATTTAAGATTTTGGTTGGTTTTAAATTGTAGAATATAAATATAAGTACTTTATTTATTTAAATCATTAATATAATAATTATTGAAGTGTGTATCACAAAATAATAAATAATATTTTATAATGTATGTATATACTCGTAATGTACTTACGTTCATTATATGGGTTATTAATAGACTTTTAAACAGACTAAAAATGCTTATTTAGAATAACACTTTATTGTAATGTAATTATTTAATTAATATAAATACGAAATATTATATTTAAGGTTATTAGCACTGTTAACATTACTGGTAATGATCAAGTGATAGGTTTTTTATAGCAGACATTTGTCAATTGATAGCTATCTAACACAACAGATGTCCATTGTCCATTGACAATATTTGTTTTGTTATGAATATTTTTTTTACAAAGAACTCTACGTGATACCTACTTCACCCTTGACAAATCTAAAATCATTGCGGCCGACAAAAATTTAGAATGGAATAAAAAGTAAAAACTAATTGATTAAAATCATGGTGTATGTAATTATTACTTGTTGAACATTCATTCGGTAGCCCTTCGTTTCGAGTCACCCCTGTTTGAATTTTATTAATTCTGGACAACAGAACCCTACCACCCTTCAACCATTATAAACGTTTTCAAAGGACACGCCTTTATTTCATTTGTCCATCTCTTTTTGTGAAAAAAATAATGTACTCGAGGACTAAAAACCTAACATAATAATAACATTAGATACAAATGGATCAATTGATATACTTGCGCGTATTGTGCATTATACAATTGTGTATGGAAAATTAAAAGTTATAATTGTTAGAATAATGTGATTACATTACATTTTTTAAAACACAATTTCTTTTGATCATACTAATTCAGATTCTGAGGGAATGTCTAGGTTTGACTATAATGGGTATTCTACACACTCGCATAAATTAAATTTATAAATTATATTAATCAACATTTGCGCCTGTCAGGGAATACAATTTTTTCGATTATCCTAATAGCTTAAAAAATATGTAAAAACATTATAAACTAATTATGAAAAGACGGTACACTAACATATATTAATTTTATAAGTGATATTAATCAACATTTGCTTCTATCATAGAGAATACAATTTTTCGGATTTTCTAATAGCTTAAAAATATATATAAAAACATTTTAAACAAATTACGAAAAGACTACGATATTTATGAAAATTTAGTTTATGGTCATATTTATTTTAATTTTTTTTTATTTAATAATTAATGAGCCTAGCCTTTAGTTCCTAGAGACTTTCAATTTCGATATAGTTTTAAGAACATTCAATACAGTACGATCATAAAATAAATTTGTGACTTAAGTAATACTTTACTACCTATTGTATTCGATACAACAATGTTTTTATTTTATAATACGTTTAATTTTATCTTGTAGACCTAAAAACCTAATACAAATTAGACTAAACAGTATGCATTATAGTTGTATTTTCTGTGTCAAAGTATAAATATTTTTCTGGTTTATACTTTAAACCTTTTCGTTTTAATTTTCAAGTACACATTCAATAAAGTACAAGAACATTCGAATTAAACATTTTGAGAATAGTGCAATCTATTATATAATAACAGTTTAATGTATTCCAAACGGTATCATCATATTTCTATACGTAATTTCTTGCGATTAAATAATATTTTTTTTTTATTATATTATCTTATAAAAACACTTATGGTCATTGTTCAATTAAAAATATCTAAACTTTAAATAATGAATTACATTTGAAATTAATGTACTAATAAAAAAAAATCATCTATGCTTCTTTATATTTGATATTTGTGTAAACTCTTGTGATTTAAATCACTTCACTCAATGTGTGTGAATGTCCCAGTAGCATAATTACGCCGTCACTCGCATAAGTGTCGTATCTCGATCCCTCTGTTGAACTTGTTCAGTAACAACATTGTAAAAATAAAAAATCGATAACATTTATAACTTAAATGAATTTATGTAAATAATAATGTTATATATAGCCAGTTAGCATTGATGTGTGTGTCGTAGATAGTGAGTTTTAACTGTATTAAACCGTATTATTCCGTAAATTGTATAACCGAGATTTCATATAAGTGATTGCACTGTAGATTAAAATAAAATAAGAAAAAAATGTAATATTATTACATAGCTATTATATTATCTTCACAACGAGATTATTGTACGGGAGGGAAACACAGGGCGCGACCAAAATAAACGCTGCCATTGGTCGAAGACAGCATCCAATGGGGAGATGCTCGACAAGCCGTATTTTCCGGAGGGATGCTCGTATTGTCAGTTAAATTTCGAAATCATAATCATCCCCATCGTGGTGCGTTATGGCCGGAGGACCCTACTTATCGCCGTTGCCCGGCGACCTTCTATCGGAGTACATGTTTGGTAGACGTAGACAGGCAAGTTCGCAAATATTATTAAGATGATAAAATTGTTTTTTACGTTCTAACCGAATGGAGTTAAAGATTTTAACCTTTTACTGTCGATTGATAAAAATAGCTTGTTATTATTTTTAAATAGAGAAGAAACCGAACGACGTTTACGCCACAACAGCTCCAAGAACTTGAAAGCTTATTCCAGAAAACCCACTATCCAGATGTATTTTTGAGAGAAGAAGTAGCTCTTCGAATTAACCTTTCTGAAGCCCGTGTACAGGTTAGTATTAAATAGTTTGTGTTTGTCACTGTGGTCATTTAAATGTTAGTATTTTAAAAATTAATATATTTGACAAATTACTTTTTTTTCAAATCGCGAATTAGAAGATATTATAACTTTATTTAATTAATTTAAACTTTATAATTTATTTGTATGAAAAATATACTTAAAATAATTAATATTAAATTTTTAAATACAATATCATGTGGAAATTAATATAAAAATATTTACTACAAATGTTATTGTGTGGAAAAGGAAAAATAAAATAATATAAATTAAATTATATAACTGTAAAAAAATAATAAAAAAATATACTTTTTTATAATTTTAAATAAGTACTTCATTCAATTCTGCTTATTCTTTACTACAAACCATAGACAATTAGATTCAGTAAATTAGTACATACTATGAAAAACTGTATCTTACCAATACTTGTCTTCAAAACGTAATAGCTGATAGGTCTTAGATATTATAAATATTATGCACCTATACATTATACATGTTTACGATATTAACTATTCATTATTATTTATTATAAGCTATACAGGTCGATAGTACAATAAATAATTAATTATATATTCAATATCAGTTTTATATAATTGAAAAAAAATGTATAAGTTTTAATTAATTTAGACATTTGTGATTAGGTGTGGTTTCAGAACCGTAGAGCTAAATGGCGTAAACATGCCCGGCTTCAAATAATTCAAGATGCGTGGAGAATCCGCTGTATGGGCTTAAACACACAATCGCTTTTAATGAGTAAATTTTATTAAAAAAAAAAAAAGTGTACTTATTTTATTAATAAATGTATATTTATTTTTAGGCCGTCAAGTTCCCGAAGGAACGACTCGTTTGACCGATGAAAAAGGATCCCCAACGACGCCGCCTACCCAATCGTCCGTCTCGTCACCTACTCATGTGCCGGGAAGCTACAGAATGCTTCAAAAGTGTGTTGAATATCGTTAAAAATGATTTAAATATAATCAGAACATTTAATATTTATTTTAGTTTTCAAGTAACAGAAAGGCCACCATTAGCCGGACCGCCTACAAATGCAGTGACTACCAAGTTGTTCTGTCCATATTCTTCTACTGGTAAAATAAAATCATAACATTTAAAAACGGGGTGGATTTTTTTCGTCGAACACACATTTTTTCGAATAACTTGTGAATTGGAAAAATTGTTTTATATCATTTAATAGTATACAAAGTAGACAATATTTTTACATAAAGCTTTAAAGATAATCCTTTTTTTCATTGTTATCATTTTTAAATTATTATTATTTTAAAATTTCAATACATATATTTTATTCCGTGTTCTGAAATAGAATAATTTTCTAAAGATTGATACACATTACATTTTAAAATCAAATACATAATTAATTATTTATAAATATTCAAAGGTATTACTTAAATTACTTAAAAACACTAAATACATACATTTACCAAGATTTTGTCAAAACTAATCAGTGTTACAAAATTCAACTTGTATTGTACCTACATCAAAATCAGTTAAATGAAAAATAATAAATACTCGATTATGATAAATACGTAGTTTAAATCGTAATAGTTAATTAATATTTATAATTAATTTAATACCAATAAATATAGATTTAATCTAAATATAAATTTAGTTTACTATGCAATTTAGCTTTAAATGCATAACTTTCGATCCTTTTAATTCAATATTGCAGATCTATAATGATCTATAAACTTATTTGAAATTATTGTGAAGTAGGTAATTCTTATAAATCTAAATGTTACATCTCTATATGGATATGATAGAATTAAATATTAATATAATATGTTTTCAGGAAATGACGTTTCGAATATGCGATTGGCTCATCATCAGGACACTAGATCTGATATGAATGGAAATCTATCTTTAATGGTAGGTTCCGTTGATTTAACATGCTCAAAATCTCGCTCAACCAGTCCAGAAGAAGAAAATGACATCAACGTTAACGATTAAATTGATCTTTATTATAAAATAATTACTTAGATCAACACAATGCAATTTTACTTTTAATTAATATTTAAGGACCTATAAGGAAATATTATATTAATTTAATTTAAATTATCACTAATACTATATAATATAACATATAAAAATTATTAATTTTAGTTACTCAATCTATATTAGAATAAATTTTTATTTCAAAATGTATATATAAAAAAAGTATTGTAAGTAAAACATGCGTACTAAGCAAGTTATTTAAGTAAACTTAAGACAATTTTAAATCTAAATTGTTTAATAATTCAAATATTTTATTACACTCTTAAAAGTTAACATTTTTATTTGTATATTTATTATTTTATTTACTTTCAATATTTAAAATAAGTATATGGTCTTTGAAAAATACTTCTTTTGTAATATCACTCATAAGTCATAACTAATAGCAGAATAGTCTATAGAATACCTCTCTAATTTCCATTAAACTACGTAAAGATTTCAACTTCATTGAATAGTAACTCCTCTCCTAGTATTTAACAACGACTGATTATATATCATACAATATAGTTTGGTGAATTCTGATACAAATGATTCAAAATTTTAAAATTAAATATAATTCAATTATAAAGATTTATTTCATGCAAACTGTGAAGGTTTGCTAATTGCTTGTATTCTATAACAATGTAAGTCAGTTTTAATTTAAAAAAAAAACACTAATATTTATGGTCTCGTAATTAGTTAACATTTGGAAATTAAATAAATATTTAAATATTTTCGTACTTATTTACAATCTTTATAAGCCATATAGATACAATATATAAACGGTCTTCACCAAACTTTATTTTCGAAAATAATATTTTAAGGTAAATACGTTATAATATTTAAAACCCAAAAATCTTAAAAAATCTAAAACCCGCTGTCTTAATGTCAAAAATATAATACTAATCATCTTTATATAGTTTTTATTATAATTAATTTTCAAAAATAATTTAAATTGTATATTGAAGTTTGTAGTTCGAATATACTATAATCGAAAATGTACCTATTTAAACTTTATACTTGATTACGCAATTTATTAGATTTAATAATAGTATATATAAATACGTAAATTATTAAATTAAATAATATTTTAGTGCGTAAAATAAAAATTTTTATTGGTTATTTTATAATTTGATTCATTTATTTAATGCGACCTAGTATCTGTAGAATACATTTGTGAACAATAGTAGCTAAAATTAAGTAAATTCCCAATGTTTTTCAAGTATGTATTTTCGAGAAGCACCGAAAATTATTGAATATAATAATTTAACTGTTAAGCACCTCTCTATACCTGACATATTAAAGGAATTTGTGCACCATAAATGCATAATCTACGATTGTTTACATCATAACCACTGTATTTTTTATATTTAACGGTATAATAAAATTATTAACGAAATGCATTTCATTATTCATTATAAATATTATAATCATATACGAATATCCTATATGTAATTGTTGAATTTTATCAAGTTTGTATAATTAATATAATTACGTACGGCCGGAATACACACGCAAACTATGGTGTAGCCAAAAATTGGTGGTCCACTGACCTGTGTATATTTTACTGATTTAAACGGTATAAACCAGTAATCAGCAATTATCATTGCAAAATATGTACTGTACTTGCAAAGTCATCCATTCGAATTGCCTAGGCCCTAGGGTCATCATCTGCAGTGATCGCAATTTCGGCTTCGAAAGCGTACTAGTCGTGTAGGACTGATATGGATGAATGTAAGTTCCCACACGAGATTAGGCAAGTAAAAATCACTCATAAGGTATGCCTAACCTAATCTAAAATAATAAGTTCCAACACGAAAAAATTACATCTAATATATGTTAATTACTCTACGAATAAGAATGAATACTATTACAAATACAAATTTCCTTCCCACTTTATTTAGACTTAGGACTGACAACGTAAATTTATTCAGTATGGCTAGAATGTATTTGTTTTTGTGCTTCATTAAAAATCACAATTTTATAATACATAGGCAATGGGAGCTATATTGAGTATAGGTGTATAAAATAATAATAATTCAATTTTATGTGGCTTATTACTAAAACTCTAACACTTCACATAGCCACATAGGTAATGATATTGTTTTGTTTTATTTTTAAGCTGTAATCTGATATTTTATTACGATTATAATTTTGTTTTTCTTGGTTACTTACGTATCTGCATATTTTTGTGGTGTCGTAACTTATCAATTCCCTCCGATTTTACCTTATAGACATTCGTGATATCAAAGCGCCATTTAAAAAGATATACTATGAATTTTAATATTCAATCATTGATAAAGAATATTTATAGTGAAATTCGAAAATAATACTCAGGTTATTAAATAGTACGTCTTACACGTTAGATCTAAAGTAATAATTTTAGCAAAAATTATAATTGTTGAGGAATACGATGGCGTAACTTGCTCCTGAATCATAGCACACGTTAATTATAGTTAACTGGGTATAAAAATTAACAAGCTAGTTTTAACAAACATCTACAGGTGTATAAAATACAAAGAGGCAAATAGCTCGTCGATAATTTACAATACAGTAGCACGTCAATATCAGGCAATGAAGCTCGGTCAAAGGAAACGTGAACACGGCATATTGAAAACGTTTAAGTGGGTATCAGCTATGAAACTGCAATTCACCACACTTTCGATAGGTGCAAATGGTGAATGCATGAAAGTGGGAAATATAATATTATATTGTTGTATACCTTCTAATATATAATGGTAATAAAACCGGTTTCGAATTGAAAACATATTATAGATCACACACACGAAGAACCGAACAAGTAGTCAATAGAAGAACGTCGTCACACCATATGTAAGTAGAATTTACTGCACTGCATTTGAATTGTATATTATAATTGATGATAATTTATTTTTATTCGCCATATTTTAATTGCTCGTGTTTGAATTATGATTATTTTTTGATAATTCCAAAAAATAATATGTACAATAAAGTATTATTATAGTATAAGCCATAAGGTATTATTTTTCAATTTTAATTGTAATTGTTATCTCCAAAAAGTGTATTGTAGGTACCTACTTTCATATTTTATTCGATAGCTAACTATATATTCTATATACAATAGCACTTAGGCACTTTAAGAATTGTACTCGTGTTGCGATTATGAAACTCTATACTCTATAGTCTATAGGTACCTATTTATGTGCCTGATCCTCGGTTCAAACAGGAAAAAAAAAGTACCTATTTATGTATATAATAGTTATAACAATATGACGTATTTTTCTCTTAATTACATGCCTAATATTTTAATTATTGTAAATATATGATTGTATATACCGTACAAACAATATACAATACTCGCAATTAATGTAATAGTACGTAAATGTACTATACCTACTGTTGCTTTTACATTTAATAAGATTACAAACCATGGATTGTTGGAGATATATTACCACCGTATTACTACTACTGTACCAGTTCTTAGCCATTGAACTAGCCACAGCTGAAGCCGAACACAATTCATTGTTCAACAGGTACATTAAAAGTTACAATAATATGTGTATACGTTCGTGCGTCTTCAAATTTAAATAGTCCAATAAACACTGAGCGCAGTGAGGATTGTGTTGATTTTTAAGTATTTTTTTTTTGCAACAAAAAAATGTCTGGTGATAAATTTGCACCGAAAGTCTAATGGATCTCATAGAAGATTAATTTCGATCGAAAATAAAGATGCTTTCTTTGAATAGGTTATTTTTCGATTTTCTAATATATTTTTGATTAGATGCTACGTCTCAGTTATAATTGTATAATTCTTTTATGTATAAGAAAAATTATTCAAAAAACGTATCATTTCGACCTTCGCTCGTGGTAGTTTTTCAATACGTTGATTTACGGCGTTGCATTTAAAAATAATGGTAATGATCGATCTCTATGTGAAATAAATTTTATTTATATTTTAAACTTCATTAACCAATTAAATAAAAAATTCCATGATGGTCTGACGTAATGATTGTATATTAATACTTATCAGTTTATACTTGGTACATTTGACATGTTTACATGTGGTATAAAAAAATTTTGAAAAGCTAGAAAAAATTTAATTATAATTTGCACACTAATACTTCTGATTTTTTATTCGTAGCAAAATTTATAAATGCGTTAACCATACGTGTATTATAAGCGAATATCAGAATGAGAGGAAAGAAAGCAATACTGCGATCGAAGAGTCCATAGATGTTTGTCGTTTAACTTGCGGTCATTATGGATCACTTTGGCCAAGGCCAACTATAATGACTACCATAAAGTACAGATAAATAATTTATGAATATTTTAATAAGACTTTGATATTTTATTGTTTGTATTGAAATACTATTTTTCTTAAACTATAGCGATCCAGTAATCAAATTTGGACTCGACAATGTTGTATTTAATACATCATCGGTGGCTGACGAACCTGGCAAAGAATACATCGCTGAAGTATCTGAAGTATTTATGTCATCTTTAAAAAAACTTTGTGAACCCCAGTGTATTCCGAGTGCTAATACCTTGACGATTTTTGTGACTACAACTACTCCTTTCACTAGTCTCAAATGGTCAACAAACGAAAGTTATGATTTAAATGTGTCCACCAATCATTGTAAGTGAGAGTATGTTGTAAAAATGTTTTACATTTGGAGAATACTAATGAGATTTAAATTTGTATAGTGAATCAAATAACTGTTAATATAACAGCACAAACTGTGTACGGGGCTAGAAATGGAATGGAAACATTACGACAGCTGATAACGACGTATGGGCATAATTATTCTTCCGGGAAGACAATAGTGATAGCCGGAGATGTACATATAATGGACGAACCAATGTATTCACATAGAGGATTTATGCTCGACACCTCGAGGAATTATTTCCCAATATCGTCAATCAAAAGAACAATCGATGCTATGGGTCATTCTAAACTCAATGTATTTCATTGGCATGCGACTGACTCCCATAGCTTTCCTTTGGATTTGCCTAGTGTTCCACAAATGGCAATGTGAGGATGTGATTATAATTTATAACTACCTATATATTATAATTAAGTTTAACGAATTGTATTATGATATAGACTACACTATGAGTAACTACCAATTATATCTTTTAAATTTCCTGATGTAATCAAGTAGTCTAAATTACACATTATTGTTTGATGCAATACAATTGTTTTCTTTACAACTTACAAATATAACAGTTTCGTATCTTAATAGAAAACAGTGTAAACCATTATCAATATGTTAAATAATTCTTGTTACAATTTTATTTTATAGGTATGGTGCATATAGTCCTGATAAAATATATTCATATGCAGATATCAAAGATCTTCTAAGGTATGCGTTAGTTAGAGGAGTTAGAATTATTATGGAAATTGATTCCCCAGCACACGCGGGTTATGGATGGCAGTGGGGTAAAGAAGCTGGACATGGAGATATGGTTGTTTGTTTAGGTAAACACCCGTGGTGGGATTATTGTGTTCAACCACCATGTGGACAACTAAATCCACTGAACAACAATACATATACGTGGTTAGGGAAATTATATAAAGACTTGGTTAGAATATTCCCTAAAGGAGAGACATTCCACATGGGTGGCGACGAGGTAAATTTGAATTATTATTTTATACATTACATTTAAAAATAACCTAATTAGTATTATATGTATATTGTCTGTATACATAGGTTGCTATAAAATGTTGGAATACAACATCTGAAATCGTTGATTGGATGCGGACCAATAATCGAAGCCTCACTGAAAGTGCATATTTAGAATTGTGGTCCGAGTTTCATAGCAAAGCTTTAGACACATACGATAATGAAGTGGGCGATTCGGATTCGGATATAATTGTTTGGTCCAGTGGCTTAACTGAGCCAAACATAATTGAAAAATACCTCGACAAAAGTCGATATACTATAGAAGTTTGGCAAGGAAATACACTTTCTGTAAATTTAGCAAATTTGGGTTATAAGATAGTTGTAGCTGTAGAAGATGTCTACTATTTAGATCATGGATTAAGGCCACCGACTACTTATCATTCGTGGAAAATTATTTATAACAACAAATTGCCGATGAGCAATAATTCGGATAACATTTTAGGAGCTGAAGTAATGGCTAATAAACTCTAACAATATGTGCATAAACAATATTCATCCATATCATTCATTTTTCTAGACCTGTATGTTTACTGAATTTGTAGACGATTTCGGTTTGGATATTAAAGTGTGGCCAAGAGCTGCAGCTCTAGCTGAAAGACTATGGACTAATCCGTCAACTAATGCATTGGCTGCTGAATATAGGTAAACAATAATAACAATAATTCGATCATATTAAAATGGAAAAAATTTAAAACTATATAGATTGTTGCAACACCGTGAACGGCTTGTCACACTAGGGCTCAGACCAGATAAGATGAATCCAGAATGGTGTAATGACCGTGAAGGTGAATGTATTATTAGTTATTAATATTTTTATGTTTATAATATAAACACTAATATATTATAAAAACTGTATACGTCCGCGGTATACATATAGAAATACCAATTTAATAATGTTTACCTTATATTATTATAGTCTCTTAAATCCAATAAAAGTGTTAAATACTTAAATAAGGTATAAGGTACTCGTATATTAAGAATTAATTGATTATGTACGATATTTGAATAGATTTAATGTTTTTTTATAAAATTGAACAATCTAATGTACGAGAAAGTATTTATTCGAAACTACAAAATTTGTTATGCAGCCTTTGGCCTTTGTCCATTTCTCTTTTATAGACACGAGATTACAGTCTCAATAACAAACGAATATATTTATCGATATTTCGCTTATCATTATTCGGTATATATATATATAGGTAGATGTTCTTTATGTTTGATTCATTTGAGTTAATCGTGCTATGATATTGTTCCTGAAAGGAAACACTTAGGAGAGTAAAATTAAAATTTGTACTCTCTTTTATTTCTATATTTTTTTTTATTAAAATTAAATGTAAATTAAAAATACCTTTTTAAATAAACTTTTGGTCTAAGAAATTCGTGTTAAAATAATAAAGGCGTTTGTTCAATATAATATATACTATCTTATATGTTTACTGTATTATATAAGTATATACGTATATAAGTTATACGTGACGACTTGACGTGATGGTATTACTAATCCGATGGTCCCCAATCTATCTATATATCTCCTTCCATAAACGAATACTCGTCCGGAATAAATACGTGTTTAAATAAAACCGGTACGAGTTCTTGAACAATCTTACTTCAGCGTCTAAGACTGGAAGAAGTCCATCGTGCATCGACAAAAAATACGTGATATTCACAGTAAGTATTAATATACATTTTAAGTTAAATACAATATTTCTTTAACAATGCACACATCTATATTTTAAAGTTGTTTCTGTTTAAATTCCTTCCATACATACCAATTTTATATATTAATATGAATTTTTATAAGATAACAAAAACGCTATTATTAAAATATTGATAATATTAAATACGTACAATAATATGTGTACGATAAAACTATAAGCTAAAATCGAAATACGCGTTACCGCTCACACTTTTATGCATATGTACCTGTGTATCTACGTGTAATCGAATTAAACTCTTAAAATATTAATTTTTTGTTTTCAAATTTTACATTAAGACATAAACTATATTGAGAAACCTTATTTTATTGTAGTAACATTTTTGTTTGATATGTTTTGTGAATTTAATGTCTAAATACTTGAATTATTTAGTTAAAAAGTTATGCATTGTTCTTATAAAGGCACTTATTTTATTAAAAATATAAAATATTATTATTTATCCTCTTAATTTTTTTAGATGAAAATAGGAATATAATTTTTTTTACGATAAAACAGAAATGGACGAAACTTCTAGGTCGGGTGGGATACAGAGATTTTGACTTTTGCTCCCGAAAAAATGATCCTAGTTCCTGAGTGAAGAGGTCGGGTTATATGATAATATTGTGTAATCAAGAATCATTGAAATCCCCAATTTCGTGAAAAATTCATTTTCTAACGTTTTAAAAGTTTACAAAAAAAACAAACATCATGATTAACCTAATACATTTTGCGTTTCACTTCGAATCTAAAATATTCTCGGTGATAACAAATTACAAAGTTGCAGGTATATTTATGACATTGAGATCATAATTTAATATTTATCATAGTTTTAACCACATAATGTACTTGCCTGATAATATTATTTTCATTGATAAATTAAATAACTTGATATAATGATTTAAGAAATCATAGCCTATAAATAAGCTACATAAAAAAATAGGATTTCGGGGGTGCATGACTAAGAACTGTAAAACTTATATTATTTTGGATAGCAAGAGAGTCATTAAGCCCACAACGTTTATTCTATAAGACTATACGTAAATACCATTTGTAAATATGAGCAGAGAATTGGATAAAGTTATCAAGTCCATAGTTCTTTGCGTAACTGATAGATGATGATTGATGAGTGATGACTGATGACCGTTAGCCACCTTTATAAGTTATAACCTTTATTGCTGTATGAAAATAACAATACTCATTTTAACTAATTGTGACTAATAAACATTATCTATTTATAGCATACATAATGTAGCGTATATTGTCAACGTAAAGTATATTATCGAATATTGATATAACTTATAAGATTATGTATTCTGGTATTCACCTGCAATTTAACTTTCAATATAACACCGAAAATGCTTCACAAAAACTTTTTAGATAGGATATTGGATTGAGATGAAATTTTAAACGTATAATTTTCAAGTATCCTCTTATAGTAATATTGTTAAATTTTGTCATGTTCCTTTTTTCAGTAGATAATAGAAGTCTTTTTTTGTTATTTTGCTAGAAAATTAAATACATGTTAGGAATAGATTATGTTATGCAAATGTATCTAAAGTGTATAAAGACATTTTATTCTATTAATATTATTTTATTAACATTACAGCTAACATTAATATGCCATGATTGATTTTTATCCAACTAAATATCTACTCGAAATATTATTTTTTCAACGAATATAGTTGTACATTTAAAAATGTTTTTGCTAATTTTCGTGAAAAAAATTACTCTGCATTCACAAAAATATAATTTTTCAGACATTGTTTTTATATTTTTCCATGAAAAATTTAAAATTACTACTATTCTATAATATTCTCCATATACTCCATTATTACAACATCCTTTTACGTATCACTGAAATAACTTGTTTTCGTGTTTTATCACAAACCGGATTGCTGCATAGTATGTATATCAGAACTCTTATGTATAAACCTATATCCAGAACGAATTTTATTTTATCTGCAATTCGTAGTATATAGTAGTATGTATTATCAATGATTAACCATTATAAAACAAACATTTATGTCAATACTTATTAGCAGGGCTAGGATTTGTATGCATTAAAAAATTGTAAAATATGCATTTTATTTACCAAAATATGCAAAAATATGCATTTTAATTTTTAAAAGATAAACACAAAAATATAGTTACAGAAAAAATATTTATTTATTGAAATACATCAGTGGTTAGCTGTTTGTCTTAATATAATATAATTGAGAAATAAAATAAAATATAATTAAATATAATATAATATAAAT
Organism: Periphyllus acericola; assembly: GCA_949715065.1. Lineage (NCBI taxonomy): Eukaryota > Metazoa > Arthropoda > Insecta > Hemiptera > Aphididae > Periphyllus > Periphyllus acericola. The sequence goes on from OX454272.1 coordinate 8,828,436, forward strand.
AAATTATATCTTATCTTGGATTTTATATTGACCGGCATAATTTTATTAATTGTGTTTATCTTTCTCCGTCAAACTATTCAATCTTTAATCGCATACCTATTGTACTATAGGATTGTATTTAAAAAAATAAAATTCGTGTTTGACAAAAAAACCAAGTTTTATACTTTAATCAGCAGAGCTAGAATTAAATACGAATAAATATTAAATTATAAATATTAATTACGAAATATACTATAAAACATGCATTTTTCGCATTCTTATAATAATAATATATCATTCTTATAATCGAAATATGCAATAATATTCATTTTATCCAATATATGCATTAATATGCATTTTATCCAAAATATGCAAAAACATGCAAAATATAAACTCCACCATTTATCTCATCATGAGGTGATTCGTGGACATTACTGACAAAATCAATAATCAGAAGTCGCAAGAAAAACATGCTGTTGCATACAAATCCTAGCCCTGCTTATTAGTTATTTGTTATTATTAATGTAATACATTTGAATATTTTTTGCAATTTTAGATTTTAAACAATGTAAACGATGTAAGTTATGTTTACCATAGTATTGCCGATTATTTACATTACAATGATGTTTTTTTATTATTTTCTCTGCAACAAAAAAAATGTGTGTCGTAGTTCATCGTAAATCCGTAAATCTGCAACAATTTTACGTGATCACTTTTTTCATCAGACATTAAACAAAAATGGCATTAAGCATGTCATTTATTGATATTTTTTTAGTAGTTTTCTTCAAGGAAAAACTAAAAAAAACTCGGAACAATGTTTAATTTTATCCATTTTTACCAATTATTTTGATCAAATAAGTAAATTTCTTATTTCAATTGAAAATCGTATACATATAAATATAATCTTCTATAATACAACTTATAAATTATAATAAAAAAAAAAAAAAACTAATAATGTTTTGTAATTTTTTGTAAGTCATACTATGACTTACTTATATTTACGATCCATAAAACAACCACTGCAAACATGCTTCCGAGATTCAATTTTCAATTTAATATATCTGTTATAAACTCGAATTTAGAAACAATCAAACTATCCAATACTTTTATTACAGAAAAAATAGAAGATCAATATATTAAAAACTATTGAGGAATGAGAAACAACAGAATAATTTTTACTATGGATAAGTACAAAAAATAAATGATAAGTATATACTTTTTAATTTGATTGACAATTATATTAAAGTACAACGTGTCGAATAATGTCTGTGCCAGAAATTAAGTTTGTGTGAAATCGTAGTAGAGTGTAGACGAACTTGTATATAAACACCAAAACAAAACTAATTTTTGTAATTGAACACATATTTTAACTATTATCAATTCATAATAATTTTACGAACACACAACTTTTTTGCACTGGTTTACCATAATTGTGAACCTATAGGCTGAAGCAGTGTTTACTTCCCCTGACAAGAACGTATTTATTTTGCATTATGACACCCGTGGGCCGTGTTCTAGGATTTAACAACTTACATTTTACACGAATCCAACCCATGAAAACCTTACTGTTTATGTTTCTGGAAAATCTGAGATTACTAGATCCAACATTTATCCCCCTACCTCCCTACGGAGAATATCCCTCGTCGTCATTATATTATGTTTCGGTGTACGCCGTACACACAACAGTTAACAATAACAGGGAGTTTTTGCACGACGCCGGTTAAAAATGACGACCGGCGACCGTAAACAGGGAAATGTCACGCAAAACGAACCTATTTAAAAACAAAACAAAACCAACAAGTGACCAGTAACGAGTGATTATCTCGGACGACAAAGTATCGTTGATTAGCAAAAATCGTTTGGGCAAGCAGGCGGTCGCGGGGAGGGGACCGGGGAGTAGGGCGAACTTTGCGTCCTTAGCGAATATTGAATACATGATTAAAATATGTACCAACGACTAAATATGTGTTCGCTAATAATGTCGTCGTACATAAGCACGTTTAAAAAAATATGAAAATAAAATAAAAAAAAAAAATTATAAAACAATATTATAGTAAATAACTACGCCCGTCCGCATATTGTTCGCGCATTCGGCTGCTGCTACGCCGCGAAATGGGGCGGGGACTGCGCGAGCGCACATGTGTTCGTCTTATCAACGGCGGCCGCGGCGAGTGTAGAGGATTGTTAGCGCGCGCGTTTACGACTTTACGTAGTCCCTGGAAAACCTTAAACCACGGTAGACGCGTGACGCTTTTGTTCTACGTCCCCGCGGCGATACCGTCACAAGCTACGGCAGTGGCAGTGTTTGCCGACGCTTGTTGCCCAGCGGTCACAGACAAAACTTTATCGTTAAAAAATCGAACTGTTAACGGAAAAATAAAAACCTTGACGGTGCAGTAGTAAATCGACGCGCGGGGAACGAGCCCCTTTCCCCGCCCGCGTCGTAAACGGAAAACACGTCGAGACCATGTATTACATGTATTATGTGATGTTAAAGAGACGGAAAACGATGGCCGGTTGCGCGCTGCTGGCCGGTGCAGTGCTGCTGTTCCTGATCCTGAACGTGCGCCGGAACAACGCCGACGGTACCGACGATTCCGGACACTACTTCGTGTGAGTATATTGTATTACCGTTGCGTTATCATTTTGGAGGGTATCGCCGACAGTCTCGACGAGGGATTATACGTTATGCGCGACCAACGTCCGCGTACCGTGGTAATGTGTAATACTGTAATACTGTAATCCTTGAAGATTGGAGATGGATCTTTTAGTCTTTACGGACTACGGTGTAATCACAAGACTGGACGCGCGCAATGTCTTAAAGTGATAACAACGCGAGCTGACGTGTGGTGGTCACACTGTCAACGACGTCCCTCGCCAGTTGCCGCGCTCGTACGCCCCCGTATTTTTCCCTTGTCGGCGGTCGCACGGGACATGGACTGTGGTCAGTCACTTCAGGCTTTAGCTGTTATTTGAGATTTTATAATTAATATAATTTATATTCATCGTCATTCATCACTGTTCACCACTGATATGAAGCACAGTGACCCATAGCAGCTCTCTTAACCCATAATAATATGATTGTGTGCTAAAAAAACATCAGATTGTCCAATCAAAAAATGTGTTTTTAGGATTTTTAATATTTTTTATTATTTGAGAAAATTTCTAACACGTACTACGTAGATAATGGTAAATAGAAAAAAAATAATTTTTTCCGCTGACCTTTTGGGTCAATGATATTTTCAGCATTTAAATATAATTTGTGCAAAAACAAGAAACACGTGAAAACTGTACATCTATACAGGATTTATACAGTCCGGGCGTACGGTGCTGCTATTTTTAGATTTATACTATATACTCTATAAATATACAAATGCTTGTAGCGTATATCTTTTTATTCTGTATTTTACCGTAGGATTTATTATGTTTGATATTTCAGTTTTATAACACGGAGGAGTCTGTGATCCAAAGAGTGCAAATATATTATAATTTTCGAATGTATTACTTTATCATGCTTTAAACACGTTCTTCGTAGTTCGTTGATGTTTCAATATGATTCCGTGTGATTATTGATTTCTTCTTTTATACACTATATGCGTCTTACATTATTTCCATCTAATTGCTGTTTGTATCTAATTTTCATTTTTAAATATTACTCGTTTATTTTTTCTTAGTCAATTAATTTAACAAAGACCTTTTCTTGGAAGCATTATCTACCGGCTTTTTTTGAGTTTAATTCACACTCACGCAGAAGCCATTTTATTTATTCATATTATAATTTAACACATTCCATCGTGTACATTTTAATAATATCGGTATACGATTAAAATACATATTTTTTAAATTTCATGTTAGTTGTATTTATGTAAGATATGGCGCTGCTATTATTTTTTTTCTATATGTATTTATATTATAATATTACAACAATGATGTTGTACATTTTAATGCCAGTTTAAATTTGCTTTAATAATTCAGAATGTATACATCTTATACCTACAAAATTTGAGATAGTTAACATCAAATAAAAATCGAATGTCATGAATACTCATAATATATAAATACATAGGGTTTTTGATGAAAACTTTTGCCATGGACCACTTTTTGTGTGTTAAAAATTGAGAATGTTTAAGTTCAGTTTTTACGAATACACGTGGACTCTGACGTGGTTGAACTTTATTTTCTAAATTTTACAACACCACCTCGTATTTAAGAAATGTATTATTTCATTTGTGTTTTCAATTTCATGAAATATAATGTGTTATATTATATTTTATATTATATCGAACAAACAAGAATTTACGAATCGTTGGACAATTGAGTGTAACTTACCCATATTAAATTATGGTTTCAAAGTATGAACAAGAAAAAAAAACAAGTACCTAATTCTTTTTTTTTCTCTAAAATTACAAATAAATGACTGATAATTGTCGTCATGACTAGTTTTGTGATTTATTTAATAAATTCTGATGTGTATTGTATATGTAGTTTTACTATACTTGTGTATACTTATAGCAGACACACGTATATTTTGATTATTTTCTAAGAGAATAAAATATGTCATCTAATTGTTTTAATAATAACTAACTTAGAACCTAATAGTGACATATCCAAATTCTTAAAATTGTTATAATTTTATACTAAATTAATTTTAGTGAGTCCTTTAAATGCATCAACAATACATGTGTCGCCAGTAAATTTGCATCCTCGGAAAAGAAAAACAGTGGGATCGATGGGTCGGTAGATGTTTGCCGCTTAACCTGTGGACGGTATGGATCACTTTGGCCAAGGCCAACCATCAAGACTGCTATTGGGTACAAGAGATTATTATCTTTTAATCCATATTATTAATTTAAATTATTTATGTTATTTGATTTGTGTATATTATTGTTGGTTTTATATAATAGAAAATCGGTAATTGAATTTGGTATTGATAATGTCAAGTTTGATACAACATCAGTAGCTGACCAACTTAGTAAAGAATATCTTACTGAAGTGTCACAAGTTTTTTCATCTTCATTAAAAAAACTTTGCATTCCGAATTGTGTGTCATATGATAATACTCCAATTATATCAATTAGTACTAGTACTCCATTTGGATATATCAAATTAACTACAAGTGAAAGTTACAATTTAAAAATAACCACTGAAGGTATTAAACTATTTTTATTTATTTATAAAATATAAGTTATATTGTAACTATATCATGCAATTTTATTTCTAGGAAATCAAATACTTGTAAAAATTGAAGCAAATACCATTTACGGGGCAAGGAATGGTTTAGAAACTGTAAGACAACTTATTGCTACTTATGGTTCATATGTATCTGGAAAAAAATTAGTGATTGCTGGTGATGTTCAAATTAGTGATCAACCTATATTCGCCTATCGTGGGTTCATGTTAGATACCGCTAGGCATTACTTCCCAATGTCTACCATTAAACGACAAATTGATGCTATGGGTCATTCTAAACTAAATGTATTTCATTGGCATGCCACTGACTCTCATAGTTTTCCGTTGGATTTACCCAGTGCTCCTCAAATGGCAAAGTAAGTTTTCATAATATTCTTCTGTTCATTATTCATTAGTAATTTGACTGATATGTTTAACAAGAATTGTATTTTATGTAATTACTTACCTAAAATGTATTTACTTATATTTGATATGTATGTCACTAAGTGTTAATCAATCAATCATTATTAACCGTAGATATGGAGCCTATAGTCACGAAGAAAAGTATTCGTATAAAGATATCAAAGATCTTCTTAGATATGCATTAGTAAGAGGAGTAAGAATCGTTATGGAGATTGATTCCCCAGCACATGCAGGTAATGGTTGGCAGTGGGGTAAAGCATCCGGCTATGGTGAAATGGCTCTTTGTGTGGATAAGGGACCTTGGAGGAAATACTGTGTACAACCGCCATGTGGACAACTTAATCCAATTAATACCAACACATATAAATGGCTGGGAAAAATTTATAAAGACTTAATCAGTGTGTTTCCCAAAGGTGAAGCGTTTCATATGGGCGGTGATGAGGTAGTTTTCAAAATTAATTATTAAATTCTTTAACAAGTACAATTTTACCTTTACTGAAAATAGGTTGCTCTAAACTGTTGGAATTCTACAGCTGAAATCATTGATTGGATGAAAACAAACAACAAAAGCTTAGAAGAAAGTGATTATTTAGAATTGTGGTCTCAATTTCACATGAATTCACTCAGTGAATACGATAAAGAAGCTGGAAATGATGATTCTGATATTACTGTTTGGTCCAGTGGTTTGACTGAACCTGATATTATACAAAAATATCTTGACAAAAAAAGATATACTATTGAAGTTTGGGAAGGAGCAACTACTCCATTAGAGCTTGTTAGGTTAGGTTATAAGACTATAGTCGCTTTAAAAGATGTTTACTATCTAGATCACGGTTTCTGGTATCCAACTAATTACCATAACTGGAAAATGATATACAACAACCAAATGCCTACAGTAGATAACCCAAAACTTTTATTAGGAGCAGAAGTAAGTATTCAAAATAATGTAAGAACAATCATGGTGAAATAAATTATTGTAATTTTTATATTTTTAGACATGCATGTGGTCGGAATATGTCGATGATAATGGTGTTGATTCTAAAGTATGGCCAAGAGCTGCAGCTTTAGCTGAAAGATTGTGGGCAAACCCAAAAACAAGTGCTGTAACTGCAGAATATAGGTAATGTTTTTGTGAAATTATGTTAGGCTACTAAAATATGAGCCCTTTTGACTGAAAATATGAAAGTTGACCAGCCGGGAAGATAGTTTTTGGTTTGTTTTGTTTTTAATGTATATGTGATTATTATTTAAAACTGTTTAAAGCTAGCTTAAATGGTTCCAAAAATGTTTTTTTTTCTACAATTGTTACTGCCACATAACTTCTAATCATTTTTAATTAGACATATCTTTTGAAAATAAGTTCCCTTCCAAATTATTCATTAAAAAAAAGGATTGTAAAAACTGGCATGATAGCATTTTTATAACTTGAAATTAAAAATTTTTATGTTTAAAAATTCCTATTTGCTTAATATTATACCTCTTTGAAACTCTAAAATATTACAAGAATTTCTATTGATTTCTTTATTTTAAAATTATTGAAGTTTTAGATTATGAATATAAACTTTATAATATTGACTATTATTACATTTTAGGTTCTTGCAACATCGTGAAAGACTGGTACAACTTGGTCTTCAAGCAGATACAGTTACACCTGAATGGTGTTACTTGCACGAAGGAGAATGTGTTTTATAATATTGATAAAACATTATAGACATATGCTGTAATATTAATATTATTAAAGTAAGCCACATGTTGCTTTATCTTTGTATATACAAAATTAAAGTCATATATTTTTATAAATTATCAATTTTTTCCAATACATTTATTCATATTAATTTTTATTTTAGAATAAATGAAAATATTTCTAAAGGTTATTCTGGTATTTTGCTTCATAATAGTTTTGCATAGCTCGTCTCAAGACTGCAATAGTGAAATTAACATCATCTTTTGTTACACACATAGGAGGCATGAACCGTAATACCTGTAATAATAGTGACATCGTAATTAATGTTGCTTGTAAATTTATAATTTTATCACAAACTATACAACAATATAACATACTGGTGTGGAGTGGTATAGTTTTAATTCATAAAGAAAGAAAAGGAAAAAATTCAATATAAGTAAATGTTGTTTAATCTTTTAAATGTTAATTGTTATAAGGGATCTGGGTCAATTGACCGACAGCCATTCGATCAACAGGGACAATTATCAGAAAAAAAATTATTTTATTAAATTTTTTATCAGTTTTTATTTTCTTATGTCTATTATTGCCGATTGGTATTTGGTCAATATTACTATTTTGTGTACTTTCAACTGCTGTATCTATATCTGTGCAGCTATTTTTATTACTTCAATTAGTGTACAATTATTATAAATGTAATAAACTTGTAACTTCTAGGATCATAACCTTTAAATTTTATAATCATTCACATCTTATTTTTCAATTAAATTTATTTTTAATTTATTTATTTACTTATTTTATTAATTAATTAATTTTTTGGCACAATAACATTATTTTATTATACCTATAATATATTATTTATATTATTTGTCAGTCGATTGTCCCTGTCGGTGTTTTGGTTGACGGTCGACTGTCCATGTTCCGTTAGAAGACATAAATACTTGCATTTAAATGATTTCCGCCAGCTCCGATTAAAAGACCCATCTTCAAGCAATCGTATTTGATATGAGACATGGCTCGGCTATTTAGAGGTTTGATTAGGCCTTCATTGCTATCGTCTTGGTCTTGATTGCCTTCTATTAACTCCACCCCAATCATTAGCCCTTTGCCTCGTACATCACCGATTATATTCCATTCTCGTCTCATTTCGAGTAACTTATCTATGAAATATTTTCCCACTTTCAAACTGTTCTGCTGCAAACCTTCTTCTTCGATTATCTGTACACCAAAACCAGGATTACGTTAATTTACGCATACAATACTCATCATGTGCGACGTGTCATGTCACGGTACCTTTAAAACTGTCAGACCCACGGTACACGCAATAGGATTACCGCCAAACGTATTGAAATGATACGCGGAGTTCAATGACCGTGCGATCGCGGGCGTTGTTACAACGGCAGCCATTGGAAACCCGTTGCCGATACCTTTGGCCATCGTAACAATGTCGGGCGTGACACCGTGTGATTGGAAATTCCAAAAGTGTTCACCTGTCCTTCCGAAACCCGTCTGCACTTCGTCAGCAACGCACAATCCACCTTTGGCTCTTATCAAGTTGTAAACTTTTTTCAAATAACCTTTCGGGAATTGAACGACTCCTCCAACTCCCTATGTATATTATAATTTATGGGTAGGTGCGTGAAAACACAGTCTTATAGTTTGCTCCCGAATCCTGACTTCAGTACTCGATATTATAGAAAACGTAATGCAATCTGTGACGAGTCCAGTGGCGCACACAAGAGGGTTCAGGTGTATACTGGCAACTGGCTGCTGCTACCCCACTATTCTGCGAAAATGTTTAGGTGGTAACTACGACACTACTTAGAAGTAATAATATGAAGGTAGATAGTTGAAATGGGGTATTGATTTGTGTCTGCTTTATTTTTCAAAGTGTATCTAAGTTTTTCTATATTTTTAATGAGATTATACAAAAAGTGCAGCCTAATGGTGGGGGGCTTTGCACCGTCTTATTAAAAAGGTACCGGCTCGGTGGATGATGGACACCGGCTTGAGATTGCTACCTCAGTTCAGGTTCCAGTGTGCGCTACTGGAATGACACAATTGACTATAATACCGGAATATGTGGGTAGTTTATCGTGCAGACTAACCTGAATGGATTCGGCGAAGAAACCAGCCACCTTGCCCCGGGGTATCGAATAGGAAAACTTGTTTTCCAACTGTTCGTAGTACTTGTCGGCGGCTTGACAACAGTCTCGTTTGCATTCGCAGCACCTCTGCGTTTGCACTTGCGAGTCCCTGCAGTTTTTTCCGCCCCATATGCCTTTATACACGTCGGGGCACATTATGTGATGGATACAACTGCCGGTAGACTGGTTGTTGAACTTGGCCGCCGATAGGGCCGAGAGCCCGTGCACGTTTCCGGTCACGCCGTGATAACAGTTCTCTATGGACACGATGTCCTGGTTACCGCTGTGCAACCGGGACAGCAGCAAAGCTAACTCGTTGGCTTCGGAACCGCTGTTGACCAGGTACACGGTCTGTAACGTCCGTACACATTTTGCGGTTAGTTACATGGTATAGGTATGCAGGGCCGGGTTTTGGCCTGGGCATTGGGTGGTATATTTTGCACTAAAGCGAGATTTTTTTTTCCTTCGGGGCTGGAGTTAGGGTGGCATATTAGTGCTAAATCCGGCTCTGAATGTACGTCGTCTCAGTGAATCGTCACATCGCACTTACCTGAACCCACCACATGGCCAACCCACCCACATACCAATTAACTTGCAAAAGTTAGTAAATTGATTTTCAAAATTAACAAATCAATCTGTTAATTAAGACAACTATTTTTGTATGGGTGGGCTAAGTTCAGGCAGCCCATCTTATATCCACTTTGCGTTATCACTAGGGATAGGGACTTCATGCTCTAAAAAACCTTAAAATATGCATGCATTTATGCCCTTAAAAATTATCATATATGCTCTGAAAATATGCGAAAATGCTTAAATATGCTCTTAAAAGTATTTAATTTTCATTAAAAAACCAAAAATTATAAATTGTTTTATTATTATTTATTAATTATTATAATTTCTTATTATTTTCATTTCTTCTTTTTTAAGTTTTCCTTTAAACAAAACAAAAACAAATAAAAAAATTAATTGATTCTGTTTATGAATTAATAATTTAAAAGCCCTAGGTAGATGGATTATTTAATAATTTTAATCTTTAATTATTTTCAATTTATGGAATATTGATATTAAATATTGTATTTTATGTATAAAATATGTTAAAAATGTACTAAAAATACAAATATAGCAAAATATGCACTTATTGGAAAAAAAGAGCTAAATATGCAAAATATGCAAAATAAAAATGATTGCCTTAAACTCCTATCACTATGAAACAAATTTCTATATGACTTAGCTATGTTTTAAATGATTATTGAAAAATATGCAAACTCCTATAAGTCCCTAGCCCTAGTTATCACTAACTATAACTGTATATATATATACAATAACTGCAATTCATATTTAGTAAATTAATTTTCCAAATTAGCAAATCACTACGTTCCACCTAAAAAAACGTTTTTTATATGGGTGAGCCAAGTTCAGGTAGCTCACCCACTTTCACCATAAAATGCATATAAAAAATTAGCAAATACGAGTAGTTAGGAAATTATTACAAATTGAATTTTCAAAATTAGCAAATCATTGTCTGACCTAAAAAAAACGCTAAAAAGAATACTCAATGACCATAAAAGTGTGACATTCAGTGTGACTACTATCCTAATTCTCTATACAAATTAATTTTAATTATGTTTACAAATTTTATGAGTAGGTATCAATTAACAAATTTTTACATTAGGTAAAGAGTTTAGATTTAGATATTTTTCTTACACTATTTATTGCGTGCTTTAATATTTACTATGTTATATTGTATATTATAATTATATAATATAACTAATATAACTAATAACTATAATTATTATGGATTATTTAATTAAGGATTTTCTCTCTAAGAGATCATTTTACCAAATATTACAATAATAGGTGAGTTTTGATTATACTTACTGTATATCACATATTATTTTACATGATTTTGTATAAACTATTTTCTCTTAATAAGAGTCATCCTATGGTCTGTGTTTCCATCGGTATAGAGTACCAGCCCAGTGAAAAATAATTCAACAAAAAAACTGTTTTGTTATATTTTTATTTTTTACCATATTATTAATTTTATGATGGTTAACTAGGTAAGTTATTTTTTATTGCTTTTATTGCTTTTATCCAAAGGGCATTATAGCATGCCAATTAATATATTATATATAGAAAAATGTAATAAAGAAATTATGCAAGGTTAATAGCTAGAGTAAATGCAAGAAATAAGATACAATATTACAACTTTTAGATGAGGAAGCCAGCGTTGGAGATTAAATTAATGATGAGAGAAATTACGGAGAGGCAGCGAGAATTGAGGAGAAGGATTACATCTGGAGAAGTGTAACCTAAGGAAGAGAGTTGTGACAGAAATTAATTTCGGAAATGAATAAGAGAATGTGCTGAAGGTCACATACTGCTTCTTAGTCGTGAAGAGTGCGAAAGGGAGAGGAATTTAGTGAAAGGAGAAATTAATGAGGAGGGAGAAGATTATATCCGAAGCGAAGGCGTGAGAAAGATATGATTGTGGAACGGGGTAGGTCTAAATCCTGGAACCAAGGGGAGTTGGGGCAGACTGGCAGAGATGGATCTGTGCCAGGTGGCGAAGTTAGGGGGAAGAGAAGACCAAAGGAAGGTAGGTTAGTTTTTCAAATATTTAAAATACATATTCGCTTGTACTACATAATATTATATCTTTGTGCTATAATTTTACCTATATTAGTACCTACATAAAATTCAACCAATTATACAACAACACAAAAACCTGGTCGGACAAGGAGAGACGGGTTTCGCACTTGTCGCTATAAACTCTTTCACACGGAATAATAATACATTGGATTATTCTTATACCTTTAACTATAAAGGAATGTACGATGACTTTTAAAATACAAACCAAACCAATTAAGGCAGGATCAGGATTAATGGTGAATCAGCTTTTATTTATACGGATAGTTAGAACACACTGTACATTGTCGTAAGTGATTCCTAATTAGGTATCTTATAATTAGGTAATATGGTTTTTGTTAACTAAAAATTTTATTCATATTATATAATCATGATATCCAATAAATATTAATATTTGAGCAAATAAATAGGAGGCTCCTACTATTATTACTTAAAGAGTATACTTTTTTTCAGTTCACTAAAAAACTTATGTATAATTACGAATTTATAACACAACATAAACATTTTTGGTACAATACAATTAATAGAACAATTTATGCAATAGCGTACTAACAATTACAATCGATAAAACATCATTATTCATCACCTATTTCTTTAATATAACATTGGACTATTTTAGTCTAGTGTTTTCCCTTAATGTTCTAAGAAATCATATATTATTCCTTTACATAACACTGGAGATAAAAAACAAGGCAATGACCCACCTATCTCATTGATTTTTTTCTATATCCAAAATTCTTGAACAGTATCTACAGAAAAAAATATTGCACTCCCTTGAAAAGTTTAATTTTTTTTAATTTGGTTTAAACAATGGAGGTGTACAACAGATTTTTCTAATTATGTTCACATACTTTATTACCTTATGAGTTATGACTTATTATCTTTGCTCTATACACCATTTGCTGACCTTTAGTATGAATTTCCGCAAATGATACCGCAAAGTGGGTGGGCCAAGTTCTGTGAAGTTTATACCACACCATCAGCCGAACTCCCGATGGTATAGGTGCTATATGTTTTTATATGGGCTCGTACTTACTTTCAAATCGCCCGGCATTGTCGATACTAGTTTTTCCACGTACTCGTACATTTTCGGGTGCTGGTACACACCGGATACGTGTCCCAACAAACTCAACTGTTTGGCCATCGCTTCGTTGATTCGGCTGAAAAATGTCGTTATGGTTATCGAAATGCTGTCGAACGCGCAGTGCTGCTGTACCAGCTAAAATTATACTGACGGATGACAATGACCAACGCTGACCGTGGCTATGCCTCCGAACATGTCCAAATACCGCTTGCCCTGATGGTCGAACAACCATTGCATTTTGCCTTCGTGGAGAAGCAATGGCTTTTCATACAACTGCACTTGAGGAAACACATTTTCTAAATGCATAGACTGTGCTTTTTCATAAGATGGACCCTTAAAAATAAATTTTACTAAAGTTTATTATTTATTTGTATAAACTTTTTATGTTATCAAATCTTAAAACTATTCTCTATTCTAAAAAGACTATATTTTCCCTGAATGATAATTTCTTTCTATCGAAGATGATAAAAAAATGTATCTCATTTTACGTACGCTTGAGTTTTTTTGAGAAATTTCATGGCAAAATTATAATATTTTTAAATTTTTCCGTTTTTTTTTATACTGAAAAATTGAGAAATAAACTGTTTAAAATCTTTATATTCCTAATCTAATTTTCTACCTGTTTGGCCACAAAAACTATGAGATACAGCGAAACAAGTTGTCTCTGACGAAAAATTTGTTCTATATGATTTCGTCGTAGACTTTTTTACTGTATTTGAATTCTGGCTTCGATTAGAATGTACTTAAGTAATATTAAAAAGATACTTTACTTTATATGGTAAAGGTTTGAAGTCAAACGGAGGTAACTCCGGAAAAGACCTGTTTGACGTTGTATAATGTTTAATTAACACTCCATAACCGCCTAAAAATCAAATTAAAATGCAATGTTCAAATTACATGAATAATATTTATTTGTTTTAATTTAACCATTATTATTAGCTACTAGATAATATGCTCATCTTGTCTTCGGCGAAAACACAAAAACTTAACATATGCACTTCTAAATTTTTCTTTTTAAATTTAAGTATTTCTAGGATCGGATAGCTTATAATAATATTATTTATTTAGTTAATCATAGACTAAATGTACAGAATATTTAATCTATGACTTAATAATGAATTTCTTGTTATACATTTTAAATATAATGAATTATTAATTTCTAGTACATATACTAAAAATAATGCTTCGATTCAATTGGGCCCTTTAGACGAACGCTTTTTCCAGCGCGATTGGAACGTGGCATTCCAAACTCGCGGGAAAGAGTGCGCGTTTAAACATAATTTATCCCACAGACTTAGATCGTGAGTATTCTGATGCGGTTTATCCTTGAATCTTGGAGTGTGGTTTCATTTACACGTACACGGTTTCTCCACACACCAAGCACGCAAGATAATTAACTATCGATATAAAGCAGTTATGGTCCTACCAAATTCAATAAAATGTCAAATGATGCAGAATCCATTCTAAGATAATTTCTAAAATCATTTGGGTTATTTTTTCTTATTTCACTGAGTAAAGGTATATTTCCAAATTTAGCTTTGTCCAGTTTCCAATTTTTCACCCATTGTGATCTCTTTTTTTCTTTGCTTTGATGTTGAGATACTTAAAGCAGCACACGCGATTGCCAATTGCTTTTTCTTATTATGTTGTTTGTACATTCTATGATGAATATAGTATATTAGTAGAAAAAACAAAGCTAAGACGCTAAGCACCACCGAATAAATAATAATAAAAATAATTTATAATAATAATTATTATTATTTTTGTGATAACAAACCCATCATTTGATAATTCACTGCAAAAGTGTTGGCATTTCAACACGCCACGCCATTCGTGAGTGAAACTGTGAAAGTCACGGTTTTAGCCTTTACACAGCCACGCTTTCCTACATTCCTAGACCACCAGGTAAAGAACGAGCGGCCTGGAGTGTTCGTTAATTCACAACCACACTCATAGCGCGCTACGCGCCTATCCATCGCGATTGCATGCTTGGCGCGTAGTATTAGCGCGCGAGAAAAAGCGTTCGTCTAAAGCAGCGATTCTCAACCTTAGGGTCGCGACCCAATTGTGGATCGCCAATTATTCTTAATGGGTCGGCTAAAATTTAAAACGTTGATATTTTTATTTGATTTTTGAGTCTTATAAATAATAAATGAAACACTTTTCGTAAATTCTTCTAAAAGTAATCATTACGAGTCATTCACAATATTGATAATTGGTACTAAGGCTTGGATAATACTATTATTATTGGATCACCATACTATCATACTAATTTTGGATATCTTTAAGCAATGAGTATCCTAATCTTTACGAAGAAGCATTAAAGAAATTAGTTCCTTTTGCAACAACATATTTATGTGAATCCGGATTTTCGAAATTAACTGCAATCAAAACCAAATCAAGAAATAAACTTGATGTTGAACCCAAGATGCGTGTTTCACTTACTAATTCCATAGAAGCTCGAATTGATTCATTGGTGAAGCAACATCAAGACCAAGGAAGTCATTAAATTTTTCATAATTTTTTAAAAAAATGATGTACAATAAAATTATTCATAGAAATGTTTATTTGTAAATATAATGTAATAATAATAAGACCTATTATTAGCGTAAGTAATATGAATAAAAAAATTTATTAAATTAAGAGTACCCAATAGTTATTTTTTATTCCTCCATTGAACATAAATTATAAAAAGGTCGCATGAAAAATTTAGAAAATATCTTAGGTCGCCACTACACAAAGGTTGAGAACCGCTGGTCTAAAGGGCCCTAATGTGAAATATAAACATAATCAGTTGCGCCGAACACTATGCTTAAGTTAGGCCATGCCAATGTTGGATCGACCACTATTTTAAAAATGTGCCGAGGGGGCCGAACGGTTATCATTTGACGTTTGCAATAAGTTCAGACCAGAATAATATATGTATGATTACTTATTGGAAACGGAGGATGTATTAATACATGGAGTGTACATAGTATGCTGCTGACATGTAAATACATATTTCATACTTTGAGGCAGTTGTATTGCCTGCGTAATTTTTTAGAAGTTCGGCGCCACTGAACTTAACTAATCGCGGGTCAATGATCATATATATATTATATGATATATAATTATACTATATAGGTGCACTATCAATTATTATTAACAATATCATCATATGCAATGTATTATGTAACGCCAACATGAGCAGTATTATATTACAAATATACCTACTAACCTACTTAAATCATACTACAATTTATTCTGTTAACATTTTATTACCAAGTTTCAAGAAACATAATTTATAAAACTTTCTTATTTTTCCTATTGAAGTGCCGGGGCAAATCAAATACAGTGGAACCTCGATAAGTCGAAAACAATTCCGTTCCCTTGCGAAAACCTCGATTACTCGAAAGAAAAACCATAGATAACTCGAACATTCTGTGCTCCGAATATTCACGAATAATGACGGATAATTTTTATAAGCATTTGTCTAATCGGCTGGTGCGTTCGATAGTTGTTATCCAATCCCGATTATTTAGTTTATTATCTTATGTACATTATAAAAAAAATTGTATAGTATATAATCGTACATTCGTAGCATACATTTGGTATCGGTACTGTCATATTGCTAAGAACATTCACCGAACAACTAAGTAATATGGACGTTAAAGTGTACTCTGCTCTAAATACTATAGAAAATACTGTTGATAATAGTACGTGTTCTCAAACTTTAAGTCAAAGTAAGATAACAATTAATTATCTATTATAAATTTGCAACGCTGTACACATTTATTATAATATTTTTTTCGTGATAGTTTTTTTTTAATTAAATAAGCTATTTAATCACATTTTTTTCACTGTATATACCTATATATAATAATTAAAAACTTTAATAAGTGAAATCCGCTTATAACGATCTTCAAGGGACCTAACGAATCAGATCGTTATATCCGAACTTCGTTGTATCCGGGAGACAAAAAAACATTGAATGTTGTTAGAAAAATGTATTTATTAAACAAATATATGTATGTATAATTAATATAAGTATGTACATATATGTATGTGTAATATTAATTAAAAAAAATTAATTAATTTTTAAAAAAATCAGTTATAGTACTTTGTCTATAACTGGAACAATACGATTTCCATAGATATATACTAATACTAGATAGCGTCTTCGAATACACCACTACAAAATGAGCTGAAACTGCCTGAAACACGACGCCATATGAAAAGAAGACACTCGGTAAACAAACGTTATCAATATTAGACTATTATCAATATAATACATTTATTTTTATTATATTATTATTATATAAAAATGAGAATTCTCCGTCTTATAATTAAGTAATAAGTTTTATATCAATCAAATATAAGGTTCAAGCCTAAATAATAATTTAATTTACCAGCGATAATTTAAAATATTTTATTTGAACAATATTTCATATTGTCGGTGTCCAATAGGTGATAATTTAGTCCATGTATCTGATAACGTTTGTTTATCGAGTGTCTTCTTTGCATATGGCGACGTGTTTCACTGATAACGAGAAAACGGCTATCTATACTCTATTCAATTTAAGAGTACACCAGGAGTCGGGCAGCGGGCAGCGATTAGTCGTACATGCGCAAACCGGTGTACTCTTAAGTTGAATTTAGTATAGTATTAGTATATATCTATGACGATTTCTTAACATAATCATCAATATTTTTAAATGCCATAGATATTTCTGGTGTACGTCTTTTAGAAAAACGTTTTTTATTTGGTCTTTTGATTTCCATATGATAGACAGAGTCGATTGACTGATTCCCAGCTCTTGGCAGAGAACTTTATTTGAAACACCATTTTCTAAACGTTCAATTATTTTCACTTTTTCATCGGTAGAAAAACAACGACGTCTTTTATTTTTACATTTTAAAGAAAAATGGAATGCTTTTAAACGGATAGAAATCAAATTGGTGACTGAAACGATACTGACACGTGTAAGACTTGTGTGCTGTTTACGATACGCGTATTCGTGTTATTGTTGTACACGTATAGGTATAGTATCTAATTACAGATAATATTACGAATTATCGCACCGGACGAAATTCATTTTATTGTTATAGCCTTATAGGTAAATAAAAAAACAAATCTTCATTTCAAAATAATATCGTTATATCCGACCAAAATGACTGCACATGAGATATAGAACCAACCAAATACATGGCTGAGAATCGTTTTATCCGGAATATCGTTATTATACGGCATCGTAATAAGCGGATTCGACTGTATTTTCTAAAACCTTGGTAACTCGAAAACCTCGATAAGTCGAAAAAATTTAATTTCCCTTGAATTTCGACTTATCGAGGTCCCACAGTAATTTAATTGAAGTTTTCACAGTTTTGACCGTGCAGCACTTGTTGCACGCGAGACGTACGAAATTTTGCGAACCTCTATAATTTCCAAACACATATCATATTTTACCTTTGAGTTTACTCCAATTGTTCATCGTGTCGAATATCTTGCATCAGATGTTAAAAACTCAACGAACAGTATACGTGTCAGCTTTTGAAACAATACTAAGTCCACAATTGCACTACGATATGAATAATATATGTATGTACGCACATCCTATAGTCATTGGTTATTTTGATGGCTTCGTCGCCGGGGGCAAAGGTGAAATGATTGTAATTCAATGAACTCACTGTACGTTGATTATGTTTATTAATTAAAAAGGGGAAAAAAGGACGCTCAATCTCTTGAAAACCACACCAACAATCGTTTTGCAGCACTGCAAAGGCGGTCATTGATAGAGTCATAGAGTGCATCTCAAATCCGATTCGACATCCAAGCGATTTCTATCTTTGGTTTTTATAGCCGTCAAGCTAGAGAAACCAGGTTCACATAAATAAGTCGATGAAAATTGTACTAGGGCTTTAAATGCTTCATTTGAAATTTCAGGATAAACTGGTCGGTATTTTATACAAAACTCTTCCAAGGAGCTGTCGCTGATAAAAAAAAATTCACGCATGAATCGTTCTTCAACTCTATTGCCTGTTCTTGAAAAGTAGTAATGTGTCTACGTTAGTATTGAATGGAGAATTTGTTTGCGTACATTGCCAAATTCCGTTTGAAATATCCGGATAATATCGTATGAATTCATCAGACAAAGTGTCAAGATGTTTTATCACTATACTTTCCAATTCAGAAAGACAAAAAAGGTTCTTCTTCATCAGAGAGAAGTTCGTTCAGTCGATGGAAATACTAAATAATCTAGGAGTCTCTTATTTTTTACTCTGCGTTATGACAGCAAAATAACTGAATAGATAAAAATATTATTTCGCGATAACTGCTTGCGCCTCCCCTGAAATGTTCACATGCCCCCTCCCCAAGTTGGGGAAAACTGCACTAAAATCTATAAACTTGCATTTTATTTAAAAATTATATCGTGTTCTGCAGATTTCCTCACTAGAGTGGAACATTTATGCAATTAGTTATTGCTTCGCAGTATCAGTAGGGTTCCACATTTTGTATTTTTATGTTTTATTTAATTTTATTTCCTGATCACAATATTATGTTTTATGTTACCTTATTAAAACTTATTTAACATTCATTAATCATAAAAAAAAAATCATATTACACACATGAAATAAAATAAAAACAACATAGTATAAAACACTGCATAGGGATCTATAAATTATAATAAAAAAATTGAAAATATAAATAAATTTGAACGAAAAAATAATGTATTGCGTTAACAAACAATAATTTTTTATCAGACTATAGATTAGTGAATAACATAAAAAATATTAATGTATTTTAAATGAAAATAAATATTGAAAAATTAAACAAACAATATAACCTTTTGTAGAGACGAACATTAAATGGTTGTGGCCTAGGTAGTCAAAAAGCGTGTGAGAAGGTGCGAGAATGACCCGCATTTGCAACCCGTTTTCCGGTGTGCGCACTTCACCAACCACCAATGAAAATACGAACGACTGTATACATTATTTGAACGCACCATTACGCACCTTTTCATTCAGTGTATTCGATGTGTATTGTTTTTTGTGTTTAAATGCAAATTTAACTTTATCGTCAAACGTCTACCAGACGAATAGATAGATATCCTACGATATGTTGAGTTTTGATACAATGATGTGGTTGATTCGTGTTCACACTTTGTAATGCTATCTTAACTTATAGAACCCAAATGATCTATGGAGTGATTGGATTCGGAGAGCTGCTTTTAATTTAGATCTTTTGTAAAACGTGAATCAAAGAACTTTCAGAAGGCAATCAATGAAAACAAATGCAGCTTATAGAGATTCTTAAGTATGTAAATAAAGAAACATTCTTAATACAGGGAACTTTCAAATTGCACAGCTGTAACTAAGTAAGTACTTAATTATCAATAAAATGTGTCGATTTTTTTGACAGTAAATCATTTTTTTGTCATTACCTAAATAAAATTTCCCTTGGCAGTTCCAGACCTATTTTCAATATTTTTTTGATTGTTAAAACTTATACATTTTATAAACAATTTTAATGGTGATTTAAATTGTATTACTGTTTTAATATACTTATAAAATTAAACATACACCATATTAGTTATGACCAGATTTAATTAAATTAATTTTGTTTACTATTTTGAAAGTGACCTAGGTCTGTTAATACTTAAGTAGATGCTATATTGAGAGACAAATGTGTTTCTCTTATGAACACTTGTTCATAAAATAACCGCACGCATAAATAAATATATTCGTTTTAGGAATATAAAAATGAAGATTTAGTCCACTGTACCAATATCAATATTTGGAAATGGTCAAACAAGTTCTTACAAATTATGTGCTAAATGTATGCAAAAAAAAATTCTTTAATTTAATACATACTTATATTGGTGGATCATAGTTGGAGTTTTCATTTAATAAGATATATAATATTCATAATATTTACCCCAACATTTTGTCATATTAAAAAATTAATTATGTATTAGTTATAATTATTACAGCTTATTATTTCAATAAAATAAATAAATGCTGATCATTTTGTTAGAGTTCAAAAGATAATAATGAATATAGTAGAATAAAACAAGTTTTGATATTTCAAATAAATTTCTGGCATTTTCCCAAAAAAAATTTTCAATGAATTTATAAATTTTAAAATAAAAGTTAAAAATATCAATTATCAATTTTTCATGACTTAAAAAATGTAAAATATAATATTGAATATAATTAAAAATTTGGTTTATATACATTAGTGGGACAGTTTAAATCTAGTACCTAAACTTTTTTTATTCATAATATGTAGATAGTTATATTTATTATTTAGGAATAAAAAGAAAAAAATAGTTTGTCACACAACATTTTTTGTTTGCATAAAAATGCTGAGGTGTAAACAATATTATAACATTGGCATAATCTTTTTTGATATTTCATCATATTATTAATTTCAGTTAAACAAAATTCTCAAATAAGAAAAAAATAAGTCACGTATAAAAAACAACAAATGTCAAATAAATTTGGAAAATTATAATTCGTTCCCATAAAATATAAGCATTATTATGCTTCAATGGTTCATTTAAATATATTAAAATATCAATTTAACAAAGTAACAATAAAATGAGGTCTAAATTGAAAGAAAAAATATTCAAACAACTACAATAAATCAAACACTTCACACTCAAATACTAAATACATTTCTGTACATATTCTTTCCTCATTATTGCGTATAATATAATATATAATGAATAATATTATAATTTATAATAGTATTTTCCACTCAACTAACATGGGAAACCAACACCACTGCATTTTTATTATATTAATCAATAATTAGGAAACAAAAGTTGATATTATTATCATTATTCTTATCATGTGTGCGTATTTAATATAATTATGAACTATTACTATTCATAGGTATGTTATGTATGATTTTAACTAAAAGTAAAAACGAACAAATCTTTCCCATTAGTGCAATGTCCTTAGTCAGTCAAGTGGGAAACTGCAATTAAAATTTATCTTTTAGTTCTTAAATCTATGTGGTTATTATGATTATCTGTGGAATAATGGAAGGGAATTTGAGATTGAGCTCGCTCAAAATGCTTGTAGAATGTATTGTTAAAAACTCAAAATATCTGGTCTTCACTGAGCTCCCATAGACGGAGGAGGTGGATCCTGAAAATAAAAACAAGATTAAATTTATATACTAAATGATGGTAAAAATATTTGAATTTAGTCCTTACATCTGATCCACTATTGCCAGAACCACCTGGTAGATTTTTTATAGTTTCATCACGTTTACGGGCTGGATTAGGACGCATAAAGTACAAAACCAATGCAACAACCACCCAAATTCCAGTCAATAAGATAAAGTTAGTTTCTTCACCATTTGATGCTAATGGTCCATCCAATCTTTGCACTGTAAACATTTAATTATATATTAAAATTGGGTGGTTAATTTAAAATTGATATCATACATTTTATTAATAAATTATAAATAGCATGGAAAAACATAAAAATAGTAATTTTTTTATAAGTATCTTTAAAAAATACAAATTGATTAAACTGCATTTTAGCCATTGAACTTGTTAAAATTTTGAATATTTATAACAAGTTACTTTTTTAAAAATGTTATTTTAGTGTTTATTCTACATCATTCTTATAATAATGCTGACCAAAATTGAAATTGGTAATGTTAAACATATAAATAAATATTATGATAATTTTCTGCAGCAAATGATATCAATATATATCACATAATATCAATATAATTCAATACATTTAATTAATTAGTAAAAATAAAGTATTTCTTAAGGAGTTCAAATTTAGTTAAATAAAAGTAGTGCCAAATCAGAAATAAAATAAAACATTTAACAATAATAAATAGAATAGAAAGTAATTTAAGTATTAATAGAACCCTTAAACCCTTATCATTAAATTTACCTGGTTCCAAGCAATCAATATCGGTGCATGCTGACTGTGACTGACGTAGCTACAACATATATATTATTATCAAGTTTATGGTAATAATATGTATGTATGTACATATAGTTGTTGCATGTATTTACATTGTAATTAAAAATTATAAATGCAATTTTTATCAAGATAAGTTTTTAATCATTTTATGGTTAATTTGAATATTATAGTTTATTATCAATTCATAACCATTTTTTTAAATTTACAAAAAGTTGTTAGCTCTTTTGGCTTAAAATTGAGAAGAATTAAATTGAAATATCTCTTACCACTAAAAGAATAGGTTAATGAAATGTAACTATTTGAATCATTCTGTTTTTCATAAAATATTCTAATTCATTATATTTCTGTAAATTAAAATAAGCTTTTAGATGCTGATGGTTTATTTTTATTTACTGCAAATAAGGAAATAAAGCTTTAGGAATTTCAATTATGATTCATTTTAAATCTAATAAAAAGATTAAATTGAATTTGTCTTTATTTATGGGCTAGTTCATTAACAAATATTTTTTTAAATTAAGAGGTTAAGAGGAATAAAGATAAAATGGTTTTATTTTCTATGGGGTTTATATTAATAATTTTTTTAATTGTTATTACATGACAATGGGTTTTCAATTAATGCCATATAAACATGAATAGTATAAACATTTAAATTGCATAAACAATTATACAATATTTTTTCATTCAGAATCCAACTTTTAACAATTAAAATAATATTTAGGCTGAAAACTATTATTACTGTAGTATTTCAACTAAACAATCAAAAAAAAAAATAAAAATACCTAACCAATCTTAATAAGAAATAAATACTCAGCAGTATTGGATCTCAGAGCCAACTACAATAATCGAATGACCCATTTTTTTAAAATTATATTACTCATAGCACTTGTTCATTTCTAATAAAATTGTTTTTAGTTTTCATTTGCACCCAATAATATATCCATTGTGGGATATGAAAGATTAAAATAATTACATTTCACATTTTAATACACTGTTGAAATTTTTGATTAATACTTTTAAAAATCATACTAATCATACTTGAGTAATAATAATAAACAAATATTATCAATGACATTTTTCCTAATTAGTTATTACTTAACATAATCAAAGTAGTAAATTAAATATTATTTATCAGTACCATACTTGTTACTTTTTTGTAATAAACTAACTATTAATTGTAATTTTTAAATAATAAATAGTAAAATGTAATCAAACAACAAATTAATTGAAATGGATTAATTATTTACTTATAAGCTGCCCACATACTAGGGTCTTATGAATCTATGAACAGTGTTTCATGTAGTTAAAAAAACTAACACTGACAGTGTTAGGATAAATTAAACATTACACTGTAGTAAATGGTAAGCCGAAAAATAGGTAAAACAGGAAGTGCTTAGTTCTTAACTGAATGGTTTTAATAAAATATTTTAATATATTCTTATTACTATGGATAAGAATAGTCATTGTAGTGCATGGTTGATTTCAATGAACGAATAAATGGTCCAAAGTACACCGAACACTGTTTATGGGTAAATAAAACCCTAGTGTATAGCCTGCTTTAATCTATGTAGCCTTCTAATTATTGGATATTAAAATAAGTAAAATAAAAATTCTTAATATATTGTTAGTTAATATACAAAAATAACATATTTTTGTCTAATATTAGTAGTGATCAATAAAGAAAGTTTTTTTTACATTACAAAGTTGATTGAAAAACTATAAAAGATGTTCCTTAGAAACTCGATAATTATAAATAAAACAATGCTTAAAGGCTCGCTACTGAAATGTTTGAGATTTTACAATACATAACATAAAAGGTACACTCGACAAGAGATTATCGGGTACCATGTAAATCTATTTATTGACAAAAACTCTCGATTACAATATGTAATCAATTCAGTCATGTCCCCAAAGCTCCAGTCATATCATGGTGTGATGCACTGACGCGTTTCTCTATGGTCGTTTGTCAAATAGATAAAATTTGACCGTGTACCGTGGATTTAAAATAATGTTTCGTTGTTTCTTACCAGCGACAGTAGACGCTGCATGGATAGTTCGTGATTCCAATAACATTCGCACGGATCGTTTTCGCTCATGATAGAATGACCGACCCGGATAACAATATAATCTGTAAAAACGTACAACACATTAGAGCAACCATGGA
Source organism: Periphyllus acericola (assembly GCA_949715065.1). Classification (NCBI taxonomy): domain Eukaryota; kingdom Metazoa; phylum Arthropoda; class Insecta; order Hemiptera; family Aphididae; genus Periphyllus; species Periphyllus acericola. The sequence goes on from OX454272.1 coordinate 8,853,665, forward strand.
GGGCTTACGGTTTACAGGGCGGTCAAAACAACGTCACGCGAACGGCGCACAATGGTTTCCGAACCGTTACCTGTTATTCAACGATTGTATTGCAACGGCCCGAGTTGTTACAAAACGGACTCGCGTCAAAGGGTTCGGGACTAGATCGGACTTGGGCACATCGGACGGCGTAAACACGAACTCACGGTTGTAAAAACAAATAATAATAATAATGACTACGATGATGATAACAACGACGTTGTTCTGCTATGGAATAAGTGAAATCGGTCGAAAGCTGTTGCCTGTTGTACCTCGCACACGCACGCACGCGCACATACACCACTACACCAGCGGATGGTATACGGTGATAAGAATCGTTGTTGTTGTTGTTATAGTCGTCGCCCTAGCGGTCGTTTCGCGAACCACGGTGCCAGCTGATAAAACATTGCTATCCGTACAGCGCGCGTTGTAATGGTGCATCGCGGCGAACGGAAAACCGATTACGTGTACGTCGTCGAATCGTTCGCTTGCCGCTCCCCGTTAGCGCGCAGATAGTGCGATTTCGTTGTCTATTTATTATTATTATTATTATGTACGCGACGTGCTACGTACTACGCGTGATATTTGCACTATAAAAGCCGACGGGACGGGCGGGCTACCGAAGTGGGTACCAACCGAAAACCGTGAAAAACCTTTCGGTCGTCTTCTTTGCAATTTTTCAACGTTTTCCGGGACTCGTATGATCGCCGTATAGACGAGAGAGCGATTCGGTAGGAGGGGGCTGGTAGGCGACGAATAGATGGTAGTGATCCAAATTAGCCCTCCCCCCCAAATTGCACAATGTAGACCATATTATGTCAGCGAAGATCTGCACTCGAAAGGTTTACACCAGGGCTTATGAAATTGCTATTCAAATAACAAGAAAGCTATGTTTTAGAAATAATTATTTAGTCACAAATAATTGGTAAATTATACTGGTAACCGTATAGACAATGATACTATTCAGAATTAACATAAAAATATTAACCAAAATCAAAGGTTTTTATTTTAGAAGGGGTGAGAGAGTCAGAGACTATATTCTGTAAAGGGGTCTATGACTTAAAAAACGTTTAGAACCACTGGCTTATATAGTTTTCGGTTGGTACCGACTTCGGTAGTCTTCCCGTTCCATTAACTATTGTACAATATTATACGTAGTAAATATACTTCATGTGTTTTTATAAATATCAGTAACATTATTATTAATCCAAATTAGCCTCCTCTCTCCCCCCCCCTCCAAATCACGATCATGACGAAAAATACAATTTTTTTATATGAAACAATTATTTTATAACAACGTTTATAATTTTCTGTAATAAATTCCAACTTTCAAAATTGATCGGAATTATTTTATTTCAATACAACTACCGAACTAGGTGCACATCGTGATTTGAGCTTTCAATTTTAACAACAGAATTTTCTGTCGTTCGATTATCTGTCACTATTTATATTTTTATCATTTATATGGACAGTTATTTTATTCTGTTATCGATTGAGTCTATGGATTTTTAAACACATCCTTAGTACACATAGAGATTGATAGATAGAGAGAAAGAGATATTTTCACTAAAATATCAACTGAAAATATTTTGAATGCATTTGCTAAAGAGGTGATCGTAGGTTTTCTATTTAAAGAAAAATTGTAAATGTATTGATTGTACAAATTTGAATATGCGGAATGTATAAACACATACTGTTAAGGTGTTTTTGTTTGAAAATATTGTTGAGATTTTTTGTTTAATTAAGTCCAGAAGATATTAATCAATATTCTGTTTAAATAGCTCCCCCCCAAAATAAATAAAAATCTCAATTTTTATTTTATTGTGTATTAGTGTAGTGCATGACGAAATAGAATAAGAATAAAATAATAAATATAAAATGTTTATGCTTCGTCATGATACAACAGTAACGTTCGAGCCAAAACATATTGCGCGTATGCGTTGTGTATAGTATACATTTGCGCACCAAAAGCTAATTTATTCGAGAGAAAACCAAATGTAGGTGACCAATCTAATATTATGTTATAATGTTGGAATGAAAATAAAGTTACAACTGCTTAACGTGATTCACCGAGACTAATAATATGATACAAATAATTTATAATACTTGTTTATTTGTTTTCCTTATAAATGTGAAACTGCGAACATGTAGTACTAGTAAAGCTATTTTTCTGCCGACGAGTATAATAATACCTAATAGATGAACCGCAATTTTAAAAACGTAATTTTCAGACGCTGTTAACATAATAACCATCATCGTATTGTAATAACAAAGAGATACTTATTTATAAATTCACCCAACTATAAACTGTTCTTGTCCCTCGAGTAGGTACTATCTATATACTGCAATATCTGCTGTCTTGGCATTCAGCGAGGAAAAATCGAAAACTGAAACGCTTGTGAATTATATTATTACGTCGTCCACATGACGAGTAAACAAAGGACAAATACATAGTTTTTACCTAACTATTCAACTACCAAACAAATAAAATAAAACACATATTTAGACGCTTTAATATGGACTTAAAAAACATAGCTCTATCAGTTACCGCACACCACAATCTGAACTGGTCATTACTTAGGTCTCTATACACATTTTATTTTATGCATTTAAACATTTTGTAGTATTCAGATTGTTTTCCCTGCCCGCGATGCACGTGATTTTTCATGCGTCAGTATGAAGGAGAGTAATCGTGGTCTTATAATTATGGTTTTAAAATTATAGCTATTAGTTAATTAGAACAATATTTTATCAGTCGCTAAATAATAGCAAAAATAACGAAATCAAAGAGCTATTTTTACTATTTACTCCAAGATCTAAGAATCTGTGCACTACTATATTATAAGCAAAGCAAATATTAAAATAAAGCAACAACGAAAAAGTAGGTGTACTGTAGGATCATAATTATTAAAAAATTTTTTACGATGCAAAATAATGATTTCCCTTATAGTTATAATAATTTATAGCCCAAATGGTTTAACATATTGCAAAACGACTGTTTAATGCGTCAGACAAAAACACATGTGTACCTATATTATAATATAACGTCCTCTGTCCTCATAATGGGTGCTGACATTTTAAATTATTCAGCTCCGTGAATTCGATAATGAACACTATTTTATAGATATTTATGATACTATTATGTTTGTAAGGGATTTAGGAACTGATGTTGATTATGTTTGTTAATTGACTTTCAAATAGTATTTCGAATGTACCTAATACCTATATAATTTTTACTGTTATAATTATCTGAAACGAATCAGTTTTCTTCCAAATCAAACTGTATAACATAACCACCATGTTCCACTAAGTTATTGAACGTGGTATAGTATATCGCAAGAATGTCATTTTTCCCGCATTCTAGGCTTAAAAGAAAGAAAAAAAGTGGTTTATTATTAACGTGTTTTATGTTTCTAGTGTATAATGTCGATTACAAAATATGTTTTGTATTTTTTTCATTGCATTTATTTTTCTATACCCCCTCCCACCAAACAACATAACTAAATTTAATAAGGATAGCAAAAATTATATTTTCCTAAGGATGAAAAAACATAAGGCCGGCCCACGTACCCAACTAGATCCAAGTTAGACGAAGCCCAAATATGAGTATCGAAATCTAACTAACCGTTTAATTATGTATCAATACATAATCCAATTTAAAATGTATTTTATTAATATTTTCCAGTAAAAATATAATTTATATAATGTGTACTACAGCTAAAAAATAATAATACATTTATTAATTTTAAAGTGCTAAAAAAGTGTAAGTAGTTAAATGATACTACGTTGGAATTATTGTGGATCATTAGGTATAATATGAAATCGTTAATCTTTAATCTTACCAAAACCTACTTCAGGGATTATATTAACATTTTATTGAATAATAAGCATAGTTTTAAAGTATAGATTCAAATACAGGGAATGGTAATTGTTATTATTTAAGTAAAACTATCAGGTATAACGTTTGAAAATATGATGGATGGTCCGAACGCAATGTTAAAGCAAAAATATGTACAATGAAAAGGATTTATGACATGAAGAATGAAATACAATATTATTTAAAAAATGTATGGGAGACAACTTCAGGAATTTACTTGTCTGTACGATAAAATGTGACAATGGTCAAAAAGTGCCTGATATGCCTGGTTAAATATCAAACAAAATTAGTAATATAATAGTTAAATATAATGCAAAACCAAAAATGTTCAAAACTATAGATCAAATATTTTGCGTTGCTATATACAGTTACAAGAAAAAAAGCCAAAGAACGTTTTTAACGATTATTGTCTGTAATAACAACAGTTAGTTTAAATTTACAATAAAATCAAAAATCACAATAGTTTTGTTGTGCGTTAATGACCGGTATAATCTAAGCTAGTCTAATTATGAATCGTGTACACATTTTTTAGGTAGGCACGCTGACGAAAAGCTAAGTATTTTGATTTTACAGAGGTAATGGACTACGCAGATAATATTAATTGAGGTACGTAACATTGTTAACATTCAAATGTATTTATAACAATAACCGTTGTTTAACTTATGTGTTACATCACACGAGTGCACGCTTTTGTTTATACGATTATAATATAGAAAATTACCTTAAAGTTGAAAAACTCGTATTTAAAACTCTACGAACGTGTCGGTAAATATCTGAAAACTGAACGACTTCGATGTTATGTTCAATCTGAAAAGCGGCGTTTTTTTGTATACGTGTAATTCCGTTTTAAAAAGTGAAAAAAAAAAAAAAAACAGCTCGTGGCCCTAAAATATTGCGGAAACAGCACGCACGCGCCGAAGATGATTTGCGCGGTTCTGATTGGTCGGCGTGGCACGAAAACGCACAAAACCACCAACAGCACAATATCGTCGGATAGCGCGCCTTGTTTAATCTTCACACGCATACGGCGTCCGATTTACGCGGGTGTGCTGATGCATCGGGGACGGGTATCCAACGAGCCGAAAGGCACAAGGTACGTACACACGTTCACAGTAATATTTTACTCCCGAGTATGCCAACGCGTATGGTTGGACTTATTTTATTCGCTAGGCACATGTTTAAGCGAAATATTTTTCTTTTTTTAAAACTATGAAAACAAATTGTAATACGTAATATCGCGTATTGGTTCCCGATTCATTTTTAGCGGACAAATATGAAGTGGCGATTATTTAACTTGTATTTTCCAGGGCTTAATAAATACTTACACAGGTTGATTTTTTAACCCACCACCTATTTCAGCCGTGAAAATGCTCATGTTTGGATTTTTTTTTTATGTTCAAGTTACCATAGAACCTATGTTTTCTGTTATTTTTTTTTTTTATGCCGACTTAAGGGTGTCAATATAGTACTATTGTATTATTTAGTTAATATCATGGAATTTTTTTATGTAACGTAGTCAAAATTCGCACCCATACTTTCAAACTTTAAATTGCGTAAGAAAAGTGTAAAGCTTGCATTATCTCGAATCAGTGGCAATTAGCGATTAGATGTCATTAAAAATTATACTATAATATTTGGTACTATTTTATAAGACTATATTTTCCCTAATACTTAAATTAGAATAATTCAAAAAGTACTGGTATGAATATGAAAAAAAAAACTCAATAAAATACTGCATAATTAAAAAAGAGTGTTTCCATTAAAAAAAAGTTTGTATCGACAGAGGACATCCTTATAGTGGCATGAAAAAAAATTTAGGGAATCATTACTTTTATGGTAACTTGAACTTTAATATTTAAGAAATTTTACGGCTAAAAAGGGGGTGAGTCTGGTTAAAAAATCATCCTGTATCTACTTTGGATATTTTATCATCCATTTTCGATGGATATTATATAATTTAGTTATAAAAATAATCGGTTTATATTTTTTCGAAAACAAATAGTGTGCATTTTTTTATACACCACTACATAGAAGAAAGTTAGCTTATACCTATACAGTATAAACTTGAAATGTATTCTTTTTTTTTTGTCTCAGTAGTTTTTCATTTATTTCTGACTGAAAAAATTATACTAATCGTAATCACTAATCTCTCAGTTTATTATAAATGAAAATCTCTCTCTGGGACAAAAAACTTAATAGGTGCCAGGTTCATGTTGTTTTAAACAATATTACAGTAGATTTTACACTCACATCGATTTTGAGTTGATTAAAAATTAGTAAAATAATTTTAGTTAAATAAATTTCGATATTTCCTAAACAGTAGTTATTTCCAATTCTTAGATTTTATATGTTTGGGTTTTAGTTAGCCAAAAAATACTAATTTTGTTAATATTTTCAAATTTGTTAGTCGTATAAAAATGTTTAGTCTATCTTGAAATATTAAATAAAAGTGATACGTTTATAGCAATTAAAAGTAAATTAAAAAAAAAAAATCCAACGTCTTTAATAGGATATTGCAGTGCTTAACAATATAACGCATTGCCTTTATCGAAATATCATTATACAGTAATATGCTACACATATAGAATTTTAATCGTTGTGTTCCATTACAAATCTAGAAAATTAACAGTGAACACCTTTTCAAAAACTAAAATGTAAAAAATAACTAAAGATTCTACGAAGCCTTTTATATTAATAATCATTTATCTTTTAAGTTTTTAACATAATATAGTATACTGTATACAACTAATGTGTTTAAGATACGAAATGCTCAACTGTCCAAGTTATTTAGTTTTTTTTAACCCTTTTAAAAGACAATATTTTTCAAAAATATTGAGGGGTGTCATTAAGACTTGAATATAAAATGTTTGTTGGACGTTCTAATTTCGTTGTATAATGTCTATTTATTATTTAAACTGTAGTTTTAATTTAAACACTACACAATTTTGTTGTATTTTCCAGTGTAAAAAAATGGATTCCGTATAGTTTGAGGTTTAGAAGCTTTTAAATTTAATTTTCAACCAGTGGCAATTTTTTTAATTTTTTCAAAATATTTCATAATTTATTCATAACTAAAAAATGATCAAAATTCATTGTTAAGAAATTAATATTTGGAACCATTAACACACCGACCAATACAAAAATAAATATGTATAAATTATTTTTTAAATAATATTCATTGTTTGTTTTACTATAATTCTTTAGATATTATACTCGTATTTTACGTAAACTTAATACCGATGTATATTTTTTGTATGTAAGCAAATTTATAAAATCGTTTATTTTCATAGGCATTACACTGTATACAGTGCATACCGTTCAGTTAAATTTCAATTATTATTCCTTGTTTATTTAACTGTCCAATATCATAATCATGATCGTATAATTAAAATATCTATAAGCGTCGGAATCTGTAATTAGCCAATCACGAACTATATGTATATATACGTGCATGTTTAACGATATTACATGTGTACGTGTATCGAGTAGGTATGTAACGTATCTGTTAGATTATTTTTGTAATTCAATTATAAATGCCATGAATTTACGAGCAAGTTATCAAAATATATATATATGTTATACGCTTGGAAATTATATCAATCGGTATCACGTTATAAGTATAGTAGGTACATGGTAAACGAATTAATGATGTTTTTGATTAAAATAGTATAAAATGATTAACTGTCTTACTTACCTGTTTGGAAATTTAAAATGTCTTTAAAAAAAGCTTAAACATGACACGTGAATAAATTATAAGACATGTATATATTTTAGTACATTCATTAAATGTGAATATTATTATATGTATATTATTACAGAACTTATAATTTATAAACATACATTTAAAAAACATTTTTAAGTAAATCAATAATCAAAATAATTTACTTTTAAGTTCGATATTGGTAGACATTTGAACGCATAAATAATTATGTTTTTATTCATAAAAAATCATCGGAAAATATTATTTGGAAGTATATTATAATCTAAAATTCTTAAGCGTGGTATTTGCATCAAGTTATAAATACGTAACATTATACATATTCTGACAAAAGAACACGTCAAATAACCGTAACCGTTTTCGATTCAATAGTCTTAAAACGGTAACACGAATTTTGGATTTACTGAAGTAAAAATCATTTTTAAAAAGGATTTCGAATGTATATACGAGCGTTGAACATTTTCCTTTCAGCTTACCGTATTTTTTTACACGATTACATCATATATACCTATACAATATCATACTTATGCCTACACATACGACATTTCAGAAAGAAAGTTATCTATTTTAGTACCATTCGTTTATTGATATATATGTGTACCCATATGTACACCTAACACCTATATGCGCCTGCACTTCTATACGGAGGGTTTAGGCCAAAATAGAGAAACGAATAACAGCGAGTGTAAAAATCGTGAATTATTAATGTCGAATTTTCAAATAAGCGATCAGGCATAATACCGAAAAATCCTTATTATATTAACCACGTATCTAAAAAATATCATTCCTTGATTACAAATTCTAATTCTAATGAAAATACTTTGTAAAAAGTATAGCACACAGTTTGTCACTAAACACCTAATGAACTTAACGGCCTTACGTTCATAATGACCGTGTTCAAAAGACATACCTACTATATTTTCGATATTTTTTGAAATTTGCTATTTTTATCTTCGCCATTATTGATTGACGATTGTTTTTTTTTTTTTTTGATATTTCGGGCGGATTCCCAATATGACCTCAATGATGCTCGTACAGTCGTACAACAATTCATATTTGATTCGTACGTTACAATTTTTGTTTGCGTCGAACAAAGCGTTGCTTTAACCACTCAATAACAGATTTAGTCGGACGCGTTCTCATCTCACGTGCGTATGTACTGTACTGGGTGGGCACTATACCTATGTTATATTATTTTACTTAATGAATTAAAAACGAACAAACGTGTGTATGCGCACAATAGGCTTTATGTTTTCCTACTTTACTCGCGGGCGCATTGTTGTTGGATAATTGCTGGTTAATTAAAATCGATGTGCCCCCGCGTCCAGTAGCTGGAACTCTGTGCATACTTATACAATATAATGTGTCGACGACAGTTCAATGACGCTGCGTGGCCGCGGCTTAAGCGACACGCACCCCCACACCCACGTGTTTCACACTCCATACTCGCTATGCTGAAAACAAAACAATGCAAATTATGTAAATAATAATAACGAAAGAAAAATAAGCCATTTTAACGCGTTGTATGTTTTTACTGTGCATGGAGTCGCAGTTTATTTGGGCGAACATTCTTTTTTTTTTTGTGTTCAAAACGAGTCGATAGTATGATAAAATGTTAATGTTATAATAATATACTAATACTCGTTTGTTGTATTGTTCGTGTGCCGCAGGACAGCGGGTGGATAGTTCAACGTTACTGTTGGGGGGGTGGTCGCGATGGCTATGGGAGACGAGGACGGTGGTGGCGGCGGCGGAAGCGACACGCCACCCGCGGAGATCGTGGTGGAGCGACGTCGACGACCTGGCAGAGAACAGTGGTCAAACAAAACGGACTTTCTGATGTCGGTCATAGGATTTGCCGTGGACTTGGCTAACGTGTGGCGGTTTCCGTACTTGTGCTACAAGAACGGTGGAGGTGAGTCTATCGACGTCGGGCCGTTTCAACGTACGCGCGTCTCCTAAACAGTAATATTATATAGTATGATATTATATTTTAACCGTGTAGTTCGCGATTATAACCATCGACGCGATTTCAGCATTCTTTTCCAACGTTTGTTGATAGAAGAGGCTACAAAACGTATATTTACTCGTAAAGTAGGTCCAGTGAGCGCGACTCGAGTGTTGATAGTACAAAAATTATAGGCACCTAACATTTCGTTTGCGGGTTCAATATATTTCTGTCTACATATAATATCTATAGCATATGTCTGCGGCTTGGCACGAGAAAGTCCCATGTCACATTTTAACGGAATTGATATTATTGGACCAACACTATTTTTTTTCCAACGTATTTATTGTATATTAAAAGGACAAATGTCTACAACGAAACGGGGCCAATTAACACCTGAAATTGGCCATTTTAATATTGTTATCCAATGTCAATGTCTAAATTAAACTTACACATATATAGTTTAAAACAAAATGAGAGTCACACAATGAAATAAAAACAAATTAAATTAAATAACGTCATATTTAGTTCCTACATTAATTTTTAATTTTTAATGCCCAAGCCTACTCTGCCTTTTCTCTACGCCGACAATATTATGTCGCAGCAACAACTCCATAATAATTAAAAATGTACTCAAAAATGCATGCAACAAATCAGCTCCTATCCGGGTCACAAAAATCCGGCTTTCAATTCTCAGCAGATAAAACCAACCTTATAGTATTCAGTAATAAGAAAAAACAAAACAAAATCAACATCAACATGGGACAACATACAATTAAAAGGAGCAAAACCAAAAGATATTATGCTCAAAAGATTGAGCATAATATTCGAATCTTAGGAAAAAAATGCATGCACACTCTAACTCAATATAATAAAAACGCTATCTCACATGCCATGGGTGTGTCCAATCCAATATACTCCATCAAAACATATTCTGCTCTACAAAGTCGTGAAATACGCAGTAATTTCAATTCATGATAATCGAATAACAATACTTAGCGACTAGTGCACTAATTAGTATTAAAAACACCCGCCATCCTACCGATATCGTAAGAAAAATACAAAACATTACTTACACAGCATACATAAATAATTAACACATTTCCTTCATGTGGATTCCTGGTCACTGTGATATCGCCGGCAACGACAGGGCGGTCAAATCCGCTAAACTTGCCAACCACTCCATCAAAGCTAATTTATATCAATACCCTATTTCATTTATTCAGGCATAAAAAAGATCATAAAAGTCCTTATTCTTGATTCTTGGCAAAAAGATTGGTTGAAACAATCAACTAAACTAAACGAAATCAAAAAGTCAATCTCTCCATGCCTCCCTCTTAAAGATTACACTAGAAGACACGAGACAATAATAAACCGATTTAAAATAGGTCACATATAATTAACTCGCAGACATCAACACTCAACAGTCATCATCTTACTGCACCACTTTTGGTGTACACCTCTTCATAAAACACCTATTAACCGAATGCCGCAAATATCAACAAGAACGAGAATAAATCCTACCCTCTCATAAACCACTACAAAATTCTCAAATAAGATCCAAACTCTACAAGCAACCTAATATAATACTTATAAATCTCCTTCATGTAAAATACAATTTAAATATCTCTTAAAAATACCATCATTTCATATACATTTAACTTCATCTAATAAAGCTAATCTGTAAAATAATGTTTGTTAGTCATAGTCACTGAGGTAGCCTCTGTATAATAAAAAAATTGTATGTATATTTAAAAAATTGGCTAATGTGTTTTTTTGAATTCGTAAGCATTATCAAAATACCACATTAGCCTTTCTTGCACCAAGCCACAGATACACTTTGCGTGCCCGTGTACTCTTTACATTTATATGGACTAACTGAGATATGTATAAGACGTGTCCTAGGCTTGAGATCTATACAGCACTTTATAAATCTGCAGGACTGAAACAAATCTTATTAGGAGTGTTGTGGGATATACTTGTACATGTCACTAGTCAATCATTCGAACATTAGCCATCCAAGCTCCCTTCGATTTTTTTCCCTTGCACCACGATACATAGTTACTCTTCTGACATATGCTGAGAGTTGACAATGAATGAAAACTCGGTAAGTCACTCGGCAAGTCAATTGAAAATGTCGCGTATAAAAGATAATTATAATATAAATTATATGGCATTAAATAAATATTATTGATACTGATAAAATAGTAAGTCATAAAGTTATAAATCATTGAATAAGTATAGTGTACATATGAAATAAGATTATCAGGATATTAGTTATCGATATTAGTCGGTACAAGAGAAGATATTTAATTATTATTTGAGTTCTACAAAAATTATATTTTTATAACTTTGTTTTTAATGTTATATATTAAATAATTGTAATGAAAGCAAATCACATCTAATATACAGGAGTTCAGTGTCTGGTATAATTTTATACTTATATTAGATCAAAAGAACTTGAATAATGATTAAAATGTAAGTAATTTCATTTTATACAGCTGTACATCTAACATATGTGTACCAATAATATATAAAACAAATATTATAAACTTACAAAATACTAATAATATGTATTTACAGAAAAATACTATCTAATTGTTAATTCTTTTTTACCTCTAGAAATATATAAATAGTTTTTAAATTTAAATTAGTTGAAATAAAATCAGTAAACGATGTTGGTACATGGTTCTTAGTTAAATATAGACTTATTGTATCTTATTTCTTATTATAAGTCTATTGGATTTCAATTTTTTCTTATAGCAAATTATTATACTTATATACTTTGTAGTACATTTTAAAATAAACGTGTGTATAAAATCGAGTTTCATTGATTTAATGGTCATAAAAATAATACTTTCGTATAGAAAAATGTTTAATTTATCAATAAAAATAATACAAGACATTTTTTTTTTTTTGTTAAATAGAATAAAAATTGGGTGGGTACTTTTCTTATGGACCGAGTGAAAAGAAAGTTTCTTTATTGTAAGCTTCTTTCCGAGGTTCTTGTTACGGTTAAGTATAAAATAAGGAGCGAAAAATCCCAACCGTTTAAGATGTAATAAAAAAAAAAGAATGAATATCAGAAGGGCGAGTGCACCGGAACTGATGACAATTTTCTTGCTCGATCGCCTTTTCCAGCGTGTATTTCAATGACGAACGCATTTCTGTAAAAAGGGTTTTAAAATGTTAAAATGTATTTTAACACACCTTTTATTTTTGCTAAAAAAAAGATAAAATGATTGAAAATTTTTAAATAACTCCCATTAGTTTTTTGAGACATTATGAAGGTGAATATTTTTTCAATGTACAATTTCATGACTTTACTGAGATATCCTGGTGGAAATATTTCGGTAAGTATTATTTTGTTTTTATTTTAGTACAGTTTAATAAATAGGAGCTGTCACATTAAACACTTATTATAAAATTTGTATGTTCATCTCATAACCATAACATAAAGATTAGGTAATTTTGAAATTTAGGTAATTTAGTTAATTTTGTACAGCCATATTCTTTAGTATTAGTCGTAGTGAAAATCTTAAAGTATTGCAGTCTAAAATCGAATAATTAGTATCATATTTGTAGTAAATATACATTTTGTTACCATATTCGGTAGTTGAGTTGATTATTGTAATAAATTTAAAATTTTAACGTACCGAGTATTTATACGGCTGCACTAAATGTGCACTTCTATCGCAGTTATGAATGACGTCTGTAATGTTATTGTCGTTGAAAAGGTTATCTAAATTATACAAATTTGTTAATAACCCAATAAAGCTACCGGATACGTTTACCCTTTCATACAAACTTATATTAGCAGCTTTAATTATGAAACGAATTTTTGGTTTTTTTATGTGATACTTTGATATTTTAATTATAGTTTGTATAAAATAATGACTATTTTTTAAATTTATAGAAATAAAAATGTCAATAATTATTTTTCTCAGCTGGTTAAGGGATGAAAATACGAATTGGGCTATACGTTTATTATAGTAAGAGACATCCTTCATTAAACTTCGCTAGAATAAAAAAATAAATAGAAAAAAATTTGATATTTATTGAGATATTTCCACAGGGGATACCTATCACGGTAAATTGTATACTTATTAGAATAAAATGTACAAAAATAAAATTAAAAGTTTCATATTATATTAAATGAATTGAGTATAATATTGTTAAATTGTTTTTTAAATACTTATATAAATTGGTAAGTAAAATTACGAGTATAATTTTTATTTTTTGAAGCAAAAAATTACTCTTAGTTGAAAATAAGTAAGTATATTGGTATTGTGAAAGAAATTGATTAAGGGCCAAACAAATAATATTCAAACTTAAGTCGAATAATTTAAACGAGAACTTTTAAATTATGTTAGGTACATAGATTGTAGGAATGTCATGATTAAAAGTTTGTGAAGTTATACGTTATTTTTGAGATAGATATATGATTTATGACTTATTTGTTCGTTCACCCCAACACGACATCAGCTAGAGTATACCTACATTATTTTCCAATTAATCCTTTCACGAAGAATCACTCTATCATAATTACAATTGAAACTAAAACAATGTATTAGTTAACGAGTATTAGGTTTAGTATGGATTTTCTCGGACTCGTGAAAAAAAAATAAAAATACTGACATAATTACAGACTATAAACTCACCATATTACTCGTATGTACATCTTTCGTCAGGTGCGTGTAATAATGAAGAAAAAAAATTATGTTTATAAAGCGTTTTATTGACATAAGTTATTTTTAGATTGTCGGTAAAACGAGGATGTGTGATTTTTTTTGTATCTGTGTACATGATTTCGACCGGAAGGATTGCTTTGATGTATACAAACCTGGTACTTTTCTGACTAAATGAGAAAAACAGATAACAAATTGCAAAAAACTTCAACCTAGATAGAGAATCGAATCCTGCACCGTCTAGTAATTTCGTCACACACTCGTTTATTTTCATAGATACAAGATTTTCATGGGATTTTCTTTAATTGATTGTTATTCTATTGGTAACTATTAATCGTAAAATACATGTATATTATCGATATTAGCATTTAACAAAATATCATAATTTTCGAAAACTTTTTTTTTGCAAAAGTTAGAACATTCAAAGTTCAACCTATCTTATTAAGAAAATTGGTTCTATTATTATGTCGACCTTATTTTGAAATATAAACTGATCCATCCGAACTCTTTGACTCAGAATCGTTTTTTTCAAAAGCTATGGTTTTGGCTTCAAGTTTAAAATACCCATCCCTATATATCTCATCTGACCGTGGACTTTCACCCGACCTAGGAGTTTCGTCTGTTTTTTTTTTAATTACTGCTGATTAAACAAACCGGAAAACAAACTTGTTCACTGTTTTACTCGTACAGCTTTGGTTTTTTTTTTATCAAATAAAAAGTAATCAAATGCATCACTGTTGCATAAACTGTTATTGTGTCGTATTCGATTTAATTGTGTACGAGCGGTTATTTTTATAAATCACCAACGTTTGTCAACTAAATGCATTCGTCATTGTACCTCGTATTTTCGTTACATATTATATTTTGTATATTCAATGTTCTATCTAATATTTTTGTTGGTTTTAATGTCCAACGCTTATTGTATTCATTCACGCGTGTAAAAGATAATAATTTTCCCGACGAGTATTATAATAATATGTATTTAGTATTTACAGTATTTTATTGTATATTTCAGAAATTTTAGTCATCTCGGTGTACAACAGCCGTCTCCTCGTCCGTATAATTATAGTCGCCTACTATATACCTACGTATGTTTTCAATCTATTCACTATAAGGCGATCCTTTTGTCTGAAAAACGTTCGATTTACAGTTGTCTTCCTAAGTGTGTGAGTGTGTCCCACCGAAGACTTACCAATTGTGATATCTCCTCACATAATGAAGATATTCAAATTCTGTATTTTTTTTTTTTTTTTTATAAAACTCTCAGGTACTACAAATATTTAATATTTCAATTGAATCTAACGTTTTGGTAAAAAGTTGAAAAAATTAATTTTCATATTATTATTTTCGAAAAATGTTCTACATTTGATGGAAACTAAAAAAATATTAAAAACAATGAAAAATCACGAGTAAATCCTCGGCGGAACACACCCTGTATATTATATTGTACGCACGTGTGTGTATGTGTGTGTGTGTAATGTTACTAGAAGCATATACTAGTTTTTCCAGTAATCAAAGGGTCGCCGAACGATAGTGTATTACACAGCACATTTTTACTTTTCAGACGGGTGTAGTACATGTTAATTAGACGTTATATCATTTTCATTTTCCCCTCAAAAATAACTAATAACCCGAAGTGAACAGGCCCCAGAAGGCCGTGCCGGAGAATTTTAAAACAATAGGTGCCCTATAGCCGCAGTATAATGCTACATGTGACAAAAGTGATTTATGGACGCAATGCATGGTACATGACATATCCATATAATGTGCTCGTGGTCCTCAGCTTATGCGTTTCGCGCTCGCACCAGAATTACGAAGAGTTGTACGAGCGAGGTTTTATCACAAGCGCCCGCGGTCAGACAACTTGATAATACAGTAGTCGTACTGATACTTTGATTTCCCTCCCAATGCTAACGCGAGTAGAACGTACGTGCGTTTTATTTTTTCGTGCAGTCGGAAAGCAAATAAACAAATAATAACGTGAATAATAACGGACTGAACGGGATTTTTTCTCAAAAAAAAAAAAGATTTGTGTACCTACTCAGAACACGAGAAGCGCGGTACACATGCAAAACTCTTCTAGACCGTGATTCGTGCAGATCAGTAGTTCTCGTATGGCGTAGAGCTGATCAAAGGGATTTCCTACAGGAAATGAGAAAATTTTGTTAGCGGCCGGAAATAATGTTCGAACACACGGAAATGGTTCATTACTGATAAAGCGTACGGACTATATTATTATATGCGTACATATTATACCTTAAGGCATATCGAAAATCAAAAGGTGTAAACTTAAATCACTGGTCTACAGATTATATTCAGTAGGTTTACCTACTGCATATTATATTATATCGTGTTCTGTACACGGATAACCAGAATCCAGATTTTCTTGTAAAATAACTAAAACTTTTCAGACTTGTGTTTGAGTATTTCTGACTAAATTATTTTTGATTATCGATCATTTCTTGAGTTTTAAAAATACCTACGACTCAGGTACTGAATAAATAATACATACTTGCATAAATCTACCAGAAAGCAAGAAATAAATATGTTTTATTTCAAAAATCAATTTTTTAGTATGCATCCAAGTGGCTTAATAAGTATGAGTGAATTACAATTTAAAATAAATCAAAAGTATAATCAAGTGGAAAATAAAATCTAATGATATCAATATACGGCAAAAGCGCTTTATAATTTCAGAACTAAAACTTAAATTTGTTCTTAAAGTCCTAGTGTATTCACTTGACTGGAAATTAGGTGTTTAAATTATTGTTGAAAATTGTAATATTTGACTTTTTGTCTGAGACATTTTCAGCCATAAATAACTTGATTTCAAGTATGAAAACACTTCTAAAATGTATGCATTTTTTGGTGCTGTATAATCTTATTGAAAATAATAATCATAAAGAAACAGGTAATTTACATTGATTTAGAATTTAACATTAATACTAATAAATGTAAACCTAATAGCAATATTTTTTTTTATTATACGTAGCATATTATCTAACACGAAATCTAAGTCTAGTATACCTATGTGGTATATTTAAGATAATTATTTTAAAAGAAATTGTATTAAAAACATTTAATATCCATATTGTCATAGAATCTGATTAAAGCAAGGGAGTCGCTGGGACTTACGACGAAACTAATCGAGTATCATCTGAGTAGGGCTCATTGAAAGTTAAGTGATATTGAAAGTATTAAATAAAAGTAATATATTATACTATTATATGTACTTTATATCGTAAGTTATTGAAATAATATTCGTACATACGACTTACCATGAATCGTCTAAATTCTATACAATTATTATTATATTGTAATAAATAAATAAATAAAATCCGGTATTTAATTTTTTTTCCTGGCAGGAAATTAAAAATAATCTATCTGAAAATTATTGTTCGTATTCTGCCCTTTATGTAAGTGATTCAATTCACTATCTCACCCCATATACCGTTGATACGATAAACCTCTTACGTGCACTTCTTATATATTACATAGATGATGGAATTCCGGCAGTCGGCAGATAATACTATGATACTGCTATGAAAGTTAGAGTCTCTGGAGTCTCGGAAAATTAATTTGAACAAATCTGGTTAAACAAACAAATCGACTGTAACATTCTTATTAAACCGTGATTTGATATCAATCGAGAAAATCATTGCTTTTATTTTTATATTAGTGTAAAAACAATTTGTATTTGGTAGTAAACGAATTCAATCGAATCGTGTGAAATATCATTACTGTTGTGTTTTTTATACACGAGTAAAATAATAAAATGTTAATAGTTCATTTTAATGCGAGAAACTTATAGTCAAAAATGTTTTGATGAAAGTTCTAGAAACCTGTTAAAATGGATCATATTTTGCCTGTCGACGTTAATATTTTATGTTATTTCAAAAAGAAGTTGTAATAATTGTATTACACACTTGCGCACAATTTATATTATATTAGATGCAAGCGGCTATAATTGATTCAATAAATTATACTGCTAAACCGGATGATGATATTATAATGTCAATAGTTATTAGTTTTAATGCAATAGTCTTTATGCTCTTTGACGTCTTCCATTTAGTGTTACTGATTTACCATTAACTATTTCAAAGTCTCCTTAATTATTTCTATTACTCATTTTACACCCAAAATATCTTTTATAATAATGTATGATGCGACTAATTATATTAAACTTCAAACCACTTTGTTATATAGAATCAAAGAGAACAGTATTCACTATTCGTTTATAAATATAATGGATTTATTCTACCCAAATAAGATGAAAAATTAAATTCTTATTCATGTAATTGTATTTTTATTATTTGTGTCTATATATATATGGTGCCTAATTTATTACAATAAACCATTTTTTAAATTTTTTTTTTATATCAATTGATTGCATTACTTAAACGAACAGTGATATTATACACGGTGGTTTTTTGACCATGCTCACCCTCTTTTTTGGCCGTACAAATGCTAAATTTTGGATTTTTTTTTAATCTATGTAGTCTATAATTTTTTTTTTCATGCCACCTTAAAGGTGTCCTGTAGTTATAAAACTTTTTTTTTTCACATGGTAACAAGTACTAACAACAATTTTGAAAAATTAATAAAACCATACAGCTGTTTATAACGGTTTAATGTGTTTATTTTATTAAGCTACATTTTTAGAACATTTTGCTTCTTTCAGGGAACTTCTTTCAGTAAACTAAATATCATACGTATAAACTTTGGTTATTTTTAATTCACTTATTACATATAATATATTGTATATTATATTATATATTAATTTAAAATAAAGCTGATACATGCATTTTTTTGAAAATTAAATAAAAAAACATTAAAGAATATTATTAAATTAAAAGAAATATGTGAGTGGCGCATTTTAAGAACTTAGGTTAATAATAACCGATTTCAATACAAAAATTAAACATTTTTATTCTAATCAATAACAGACAACAGTTGTGTACATAATTAAAGTGGAATAACTATTATTCTGAACTAATTTATTAAAAAACATACAATATAAGTTGAAAATTTTATTTTTTAATAAGCCTGGAAATGACTAAAATATATTATTACTATTATTTATATTTATCGTTTAACCGTGGGTGCAGTTTTAGAAAACTGAATTCTTCTAAAAAAACATTATTGCAAAAAGCCTTAAAATATCAAAAATGTGTGGTGTATGTAACTGAATAATATCTTTAATACATATATGTAGTAATATTGCCTATCTGAAATGCTTGATAGTAAAAAAAAAAAATACAACGAAAACCTCTTAATATTATTTTACTTTTTATCGTAAACAATATTTTTGTAACTTTTAGGGGCATTTTTAATACCATATTGTACCATGTTGTTGGTTGGAGGAATTCCTTTGTTCTATATGGAATTAGCCCTTGGCCAATTTTATCAAACTGGAGCAATAACATGCTGGGGTAGGCTAGTTCCATTGTTCAAAGGTAAGGAATAATTTTCATACTGTTTGTTGAGCTCCAAGACTGTTTTTCAATACCTTCATTTTATTTAGGCATTGGATATTCGGTTGTTTTAATTGCATTTTACGTGGATTTTTATTATAATGTGATCATCGCTTGGGCATTGCGATTTTTTTTGGCTTCATTTACGGACATTTTACCTTGGACAACATGCGATAACGACTGGAATACAATTTTTTGCCAACCGGTAAATTTTTTTTGAATATAAACCTAATATTTTATTAGTTTTATTTTTAATTTACATTTTTATTAAAATTCGTTTCGATTAATGTTATAATTTTCAAACTCTATAGCTAACAATATGGTCAAACGATTCAAGCTTAAACTCTGTAGATAATGTTACATTATTAGCAAACGATTCTCGTTTAGCGTCTGCTTCTTCGGAGTACTGGCTGTAAGTAATTTAATCCAAATAAATAGTCAAATAAATGTTTAAAAAAATGACTGTTATTTTTTCAGACGTAAAGTGCTCGAATTAAATCACAGTGAAGGTATTCATGATTTGGGTTATATTAAGTGGGACATGGCAGGATGTTTGTTTTTGGTTTACCTAATATGCTACTTCAGTTTATGGAAAGGAATATCTACATCAGGAAAAGTTGGGATTTTATTCGTTATTTACTTTACAGTTGTCAAATAATTCTTAAAAATATTTTTGCCCTAGGTTGTGTGGTTTACTGCATTATTTCCATACGTAGTCTTGATTTTCTTACTCATTAGAGGGATTACTTTACCTGGTTCAGCACAAGGAGTGCGTTACTATTTGTATCCAAATTTTTCTATGATCGCCAAACCCGAGGTAAGATTATTTAGTTATAAGTATAACATGTGTTATGCAATATATATTTTATACATTTTATAAAATACTTTTTACAAAAATATTGAAATGTTATTAATTATTATATAGGCGATAAAAATCTAAATAAATAAAAACATTCAATGTTATGAACACACGAATTTTATTTTATAAACGTTTTAACTAAAAAAATAAACAGTTAACCCTAGTTAAATAGTAATACGTTTAGATTCGACGTAAATATCCAATAAAAAATGTTATGTTTATTGAACTATAACTTATCACTTGTGAGTTGTGCGTAAGTATATGTATAATAATTTGAACAGTCAACTTTTTTCTTATTATTAACACAAAAAAGGTTTTTAATAACTATTGCAAGCCTGATGGCCCTCGCCTCCACTGGTTTATCGACCAACGAAGAAAAACAAGTTCGCCACCTAACCCTCCAAGTGTCAAGTATTATATTCACGGCATATTTTTATTACTAATATTATACAGCTGCTTACGTATTCCACTAACATTGCGCCGGATAAAGCAGTGTCCATTATGAACACCCATTGTGGAAATGGGATTGTCGTGTCGAAATGAGATTTCATTTTCCTGTTGAATTTCATATTGACCACTATAAGTAGCCTAAGTAGTATGCGTATACAGATATACTATCATTTTAAAAATTTGAAATATATAGCTTATATACTTTATAACTTCCTGAGTTATATCGTGAATGGCCACCTTCAGAATAAATTTGATACTAATATATTAATGCATACGCTACCATTCGCCTATAATGCGGTAGGTATAACACATATAATATGAATAACCCTATGTGTGTCATATGCATAAGCAGAGTTAACACTTCAAATGTATTATGATTTTTCACATTATTACAGTTGAGATCGTTTAGAATACTCAAATGAACATAAAAAATTGTTTTGCCTTTTTTTAATATGAATTAGAAAATCTAATTTAGATACCTATTACGTACAGATATACCTTTATGTTTTAGCTCCTATTTCTCTTTCTTTTTTTTTTTTTGGTTGTTATCATTTTAAATAATATTCATAATTAAAAAGTGTAAAATACCTATTCATTTTAAATCAAATTTACTTAAAAAAAATTTGTTTTGTTGATTTTATAAACTTATAGGTATTCTAAATTATTTAACAATTTATTTGAGTTTGATTAAACTACATTTTTCTTATAACTCCATAGTTATAATTGAAAGTGATACAAGATTCAAATTATATTATATAATTTTCCATTACACCTTAAACAAACTAACAATACATTTTAATATACCTCCAATTTATACTTTGTTTATAAAAATGTATTTTTCTTATCCACAATAAGCTTTCTTATGATTGTGGATAATGTATATATTTTAATGATTTAGTTATATTTACAATTTACAAAGCTCACAAAATTATATCAATTCACATTTTAATCGATGTTATGCTTGTATCTATATGTTTTATTTAAGTTTCATTGTTTAATATTATTGATGTGTCAGGTTTGGGTAGACGCAGCAACACAAGTATTTTTTTCACTTGGTCCAGGATTTGGAGTGCTATTAGCCTACGCTTCATATAATAAATACCATAACAACGTTTTAAGGTAATAATGTTACAAATAAAGTATTAATGTTTGAAAAATTATTTGTCCGTCTGAAAATACTTGAATTTCTAATGAAATTCGAAAGTAGTTCGAAATAATAATTATTTTGCTGTGCAACTTATAGTAGAAAAAAAAATTAATTTAATTTCAGCTATTTAAACTACAAATATATAATACTATACTATTATGGGAAATATACTGGGTCTATGTGAGCGTTATATTTTTCCTTATATTCCAAACAAATGTGTTTTATCAATTAGATAAAAGTTTTTTTATCGCGTAAAAAATTACGGTACTTGAATAAATTGTTTTAAATTTTACTTTTCGTTTTAAAACAATAATTAGAATAAAATGCGTTCGATTTTAATTTAAATTTCTATATTTTTATGATTCAATTGATATATTATTAGCTTGAAGAAAATGTCCTTTTGACTCTTTCCCCCAAAAATGACAACACCGATTATGTAAAACAAAAATAACCAGATTGATGTACAGCAATTATAGTTTATAGAATATTAATTTATCAATCCTCGAGACATTATTGTAACCAATTTATAATTTTATATTATTTCCCTCCCGTCTTACTCGTCGTTCATCAGTACTCTTCCATACTCTCTTCTCGCCAGAAAATTTCCTTGATAACTCCCTTATTATCCGTTTAATGCGCACCGCCAATCATGACCATTCTTTTCCCTAAATGAATTATGTTTCTGTTCATAAGTATAAAATTATTCATAATAATCATTTTGAGTACATATAGTAATAATTACTCATGTAATATCTGAGCTCGTCCCGTGTATAATTTATTGTAAGTTATAAAATATAAATATTACTCGCGTCATAATATGTCCTTACATTTATGTGTCCATGTTTTGTAATAATTTATATCTAACCGTTTAGAGATGCATATTTGGCGATTATGTGCAATTCGATCACCAGTTTTTTGTCCGGTTTCGTTATTTTCACCGTGCTGGGATACATGTCTCATGTTTCTGGTCACCAAATCCAACACGTGGCCACCGAAGGACCGGGTTTAGTGTTCATCGTTTATCCTGCGGCAATAGCAGCTATGCCGGGATCTGTGTTTTGGGCTTTGATATTCTTCATGATGTTACTTAATTTGGGCCTCGACAGTTCGGTACGATAATCGATTTTAATAATAATTATTATGATATCATATATTATTTTATAGGCTAATTTAATTTTAATTTTTGTGGAAAACTGCTTTCATATACGTTTAAGAAGGCGCCACACCCGCATGCCGTCGTCTCCGTCTTGCGAACACACAATAAAAATAGCATTATAGCAAATCTATGGTCTGTGGTATCAATTTAGTGCGGTTAACTTTAATACTATAGTAAACCGATATATTGTCGAACCCAAAGAACATTGTTTGTGTCTTCTCGTAGGTTTTTTTTTACCATATTTTAATTCATCAGCTAGTAAGTAGCTTTTTAAAATTGTTATATTCTACATAACTATAACTCGCTTATAAATTAATAATATATCGTAGAAAACCTACGAGAAGACACAGATATCGAGCACAGATTTGCTATGTTGTGCGCTTGTAAGCGGTGACAATGCATGTGGTTATGGAGTCATCTTAACGTGGCATCGTACTAGTAACTTGTATTTTTTGTATTACATACCGTGTAATGCCATGTCAATATTATATTATAATTCATTTGTCGACTACGATTGCGTGTACTTAAATAATAAATATTTCGAAATATGATTTACTTAGTATATACGCATATAATTATTTTAGTAGTAATTCGTGTATATTTTACACATGATTTATGACGTATAGTTCGGAGGATCGGAAGCGATCATCACTGCGATGAGCGACGAATTTCCACTGATCAGACGTAATCGTGAAGTGTTTGTCGCATTGCTGTTCCTCCTGTACTTTGTGGTCGGTCTCGCATCGTGCGCGCAAGGTGGATTTTACTTCTTCAACTTGCTCGATCGCTACGCCGCTGGATATTCTATGCTCATTGCTGTGCTGTTTGAAACTATTGCCGTCTCGTGGATCTACGGTTCGTATTTACGTTATTGGACCAAGTTTTTTTCTCTCCTATAAGACATATCAACGGACTGAATTCGCGCAAAATGCGTTTGGCGAAAATATTGATAACCGAAAAATATTATGAATACGATGTATAGAAACCAAGTGTATACGTAGAAATATATTTTAGGTAGTCTTTTGGATGTACGTCAATCGGAACATCGATAAAACTCCTCATTGTTTGTATTAACACCATTGGAAATTGGAATATATAGTGGGTAGTTTTGTCAGTTACACAATGAAGAACGAGGGGATAGAAATACGGATGAATAGTTTTTCAATTAGATTACGTCGTACGTCGAGAGGCGAATTGGCGGAACTGCAGCACACCTACCCTTACATTGTTCAATCGTAATATTTAATAGGATTTTCTGCATTCTGAAGGCTATTATATTATATTATGGCCAAATAGCTAAAAGCCGTATCTTATACACATCTACATCTTTATGTGATGGTACCTACAAAGTATAGCCGTACCCATAGGTGTGCAATTGTGCATATTTCAATGCGCTTTGTAAAATATTTGATATTTACGATTTATGTTCGGATGGATAAAATAATATCTTTAATTTTTATTTCGATTGACATTTTTTTTTTTTTTTACGTTTGAACGGTCCAACCAACATTTTCGTCCAAATCAAACTACACCGAGAACTTGTTATTTTGATTTATTTTTAGATTAACATTAAGTGAGCCTACAACCTACTTTAAACTATCTATAGGTACAGTGTTTAAGCGTTACAGTAATAATTAATGTTCCCGTTTTAAAACCAAAATATATAGGCGTCGATCGGTTTTGCGATGACATCAAAGATATGATGGGCCACATGCCTGGCGTTTATTGGAGATTCTGTTGGCGTTTTGCTGCTCCGCTGTTCTTAGTGGTAAGTAAAGTGGGAAAATACGTCGTACGATGCACGAACAGAAGACTGAAACAGAAAAGGAAAATATTACAATACGAATTTTCGCTAATTTTTTTTTTTTTCAAGTTCATCATAGTGTACGGACTCTTGGGATACGAACCGTTAACATATGAAGGTTATGTGTATCCGGCTTGGGCGAACGTACTTGGTTGGATAATCGCCGGCAGTAGTGTTGCGATGATACCGGCAGTAGCGATTTTCCAATACTTTAATACTTCTGGAACGTATTTAGAAGTAATTTCTTTTAACCTCAGTCATTATTATTATTACATATATCGAAAATAATACTAACAATAATTTCAGAGATTAAAAACTCTGACAACACCTTGGCGAGATGAACACGATGATGATCCGATTTCTATTAACGGACTACACGTCCTCACCGATCCAGCACAAGTGAGGTTGACCAGTCCTGTTGCGTCTGTAGACGTTTAAATTTTTTTTAGAAATTCATCGCATAATAGACGTCGAACATTTGAAATCCAATGTAGTTTGTCGACCAAGAGTAAACGAATATACATGCGGACAGTCGCCT
Organism: Periphyllus acericola; assembly: GCA_949715065.1. Lineage (NCBI taxonomy): Eukaryota > Metazoa > Arthropoda > Insecta > Hemiptera > Aphididae > Periphyllus > Periphyllus acericola. The sequence goes on from OX454272.1 coordinate 8,879,342, forward strand.
GCAGGATAATAGTAGTAAAATAAGGTAACTTAGTGGTTTTGATTACAATAATTGCGTAGGCACATAGTCTTATTTAGAGTTTTATTTACACTTGAACAAATTTGTGTGTGTGAATATTCATTCGGAAATCATTACGAAAATATGAATAAATAAGCTTATAAAATAACTATAACAATTACTACCCGCATAATAAATTACACATTATATTAAATATAGTATTATTACATTATTACGTTAAGTACGATAAGAGTTAATCGTTGTTAGTTTTTTATCGTACATTTTTAAAACCACGTTGCAAAATTGATATATGTTGAAGACACTTGTATTATATTTGGTTATTGACAACGACGAACAAATTATAACGATGATCTCAAGCTTTATTGCTTAAAATAATAATTCGTCGTTGATTTGTATCTGAATATGTTTTAAATAACCCGTAGCGTTGTAAGTCTAAGTTAAGATAAATATAAATGTATAAGTAATAATAATATAAGTTAATAATAATTCGTCGTTGATCTTTATTTGAATAAGTTTTAAATAATCGGTAGCGTTGTAAGTATAAGTTAAGATAAACGTAGATGTATAACTGTATAAGTTATAATGTAGGTGTACTCGTATTACGATAGAACTCAGTTATAAGTTATAACTTATAACGTGTTTCAAGCAACTATAGCGCTTCTGAAAATATAGATCGCATATTAAAATGTTCTTAAAAAAATATATAAATACTTAATATTCAAAGAGTGAATTATTTTCTAAATTATACTTAAAATAATTTGATTAACTATGAATTTTTATATTACATATTTACTTTGTTAAATTAAACAAGTTAATCATAAATGGTTTTTGTTTTCAATGTTTAAATACATTTTGTGTAATGCTTTATATTGTTTTACTATTTATGTATTTTTTTTATGTAACTTTTGTTTACTCGTAATGCAGTTTTAATACATTAAATACAAAATACCGTAATAAAGATATTACAACTTTTCATCATACAGAGTATTAAACTTGATTTTTACCGGGGATCAATTACTTCGCCGGATAACGTAATGAATAATCGCGTTTTAAACGTGACATTTTTAATAAGTTTATATGATGAACCATCTTTAGAAACATATAAGAATTTGCAACTTATTTACAGAACAGCGTTAAAAATGGGATCGTATCACAAATTTCAACGCGTTTGTACATAATATGATTATATCTCTTATATACGTAAAGTTGTCTTAATGTTATTTTTTCAAACTATAAAATAAAATAAAATAAAGTGTTTTAATTTATTGCTAATAAAAATACTTATTTGACTTATTTAAACACTAATTAGTAACTATTTTTAGGGGAGTAAAAGTCTTGCGATAAATATTGAGTCTATACAATTGAATGCTTAGTATGTTATGAATATTAATACATTTTTGTTAGAACATTCGTTGTCTTGAAAGTGAAATTTTAATGATTCTTGTGTGAAATTAGTTAGTGTGTGGTCATTTGATATTATTAATATGAGAAAATGTTAAATATTATGGAACATTTTTTTTTAAATTTTAGGAATAACAATAAAAAATGTATGTAAACAAATAAGCTTTCAATGTATCCATGAAACACAATAACACACCCAAACATTGTTATAATAAAATATAAGAATACCCACGTTTCAAAAATATGTCTCGTTTTGAGATGATACATTTTAGTAAGACTTTCATATAATCGTACTTATTTTATATTTATCTGTAATTTTTTTTTTATTATTTATCAATATAATTGTTTCATACACCGAGTATTTTTACAATGTTAATTGTAGTTTACAAATAAGTTTACATACAGATTTTGTCACGTTTACGAGCCTGAAATGTCTTCTTGTGTTCCCAGTATTAGTATATCTTGTGGTAGTCGTCGTTTTAATCTTAGTTTAGTGGATCTTTTGCCAATCTTATAGTGGAGTGCTCCTTCGGTTTTGTAAAGTTTTTTGTGGAAACGTTTGAACTGTTGTGTTATCCATGCTGATAGGTACTGTATGCCCGTATCGTTATTCAGTTGTTTATTTCTCATATACTACGGGGCCTTTAGAGGTATTCTTAAAAATGTATTTTGTACAGTTTCCAGTCATTTAGTTTGAGAGGCAGCTACACATACTGGGCGATGGGCTTGCTTATGTTATTAGAGGTCTTATTATTCATAGAATTACAGAGATTTATCATATGTAGGGTTAAGCTGTAGTTTAATAATGGGTACAGTGTTTTCAGTCTAGTGTACCCTATATGTAATTAAGGTTTTAAGTTTAGGTTAGTATATTGTAGTTTAGATTGAAAAAGTATAAAATATATAATAAAATAAAATATTTGTTCTGACACTGTATAATTTCGAGTGAGTTAAACGTATACATTATTCAGTTAGATTATAGGTACTTTTGAAAACCACTTATTTTTTAGCATTTTTAATATTCGCTTATTCATTCCGATGTAAGATGTACCGGTACATTGTAAAAGTACAATATTATAATTACATTATTAGATTAGAGAGTTACGAGGTATCTATTCAAAACGTGTTAGTATTTAGTATATTTATTTAGTTTAGTAGATATGTATCAATATATTCTAGTCATTCATAAACAAGTAATGAAAGCATCACGCCGGGTAAGTTTAACAATGGTAATGTTTCATCACAAATTCTATAACACTTGACACATGTCCATAACACATGACGTACCTACTGACATCAATATAGTATGCGCAATAGGTATGTTGAATTGATTTGGTCGGAATCGGGACCAATTTTGATTTTTCATCGAAGTTATCGAAATCTCATTGAACATCCGAGAATTTTTCTCATGTATAAAAGTATTTTTTTTACCGATCAGTATAGTATAGAAACTTAAATAAACTTACATTTATAAAATCACACTCAAACACTAGCTACCAGGATATAATACTATTCTTAAAATAAGTATTATTATCTATTCAATAGATTCTATAGGATAAAATTGTTTAGAAAAAAATACGTAATATATTAATACAATAATACCTATGAGCATAATTTACTGTTTTAGATGTATTTCGCTGGCTCTCTATAATTTATAATCGATAATATTATTTAGTATCTTAATATGTAGGTACTTTTAATGTCTTTTAAACTATTACATATATTATGTGGTGATGAATAGATTTTCAAGTTTTGTTAATTGACTTATTCGAGGGTGGCACACTGGCACTTATTGTAGGTATTTCAGTATTTGAGACTTGAGTTGTATTGAACATGTTTTCTATAGCTTTTTATTAGTGTTTAAATTAAATTTGTAATGTTATTTTGGTGTTTGTAGTATTTTAGTGTACCTAAATAAGTTAGTAAGTCTTGTGACAACAATAATATTAATTACATTTGGTTTTAAATTTATATTAATCAATATACGCGTATTATAAAGGTATTATTTATAGGTATATATATATTTAACATTTATATTTAGTATTTTAGTATTTATACATTTTATAACGCAGTCTGAATCAACAAAATGTTAATGATATGAGCATAAAAAATACGTGTACATAATGATGTAAAATTAATTTATTATAATAACGTATAAGTTTTATTGTGCTTTAATAATGTTAATCAAAATTAATAGCTACTACTACTGTATTATTAATTATTATTATTATTTATTACTACTCTTATTAACTTTGGAAATATTTGACTCATTATCCAATTATATTTAATTATATTTATTGATATTTCTTTCAAACGTGTTAGATATGTTTGAAAGGAAATCGAACTCTAATGTGTGATTTTGTAGAACAAAGTGAATTAGATATTATATATACATTCCGTTGTAACGTTATTTATAATATACCGACTTGAGAAGTTACGTTTGTATTTACTAAAATTATAATAAACATTTTCAGTGTTCGGAATTTTATTTATTTATTGTCTCCTAAGCTCATAGTCGTAAATAGAGTTTAATACATGGAGGGGCTGAGACCGCAGATGCTTAATGAAGCAATTGTGAATGTAATAATAACACCTAAAGAATTTTCATCGCTACGCTCGGTTTATAATAGAACACATACGTATATACCAAATTGCAAATAGACTTACCTACTACAGATTTTTTTCCGATGCCTTATTTCATCTATTTTAAATAGTAGTGTCAAAATTGTAATATTATAATACATATTTTACATTATACACCTCATAACATATAGCCATTCACGTTCTATAATTGTAGAAATAAATTGTAATACTACAAAGTTTTAATAAAAAAATAATTAAAAAAAACAATTTATTTTGGGAGAACTATTGAAACTCTTAAGGGAGCTTAGCCCCAAAAGCCTCTTCCTTTATTTGTGACTAGGACTAAGCTGCAACCTGCTTGCAGTTAGTAAAGTATTAACGGATATATTAATTAAATAAAGCATACAAAAATGTATTCCTCGTATTACTGCACGCAAGACTAGGCAGATTACATGGATGTGTAATTAAATTAAATTAATAATTAGTTGTTCGTAACTAAATTTAATTTTGGATCTTACATTCTTATACTGTTAATTGTATATATTAGATGGCGACCAGATGCGGTCAAACATTATCAACACATAGTAAAGTTTTTGTTCTTAGTCCGAAGAAGTTAAGCCGACTATAGGCAATGGCTTTGGAGTAGATATTAAATAGTGTCTTTGACGAAATTATTTGACTGGAATTATTTTTTTGGTCTTTTAGTACGGGGAGAATGTTTTATATCGAATTTTTGTCGTTTTTTTTTATTTTTTTATTGGTCTGGTTTATGAAGAAAGGTTCAAGCCTCCTAGAGGATTATCATTATCAACTTTAGGAATAAAAATGAAAATAGAAAATTTCCGTTGCAAAGGAAAATATGATAAGTCTTACAGTAAAATCGAAAAACTTACATATCTGGAATTGTGATAATTATAACTTAGTCATAAGTCATAACTCATAAGATAACATACAAATGCAGTCTCTGGATGAAGAAATTGTATCATTTCTCACAACACCGTGCATTTGTTATACACAGTGTTGTTTGTGTATGTGCATATGCATATGAGTACACTTTAGAATTATGAACAATAAAAGTTGTCGTGAGAATAAATTAAAAATTTTTTTTTTGTCAATTCATATAATTTTTTTTTTGCAAAAATATCAATCAGAATTTGTACATAGATAACAGCATTCAGAAGTTTTTTTACAGTATTGTTTCCATTTATTCACTAAGAAATAATTACTAATGAACATGGTATACATAGATGTTAACTATATGTCACAATGTACCGAATGTAGTTTAAAGCTAAAAAATAGTATTGGGGTTTAAAAAAAAAAAATTATAAAAACCTTAATTAGGAACATATTTTATACTTCCCTAAATAACATTGAAATACAAAACAAACAATTTGTTTTAAAAATTTAAATAAATAATTTGTAAAGTACATAACTTGTGATTCATAAAAGTTTTTGGATTTTAAATGGCATTTATTAACCAAGAAGAGTTAATGATACAATTTAATGAACAGACACTTTAAAGAAAAAAAAATTACCTTATGAAAATTCTAAAACTAATTATGTTAGTATGGTGTTTAACAACTAAACATTGATTGGAACACATAACATTACATATTAGTTAATGAAACACATTAGTGTTACTTCGACAATTGTGAAACATTTTATTCGTAGAATAATAAAATATGTCATACAGTTTTTAAACTTCAGACGTTAAAGGCCTTAAATAATAACTATTAATACACAATAATGTAATACACAGGTTTTAATAAAAAAAAATGTAATTTAAAATAAAAATTAAACAAAGCAATGTCACATAAATTATCAATAAACACGTTTAAAATATTTAAAAACCAAACTGTTTAAGATAACTATATAAATATTTTATGTGTAAAAGTAATATTTAAATGAAAATAATGAATGAATACTTAAAGAATAAAGGATGAACAATTTATCTAGTGTAAAATAAAAATTAATGATACTATGGTTTCATAATTATACAAAAACAAAAAATAAAATAAATTTAATCAATACACTATGAACAATTTTGTATTTTTATAATATTATATATAAATTTACTACTTTTCACAGCCACAGTCATTCAGTATGCATTTAAACTTTTCCATACTTAAATCATCTTGCGTACAATTTTCATCATTGGATGTATGTATCAGGTATAACCAAGCTTGACGTGTTTCATGAAACCTTAGCATATTTTCCGCGTATTGATTATACTTATCAAAATCATTCAGTGCTCGATACACTTCTGCCAGTCCTTGAAAATCATACAGTATCCCTGTGTACTGGTGACCATAAGTAGTTTCATCTAAAGCATAATTATTGAATTATATTGTATTATTTGTCAGTTCAATTACAATTAAATGGTTTGGGTTTATTTGATTTTACTTACATATTTTTTTTGATCGCAGATAAAGTTGTTCGGCCTCATGATATTTTTTTAACTGGTAGGTATACAAACTAGCTAGGTGACCTAAAGATAGTGCAACATCTGGATTGTTCTCACCTAAAATTGATTCTTTGATTTCAATTGCTTTTAAATGCATTTTTTCAGATTGCTGGAACATATAAGAGATTTTGTAAATAATATTAAAAACCGTTTTCACACATGATAGAATAATTAAAAAATCAGAAATTACAATAAATTAAGAAATGTATAAATATTACCATGTATTTTTCTTGACTTTGATAAAGTCTACCAAGGTTGCAGTACGATTTTGCTGTAAGCAATGCTTTTTCACCAACTGCATTTAAAGAGACGTCTAATGCTTTCAGATGGAGAGCTTCAGCTTCATTTAACATGTCCTTTTTAGTTTCTTCCAACATTTTTACTAGACAAGAATTTTCACAATAAATGTTTTGGTCAAACAATACAAATAAAAATTATTTAATTATTATCACACATACTTTCTAATCCATTACGATCGTAATGTTCCAAACTGCTTTCCACTAAATCTATTGCTTTTTCTTCAAGTATTAATGCTTTTATCCGTCCAGCATTTACAAACAACATATTATCATGTGGTAATCCAATTTTTTTCATAATAAATATACCCTGTAATATGCTACGCCTGGGATAAAATAAAGGATTAAATAGAGTTCAAAAGTTATATTTAACAAATAGAGACATGCCCAATACTCAATTCCAGACATACCAGAACAGTTTAAACTGTGTGATTTTTTATTTTTTACTTCGAGTAGGCTGATTAATTAATTGTAAATACTAAATTGACATTATAATATGTCATCTGGAAACCAATAATAACTGAGCTACAATTAGGCAAGGCTAAATTTTATATAAAGTTAATATTATAATGTTCTTTTAACATATTTTATCTTTTTAATTATTAAAACTTATTTAAATATTAATGGGTAAAATATAAATGCAAAAATAATACAAAAAAAGAGTAAAAAGATTTTATTTCTGTACATTATTCTAAAATATTCAAGTATTATTATTTTTTTTTATTAAATAATTGAATTAAAAACCTATTAAAGCATACAATTTTATTGTGTTATTTTTTAAGTGTTATTTAATAACAAGGTAGGCTTGAATCTACTAAATCTAGTCATCAGGCATGTCACAATTGGTAAGTAAATTAATGTTTAGTTTTTCTTACATAGCTTCATTAAAATTAGTTGTTGAATAGTCGCAAACATATCGAGCATATGCATAATCTACAAAAACAACCGCAGTATGTAAGTTGTAGTAACCAAATAAATTTCGTCTAGAGTCTAATGCAGTCTAAAATATAAAAAAAAAATCACATATAAAATAATTAGCTAATACTGGCCGAAAGATACACTACACAAAATTCTTACATAATAACTGTGAATACTATCTTTTGCCAAATCAGCTTTCAGCGAGTAACATGCTTCGTTCAATAACATATCTACATAAATATTAGGATCAATATCTTTTTCATAAGTGTATAATTGATCAATCAATTTTTTCGCCATGCTCAATTTATTCAGAACAGAACAAACTCTAATGACATGACTAATGACCAATAGTTTTAGGACATCTGAACTTTGATCATGTAGTTCATTAACAGCTTTAACTGCCCATACCCAAGCCTAAATAATCAAAATTATTTTAAAATATATAATATAACATAACTAAAAAATACTCAAAAAATACAAACAAACCTCATTAAATTCCATTAATAAATAGTAATACTGTGAAACAGCAATATAGGCGTAAGCTATACACAATGTTCTTCCATCTATTTTTTCAAGTTCATTAATAGTGTTTAGTATATACTGCAAAACCACTTTAGCTTCATCAAAATTATGATAATTTGATACAACTAATAACCACCTAGGGAAAATAATTTCTTGTTAAATCAATTATTATTTGAAGTTACATAACATGTAATTTAAGATTTTTTTAACTTTGTCAAGCATTGTATAATTTTGATCAGTTCTAAATTTCGATCAAGACACACCCATTTTGTAGATATTATTTTGTATGTATGAGATAAAACGAGAGCACTTTCACTGAGCCAACCACTATCACCAAGAAAAATTCCTGTATATCAACAGATTTAAACATTTATAAATTTCCAAAAACTATAAATTTCTTATACTATACTAACCTAATTTGAGACCTTGTTCAATATAATGAAAATTATCATTGTTATCTTTTAGTATTTGGGTTTGAATCCATTTTTCAGCAAATTGTTTTGGAAATTCAAAACCTTTAATCTGAATACAAATCTAAACATCACATTTATTACATTAATCTATTTATATACGATGAAATCAAAAATTGAAACAAATAACTGTTACTAACAATTTAAATTTTGTTTTCTTCATATTTTACCTGAAATATAGTAAATAGTTGACATCGACAACTTGTAATTTCTACTAATTTGAAAAATAAATCTAGATCAAAATGATTACAAAAATTGCATCCATCGATAAATTTGGTCTAAAAAAGATAAAAATATATTAATAATAAATAATAGTATTATTATACAGTAAGTTCCATTTATTGTAATTACATGTTAATTTTATTAACCTTTTTGTTAAAATAAATGTTGTCAAACCTATTTAATTTTATTTAATAAATAAATATATTGCCAAAAAAGTTATAATTTACTGTAGGAATAGTTTTTAAAAAAAGATTTTTTGACTTTTCCTAATTTAAATAATCAATAATTATAATTGTTGATATGATACATACTATAATTATCATGCATACACATATAGTTAATCATAAATAGTAAAAACACTGCATTTAAATGTAGACTTAAATGTTTAGTAAAAGTGTTTCAATATTTTCGTATAAACTATTAAAAGTTTGTGAAGTAGACAGTGGATATAAATGGTAGAGCAGAGAAGTAATTTTTGTAAATTATCAGAATTTTTTATGAGAACTTTTTAAATCAAATTTATTACAATTTTAATACAATTACTACAAAATAAGTTTAAACACTAAGTGGTCTATTATTGCACTTAGAATGTTATACAATTTTAAAAAATATTTCAATTAACAAAAATACTCTACATTAACTATTTTAACCAAAACTCTTTATTTAGATTATGACATTATGAAATTTAAAAGATAATTTTCAATCAATGAGAATTAATATTTTTGAAGTTGTGTCAAACCAATATTAGAAATCATATTAAATTCTTATATTAAAGGTTAGAATGGCTATTAAGTATAATTGGATATTAATTTGATTAATTATTATAAAATAATAAATTGTATTAAGTCTTAATATTAATTAATAGTCTCAAATATAAAGCTTGCAAAAATGTAAACAATTTTTTTTAAAGAACTTCAATTGTAAATTTTAAATAAAAAGTCTCTATATTTATATTAACATGATTAAAGAAAAAAAACATCTAATATAATCAACATTGCTTGCAATTTATGTTATCAATTAGTATAATAGTAAATGTATCTGAATTCAACTTGTTTTTTGTCTATATAATATCTAAATCTAATAATAAGTCATTGAAGTACCTAAATAAATAAATGCATAAAAATGTGAAAAACACATTATTGACCTAATTGATGATCAACAACATTTATCTATAACAATTAAATAGAGATAATATGTATTATAATATTGTTACTTGTTGTTTTTTAGCAAAATCTTCATGATCTTCAGAGCTTATCATTCTAAAAGCTGCTGGACCTGAATTTCCTTGATGCCATATTGACATTCGAGCAATTTCACGGCCTCGTTCAACTGAAGACTGCTTACCGCTTTGCAGCATATGGCCGTACACAAACCCTGGACTCTCGATTTGAACATGTAAAATCTACATTATACATAATGAATACTTAACATTCGTTTTGTAGAAAAAAGAATTTCTAACCTTCCATATGATTTGCAAGACTGTGGACGGTGGATAATACTTCAACACGTACAGCAAGGTCTCTTCTTTCATGGAATGACATAACTCGTCTAATGTCAAACTGTAAAGTGACTCAATGCAAGGACTAACGCTACTCATAATGATCTGCATTGAAAAAAAAAGAAAAAGTCAACTACATGCTGCCAAGTGTGCACCGCATATGACATTACCGACAGTGAATTTCTGTGTGGTGAGCGTGTGAGTGACGTTAATCAGACGAAGACTTCATTTGATCTTGTGATTTATTTCACAGTCACTAACAGTTACAATTAGACTACTCGGGCACTATAGATACAAACTACCACTGGCGACTACCTGGACTTAAAAACATTAAATAAAAACATTTCCATCTGGAACTATTTTAATTGTCGAGTACTCGGTACAACTCACTGTGTGCCACTTGTGTTATCACCGAGACATTCTGCTATCACCGCGCTATCAGCTGCCCTTATACTTAATCAATCCGTTGTCCGAATGATACATTGCACGGGTAACGACAACGTAATATTAAAATAAAAATGAAAAATGTTATGATCGATTTATGGACCGTTTTATTTGAAAACCAAATCGCCTAAGTCTTATGTTGTTTTAGTAAAAAATGTGTATTTTTATAGTGTTTACATTTATAACATTAATTTTTTTAGTGCTAGAAATTGGTTTAAAATGCTACTTGGTAAATTTCAAAACTCTTGAAAAAATGCAAAAAAATGTCCCAATAGAAGTTCGTTATAAGAATAGTGTGTACTTGAAGCAAATTTGTATTTCGAAAAGTATTCCAGAAAAAATGTGCAAATGCATCGAAATCCGAGCATTAGACTTATTAGCCAGGCAAGAAATTGAAGCATATTTGAAACGCGTAATATCTGAATGCGATAATTCTAAAGTATTAAAGGGTATCTGACATCTGTCAATCATTATGCTATTGATTAACTTAAAATCAATAAGACCTTCCAGATTTTTTTCGGTAACGGTATGAATTTTATTTTCACGGCACATTCTATTCGTCTACTTATTTCGAGTTTTAATTTTTCTATAGCTGATGCGACGATTTGCATACTATTATTTATGGTCATATTTTTTTTGTTTCTAACGTCGTACCTAAATTTTAATTGTATCAGCTAAAAACTAAATTCACCGAGATGAAAATTAAATCTTTATTTTAATTTTTAATTTTGCATAATATTTCGAGATTTTACAAAAGTCATACACAGAAGTTTCTAAAGAGAAATTTCTTGTATTTTTGGTCGGAAATCATGAGCAAGATAACGATTAAAAATATAAGCTACAACAGCCGTCATAAATCGATAAATGGCTGTTTCCATTCACTGCAATATGGTTTAAATACGTATGGTGGGACGATAAAATATGTTTAAAAATACTTACGAATTAGAGAAAATTTTTAAATAAAGTACCTATAACCTATGTATAATAATTGTACCAAAATATGTAAAATAAAATAGGAAGGCATCGTTTTAATAAGAACGATTTAAATCATGAATAATGCCTATTAAAATTAAAACAAGTTCTAATAAAAATAATAAAAATGCATTTACATGTAAGTCCATCCCCTGGCACGCATTGCTCATAAGTCATTACTGATTACCAGGGCTCGTGAGTTCATGCTCTAAAAAATGCCTAAATAAGTATGCACTTATGGCTTATGCACTAAAAGCTGGGAAAATATGCATTGAAATATGCCTTTAAAAGCTCAGAAATATGCATTTATATGCACTAAAAATCTACAAATATGTATCAAAAATATGTAGATTAAAAAATAAAAATACTATAAGTAAATTTTGGAATAACAAAAAAATGTCCATTCATATCATAATGCGGGCTACGTACCTATACGTTTGTATACGTACGTTTGCACTCGCTTTATCTGCTCTATACGTTTTATTTAATAATTTGATGTTGCAAAAACTCCGATATATTTTATACTGTGCAAAAATATAAATTATTGCATTTTGATCAAATTTTGGTAAAAATATGCACAATAAAATAGAAAAATGCATAAATATTCCAAATAGTTAAAAAACCTCTAAATATGCAAAAATATGCAACATAAAATTTCACATACTTAACCACAGTACCTTGAAATGGATTTCGATGTCACCTAGCATTAAATACGACTTAGCAAGATTGATATGCAAATGCATGAACTCACGAGCCCTGCTGATTACTTACCTGCGGCCGCCAATAATTGAAATCGACGTCCGCGATGTGCAGCAAGCCTTCTTCCGCGGTTCATCGAAAACGATTTTTAACGATCTCGCCGCATGGTCTTCGGGCGGCTTTTGTCACGCGTGTCGCGTTTTACCACTTTATTTTACTGTCGTGACATTTGATCGCGTGCAGGACGAGCCGGAAGCTTTGCTATGATAAGTAGTATAAGTCTTCACAAATTACGGAATCAATCGAAACTGCAGCGTTCTACTTTGGACAACGGATAACAGTGCGTATAGAATCGTGCGAATAGATTTGTCACAGAATTCAGTTACTGTTCTTCAGATAAATAGCACTATAAATATTATTGTTGTTTGAAAAATGTGTTGCAAGGTACGCAAGGATGAGATTTCACCGGTTTGCAGTTTATTTACAATGCAACAAATATTTACATTACGATTGAACAACGTTAATCAATATTGGACGCAGAATTCACACAGATACACACACCGTGCACGCCATGTGCAAATATGTGAGCGCATATATCTTTAATTGTTCAACGGGTTTACGTTATTTTATATTATACGTCATCGAGTGTGGTATTTTGTCAACAAAAGAACAAATACGTCAACAACTATTACTCGGGTGACGGTTAAGCAATTTTTCGGTTTCGATAACTTAAATATGAAATATAATAAGTCTCAAATGTTCGATGAAATCGTCGTATATTATGCAAATAAAAAAATATTCTTTAAAATGTTTTTAATTAGTTCGTAGTAATACAGAGCGTTGGAATACAGTGCGTTTCCATTTAAAAGTAACACGAAATATTTCAGTCCAGAGACTTCGGATTGATATGGTTTTCGGGAGAAGGCAAAGAATACAGAAATAAACATTTTGATGATTTTCAATTTTTTTTTTTAGTGTGCGCAATACTACTTATAGAAAGATGATAGTAAATTGTTATCGACATTTTTCGATATGTCTGAAGATGAATTTAAAACTGAAATCCGTTCATTTTTATCTCGGAAAACATGTCACATTGTGTGGCTAAATTGGTTCCGAACAAATGAAATTGAATACATATTTGTATTTGTATAAACATTTTATAAGAATTATAAGAGATTTTTGTGTGATTCCAGTAACTAGTGGTTCTTGTGAGAGTATTTTCTAAAATCATCTATATGAAATCTAAACTTCGATCCCCCATGAAACAGGACGGTTTAGAATGTTTAGAATGTTAGAAGATCTTATGCTATCATACATGGAACAGTCAATGGCCAATAACGTTCATGTTGAGGACGTTATTGATGAATTCATAAAATTGATACCATTTAATCATCGATTATTTTTAAAAGCTAATTTATATTTATATTCATTCATTTTTATTTGATATTTAATGCTTAACATGTGGACAAATTTGTATTACACTAGGCAAAAATTAAAGAAGTCATTTTTTGAATTTCTCAACAGTTTTCTGATGAATTGAGAAAAACAGACCAAAAAAATGTAAGAAACTTCAACCGATATCGATAATTGAACTCTACACTGTCTAGTCATTTCATCAACACGCTCTATCCATTAGTTTATCTTACTATTAAAAAAAAATAATAATGGATACAAAGGTTTTTATGCTACAAAAATTAAACGTACCAAGTAAACAGTCAAAACATACATACATATACGAGTATATGTCGATATATCGTAATTATATCAATATTAGCGTTTAATAGAAATCCTATAATTTTCGATGTATTAATGTGCATGATTGTGTACGAGATGTAATCAGTTTTTCCCAGGTTAAATATGCTCACATAATATTATAATATTTAATAATAAATTAAGCACATTTTTGGCCATTAGATTCGTATAGTTATTGTAATAAAATTGCTTTAAGATGTTTTGTTCTATTGTTAGGTGTATCAACGATCGTTAAAAATTGAACTATTGCACCCGAGTACCCGACCTTTTTCACTCGGAATCGTTTTTTCGAGAGCAATGATGGTACATTAGTTTCAAGTTTAAATGACAAGTACAGAAATTAATCCATCCCAGTATCTCACCCGACCTAGGAGTTTTGCCCTTTTTATTATTATTATTATTAGATATTATATTAGAGATTGATGAAATAAATCTGAAGTATCCATGGGATATGAATAAACGTCAAACCTCAGTAAACAAGTAATCAAGTCGGAGTTTTCAGGTTTGAAGCAATTCATTTCTTCGCTTTCGTTCATAATGTGCCTCGCAATGTATAATATTATTTTTTACTGTCTGTAGTCTGTACCATGGTCGACATAACGAGTGTTTGGTTTATACCGATAATCGTTGATAACGGTTCGTGAGACAGATAACTGATAAAGAAATTTAAAATAATACAAACACAAAATATAAACTATTTTTTTTGAAAAACATTTTTTGTTTGTTTGTTGCGATTGCAGTAACAAGTCGTTCAACATCAATCACCATAAAACTTTATTGCAATAAAATGGAGAGTTTCAATTTGAAAAATATTTTTTTCTCTTTTATAACTATTTTGGTTTTGGTTATATCAATGCTCTGTTTCTATGAACCTGCTCAAAACGTATTGTGTAGCTTTGCGATTTTCGAAAGGTTCTTGATCAACACACCCAAAGTGTGTTCTCTTTTCGATACCCATCGTTTAAGTCGGTACACAGGCGTAGGAGGAGGAAAAATATACTTATCCATACTGGGTATTGTATTTGATGTGACTGAAGGTAGAAGATTTTACGGGCCAGGTGGTTCTTATCATGGATTCTCTGGTAAATCATGTACAAATATTATAACTATTACACATTTTTTGTCGAAAAAGGGATGATTGGTTTTCAGAATACATAATATTTATCTTTTAATTATTGTGTTGTACATTTATAGGTCGTGACGCTAGTCGTTCATTTATTACTGGTTTATTTGATGAAGAAAATCTAACCGATCATGTTGTTGATATGGATCCGACTGATTTAATAGGGTTGGATACTTGGCTCAGCACTTATAAAAAGAAATATAAAGAAATTGGTACTTTTATAAAATATTATTTTTTGTAATGCATATTGAGTAAATAATTATATTTATGTTTTTATAAATTTATTATTACTTTAACATAATAATTTTGTTTTAGGAAAATTAATTGGTCTATATTACGATTCATCTGGAAAAGAAACTGACTATAGTAAAGTAGTCTATGAAAGAATTAATGCAAGTAAAATGGCCAAAATGGCAAAAAAAAAAGAAATGAATCAATATCCAAGTTGTAATGTAGAATATGTTCAAGCAAATCAAAGGAGTAAAGTCTGGTGTACTACATTAAGGTTAAACATGTGGCTTTAATTTTTTTTCAGATTTTAAGTATAATTTTTTGGTTACATTTTTTTTACAGTGGAGGTGTTAAAAGAACATGGGTTGGAGTACCTCGTAAATTACAAACGCTTGACGAAAATGGGAACTTATCTGTACGTTGTGTGTGTGTTCAACTAGATGAATTAAGTGAAAGTGAATTAGCTCATATTGTAGAATATGATGACTGTGAAGCTAACTCATCAACTTGTCTTGTAAAAGTCAGTTAATCTTTCGTGTTTTACTAAGTTGTTGTATAAAAGGTAAGCTTGATAAGCTTGGTAAGCAGATTATGGATACACATTGAAAGTCTGTGGTCTGTTCACTGATCTGCCTTCAATTTTGAATTATGTTTTAAATTTAAAGATATTTACATATGTTATTGGATAATTTTTTTAAATGCCTCCTTAATATTTATACAAACTTATTTTGGTTTGCTCTAGAAAAAATGTTGACTTCCGACAAATGGTTTTATTACTTATATTAATCTTATTTTAATGTTATTGTATAAATATAAAATCGTTTTTTTGTTGTTAAATAATACTGAAATGTTTTTTTAAAAAAATGATAGGAAAATAAATAAATGCTATTATATTTATTAAACAACTTAATTAGCTATAAGATTATAATAATGTTTAAGTCATTGTATAATAGTCACTTTTTTACATAAATATAAGATACCTTAAAGATATTTATTAATTGAGCTAGTTATCAATAAAAATAAATCAAGGTGGATTGGTATAAATTTTCTATTGAAACATGTTATAAGTCCATATTATTGAAAAGTATGAAATTGGTTATTTCTTTAAGTGATTGACTGATATAAATGTCACCACAAAATTAAATTACAAACTTGGTGGTAGTTGTTGAAATGATTTACTAATACCTAGACTTATAATATTCATATTTTTAATTATTTAAAAATGTATGTTTGTCTTGTATCTAATAAGGAATTATTGATATATAGAAATTTTTATGTGAATTAATAACTATTAAATTAATATAATACTTTCTACTTAAAATGCAGTACAATATGGATCCTACTTATTATTCTCGAATTAATGGAATTTGTGAAGTCATCAATGTATTTATTGAAAATTAATCTAAGAGTTGTAAAGAATTTCAAAGTTAAGTTTACCATTGGACTATTGGAGGTACGTTTTATAGTTTGATTAGAAATTCTGGTATTGATAATAGACAGTTGGAATTCCATACATTATCATTATGTACTAGGTATGTCAAATTTGATTAATTTATGATTTTTTATTGATGATCATTTAGCCCATATATTTATTTATTATATATAAATAGGTGTAGGAACTTGGCCATCATAAATTTAATGAAATAAATGTCACTTAAAGTTACATCTTAAAATACATATTAATCATAGCCCATAGTACTTAGTAGTAGTATGTAATACTACAAATACTCAAATTACAGAACAATAAATTACAATACATCTAGCTAAATTGGAGCTGAAATGTAATTTACTATGATTTAACTTTTGAATAGAAGAAATGTTATTGATTCTGTCATATTACCATACCGTAGGTCAGGGGTCACCAATTAATATTTTTGGAGGGCCGAATCGGGAATTTTGAAAATTTTCGGGGGCCGTCAAAATAGCCAAGCAAATATTTTTTACATACTCGTATTATTTAATGAAGCAAAAGTAAAGCTCAAATTAAAAATAATAAATTGAAAAAAATTAAATAAAATAAAAAACAAATTAACAGCAATATTATAATATAAATAAAAAGCCAGGATAAAATTAGTGGGAAAAATGGCAAGTAAATTTGCTATCGAAGTTTATTCGTATTTTACTATCGGTTTTTACTTTGTTTTCTATGTCTGCGTGCTGGATAAAGTGTGTTCGCGGGCCGGACGTGGCCCGCGGGCCGCCATTTGGTGACCACTGCTGTAGGTGGTTGTTACCACTGCGGCACTGCTATAGATATAGACTATGCCAGTGTCGTATCCACAGGGGGGGGGCTTAGGGTGCTTCAGTCTTCAACTTTCCGCCCTCCCCCCTCCGTAATTTCAGGAAATCTTAAATAATTATCTAAATAATCTCAAATAATATAAAACAAAATGCTACATCTGATTTAAATGCATAGTTTATGGTTTTAAAATTTTAAATAAAGTTTTTTTAAAATTAATAATTGAATTATGGGTTTGAGATCTTTTTAGACTGTGGATATTGGATACTAGTATCTATAGCCGTTCACCTTGGTTATTAACTTATTAGTAATAAGTTATTACTATGAATAGGTTATATCACAGACCTGAGATTTCTAGTTATACTATAGCAAGTAAAGAAGTCTGTGGTCTGTGAAATACTTGTCCAGTAGTCTTCAATTATTATTGTTATCTGTGTTACTATCAACATATTGTTTTGGATACTGACTGCTAGAGTGAGCTAAGTAATCCATTTTTATGTATATAAGGGAATAATTTGATAAAGTACCACTGTAGGTACTGTAGTTGTTTTGTGTAATTAGTTTTTATACTGTTAACCCTATTTTGAATAAACTTTAATTGGAGTGCTTAAAGCCTTAAACAGTTTTGGATATCAGAAATACCAAAAAATTGTTTAGTTACCCAAAAACCATTGTGTTTCATTGAATGCAGTTTGAGATTTGAAATGTCTACATAGACATGTAGGTATTCTATGGATAACTATTTTCACTGAGTATATTTTATTAATTAATTAGGAATTACCTATTTTATCATTAGAAACTATAGTTATGTAATTTTCTACAAATGTAGGCTGTTTTTGTTTAACCTTTATTTGGAATGCTTAAAGTTAGATAATTAAATAATTATCTGTCTCATATTTTGTTTTATTAAAATTTTTCATTAAAAAAATGTTTAAAATGAGTTTATCATACTGTTGTTCGAATACATTTCTGAATTTTACCTATTTGAAATTTGGTACTACAATGATAATACCATTTCATACCATTTTTATACTATTTGTAACTAATGTTATGTTATTGAATGTTGAAATATTATATATCATTTTGTATGTTCTTTTTCTTTTTTGTTACTAGAATTTTTGTATTACAAGGATAAAACCTGTTTAATAAATAATAATATATTTTTTATTGTTTCGTGGTATGCGGGAATGTTATATTTAGTTAATATATTTTGGATTAAAAACAAGCGAAAAATATATTGATTTTATTGATCAGTGATGTATCCCAAAGTTAAATATAGTTGTAGATCTATCTTATCCCTTATATTTTAATAATTTTAATCTTGTTCCAAATCACACTTGAAATGTCCAACCGTTAACTGTTAAAACACAGCCACTGTGTTTTATCCGTAATTTTTTTTTCCTAGGGACCTAGGTACCACTCAGTAGTCAGTATTAGTTATTTTTACCTGTTACTGATATAGAAATGCCGATGATAGAACATGACATTTGTTTTTTAAATGGTCAATTAGAATATAACCTATTTGTATGATGCAGGTTAAGAACTTATGAGGGTATAATGTATTCACAGTTTTCTTAAATTGTTACATCTAATATAATATGATTTAGAATAGTTGATTAATTATAAATTCCATGTGTATATTGTTTAACCAATAATCTCATAAGAAATTATATTGTTATAGAAAAAAATATTAGAAATGGTAATAATAAATAATTCTTTAGTATTATTTAATTACCAATAAATAATTCAGTTTCGCTCTAAAAATTAAATTATGCTCAATTGTACATTTTTAAATATCTCATACTTTTTATAGACCTTGAATAGAAATTGTCAAATGAACACATAAAAGTAAAATTGTTTTACAAGAAATGTTATATAACCATCTAGTTTTTCACTCTACTCAAATAATTAAAAACTCATGGACGGTTTCATTTCTTGGAAATTTTCCTAGACCCGTGAAGCGTAAATGATACCGCGAATTGTTTTACTAGACGAAAAAATGACAAGCAAAAACTGATGTCAAGTGACCTTTTGACAAATATTTGCTTATTTAACTATACTATATTGCCATCTCGCGATCGCACATAGTGTATACTCGTATTGTTATTGAGGTAAGGAACTACTCGTATTGTTATTGAGGTAAGGAACTACTCGGTATCTAATAAAAGTTGAAAACAATTTTTGTTGTCATTAACTCATAGCTATAGATACTTATATAGAATAGTTCATGGTTGCATTGCGATCAAGCATTAAATACAGGTATCTCACGACTGAAGAAAATATAAATCAAGAATTTATTTTTTCTTGTGTTATTTATTGGCTATTTCATGATATTATGCTACAGTATGTATTATATCGATGTAGTATAACAATAGTTATAGATTATAATTAATTATTTATTTTGTACAAAAGTTGGGTATAACCCAATACATTTTTTAGGAATTCAAATGGCAAAGGAAAATAATCATTCAAGATCTATGGTTTGATTGTTCGAGGTAGGTTCGATTTTTACTATCACATATAGGTTCTACAAACTACGATTTCCAAGTCAGGATCATTTACATTGTATCCTTTATGACAATTCATCATTATCCCTTTACTGTGTTTTATGCTATGCACTATGTACAGTTGTCGTATGATGATTTAGATTAAATTAAGTTTTTGTTCTCGATTACGGACAGCCTTGGAGAAACTACACCTCTTCAACACTAATTATCTATTGAAATTTAGTTATTATATAAGTCATACGGTTACATTGTACCGGTAATTTAACGAGAAAATATCGACGGGCTGCTTTAAATACAAACCGGTAATGTATGGACGGGTCATAGACCTCATATTCGTAGAAATTGAAAAAAAGAAACCATTTTTGCGAACATGATGGGTAAGTAAACACATTCAGTGGATACAAATGATTATGTTTCATTATACGTTTATTGTTTGTATTAGATGAAAATAAAATAAATGGTTTGTTGAGGTATGATTACGGGGCTGCCAAAAACTATAGACGTATTGGTGAAGACGATTTCGGTCCAGCCTGAAGTTGACATTGGGGAGATTTTCATTTGTTTTTGTAATAGTGTTGTGGAAAGACTGCCAAGTATTTTTTAATCTCCTTGTCTATTTATTTCATAGTGTTTTATATTAAAATTTAGAGTAAAGTGTTATTGGTTGACGATCCTAAAATGTCAGATTTTATTTTTTGTACTTCAACAATTCTCATCACGAGTTCATTAATCATTACAATGTCTACCATCAATTTTCTAATTTTTGGTTAGATTTACAGTAAAATTTACAAGCTATGCTTGTATAACATAATTACTCTAATATGCTTAGGTAAATAAGTAAATCTTACAAATTACCGCCTCACGAGTTAAATAATCATCGTATCACGTTTCTAGTAATATTTTGTTCTAGTTTAGAAACGCGTATACGTAGTCCAAAAAAATATTTATGGAATCATTAAAATAATAATATTATTATATAATAATTATATTTTACTTGAAATTATTGTAACGTTTCAAAATGAAATGGCGTATATTAAAATTAAATTTGCTATGCTTTATTTGAGATGATTTAATTTCAACGATTAACGGTAACATGTAATTTATTCAAACGAAGTTTTTTTCGTCTCAACATAAATGGTGCTGCATACGTGAAAATATAATGCAAAGGTATAATGTGCTGATGTGTGTTATTATAGTGAGATGCGTTTAAATTCCCCTGCTTGACATTAACTATTCTGTTTCACCATGGGTTTGAACAAACGCTGTTCGATGGTCGCAACTCGTTCGCAAGTACGAAAATACTTTTTCAAACGTGACTCGTCGAAATAAAAACAATATTGTGTGTATAGCCTAGTGTACCACTCCGGTATCGCCCTCTAGGGATATTTTGATCGGAAAACCGCGTTAAAATTCAACCAATTATTTTGTACAAACCGTGCGGTGTACTCTCGTAATAGTAGATTATTTTACCAGTTCGTTTTCTTGGCGACGTTTAGTGATCCCGAGGATAGGTATAATATTATAATATGCACAACTCTGGGGAGTTACATGTGCATAGTTTTAATACCGGGTATTTATTATTTGCATACTCATAACATTATTGTAAGGACACAATTTTACGACTGCACAAGTATATTAATTCGAAAAACATGTCGATGCAGGCCGTCGCGTCGCCGTGAAAACGACGAATGTACCTACATCGATGACGTTCTCTTTTTGTTCGGCTATCAACTGTGCGGAACATCTTTTGAAATTGGAATTAAACACAAGTTTACTGACGTGGGAGTGTGCTATTGTAGCAGCCTTAAAAAGCGTATCCATTGTTAAGTCAATATTACAGTCAAGTGTTTGGCTACACGCGATTCCGGCGAAACGTTCACCTCAATGAACCTGTTCAGCGCTCAATATATACGTCAAACCAACCTGTGGGTAGAACAATTACTTTCGAACTTGACCTTAAAACATATAAAATATAAATAAATATATATTTATTATACATACGTGCGTGTATAAATGAATAGGTATACGGACTAGGTGAAAAAGATTGTTTGTATTGTCTCGGTCCAATACGTGTGTGATTTATAAGACTATACGTTTTTATACAAAATTACGATTTAACTATAAAACGATGATTATCAATATTATTATAGGTATTTAGTTTTCTCCCCTGCTCACGTCGTTATTTTTCAGTATAGAATGGAGCGTTGACTTTTTTTAAATCATTAAAATAGTACAATAATGTCATTTTTTAGGAATTCATGTTTGATAAATTACATTGTTTCGCACTTGCACCATTAAAATGATATTAAATATTGACAACTAAAACGTAGGTATTTCGTCGATGATAATTAATTTCATTTCTTTTAGAAGGAATTTCTATTGCATTTTTGACCGCGTATAATAATCTTACGTTTAAATTCTAAATTTTAGTGTACATTTAATGACAATTTTTAGTTTTGAAAGATTGTGTCTATATGCATTCATAAAACTATCTGTTTTAGTTACATCTGCGATTTTGAAGCATATAATTATTAAAATCAAAGAAAATGATATCTTCAGAAGTTCGGACTGTTGGTGAAATCATTTTGTTAAATACTATATGTACGTACCTAGTGTGCAAAATATTTAACATTTACAATATAATTGAAAAATAATGGTCAATTTATAACTGGTCCATTGGTTGTCCCTCATCCAAAAACATGGATAATATACCTACATCTATATTGAAAATCTAAAATTTTAATTTGTCCACTAGTTAAATTTTATTTGCAGAAAAAATGACATTTCTTCATTCGGTTCGAAGCACTGAAATGTACAGTGAACCATAAAACCGATCGATTCTAAATTATTATGTTTCTGTTATTTTTATTCAACTAATATTTTTTATGCATATAAAAATATGTAGAAGTCAAGGTGAGTTAGCAGTATCCTTATGTATTTTTCAGCAAGACCTTTTTATTTACAGCGTTAATCATGCTCCCTTATTTGGCCGTAAAAATGCTTAAATTTGGATTATATTTTAATGTTCAAGTTACTATAAGAGCTTTCCATAACTTTTTTCGTGCCACCTTAAGGGTGTCCTGTGGCGATACAAAATTCGTTTTAATGTGGAAATATTCCTTTTTTTACTGCCGCATTTAATTAGGGTAATTTTTCCTTGAAATTTAATGTGTTGAAATCAAAATTCAAACGAGTAATTTTTGAATTATTCTTATTTGAGTATTAAGAAAAATATTCTTTAAACACCTAATAATATTATTATGATATAATTTGTTATGAAATGTAATCAATCACTAATTGCTAATTACTACTGATTCAAGATAACTGGGATTTTAGACTTTTCATACGCAGTTTTAAATTTGAATAATTCCGAAAATACTGGTCTGAGCTTTGATTATGTTAACATCGAATGTTACATCGAAAATGCCAAAAAAATTAATTGAATAATATTTTGGGTGAAAAATTTGATGATCCTATTTGAGAAATAAAAATATGGCAAACATAACTTTTATGGTAATCTGAATGTAAAAAAAATATCCAAATTTAAGCATTTTCACGAACATAAAATGGAGTGAGCATTGTTAATAAATCACCCTGTATAATATATATCCATAAGTGCCTTAAATTCGGATATTACAGCGATCATTAATTACGTTTATTATTATTTTGATGATTTTATAACGCAATTGATTTTAAACTGTTACTCAAATTGTTTCCCTTGTCATGACTTAGATCCATTTTATTTTCTGTTTAGTCGGAAATGAGTTAGAAAAATGTTTATAACTCGTTTATTGCTGAGCTTAATTTCATTGTTAGAAACTTCATCAAAATCCTACACAGTACATAGGTAATGTCCTGTATAGATAAGGTAAACGTAATACATATTAATTAATAAATATTATTAAACATAGGTAAGGACAATTACTTTCCACAGATACTTAATGTACACTTAGTATCTAATTGACCTAAGAATATATTTTTGTAACTGATTCAGTGTTACGTATAGGTTTCGTTTTGTTCCCTCATTATTATAGGCACCTTTGTATATTTTGCTCAGCAAATGTTCTTCGCGAGCTCGCCGTTAGATGTCGATAACAGCTGTTTTTTATGATCCATTCATTCCGCCGTTCAATGCGATCGTTAAATTGTTAAACACTTATAGGTTATATATTATATAATTCACATAATTTTTCTCTTGGTAGTCAATAAGTTTTACCGAGAATTCCATGTCGGCCGTACCATACTTCATAAATGGGAATAATTAGACATTGTAAATGGTAGTCGTTGATATAATGCACCGTGAACGCTAAAAAGCACTTAAATGCACACAGAAATATCAGATTTTTCGTATAGCACACATATGGAATCATAACAAAGTGTATTCGGTAGTTGATTTCCAACTATGTCGCTTAGTTGTTGGTAAAAATATTGATAACGTTCATTAAGTTGGTCCGCCGACTGTACATAATCTGTTCAAAATCTACGGCAATATTTTGCGAGTGATTTGCTAGAATTTGTGAGTCGTCCGTTCCTAAACATTGCTAGTCATTATACCTGGGACGTGAAGCTGCGCGGTACTACAGAGCTTGCGAAACATTCTAGTAACCATCCGAAAACCTCGACTCCAACTTGTTCGAAATCGCTGTCCAATTGTTGGAATTTGGTGGAAAAATGTAAAAAGTTATACCATATTCAAATTTGTGGCACTAAGTACGTGACAAATAATGTTACAATCATGAACACTACAATCAAATTAAAAGTTAAAAAAAAATAATCCAACAATATTCATATAGCTTTGTTGGACATTCTTGGAATTTTGTTGAAAAATATTGGTCAAAATGAAAAATTCTATGAATAATAAAAATAAAATGTAGTGCTGGAAATTGGCGTAAAAAAAGAGACTAGGAATTCAAACAAACTTTTGGAAGAGATTAAAGTTAAGTCCTTTCAATGAAAAAAATCAATCCAACAAGTTTTTCCGCTTTCTATAAGCCCAATACAGTCTACAACGTATTCAATAATGTATTATAGTAGGAACACGAAAATAATATTTTAAATTACCTATGAACATAATATCGGAGAGCTGTGTTCGGTTTTTAATATCTTTGAATTTATTAGCATCCATCATTATTTCTTATCTTGTTACTCTCAATAGTTATTACTAATGATTTTTTACTCTAGCACTACAGCGCGTGTTGAATGAATAGTAAAGCCGTAGGAAAAATGTAAACAATTTTTCAATTGCCAACTTCCAGCACTACATTTTATTTTTATTACAGAGCTTTTAATTTCGACCAACATTTTCCCACTAAGTTCCAACAATGCTCAACAAAGCTGTAGGGATATTTTTGCATTCATTTTTTAATTTTTAATTCGATTGTAGTGTTGGTCATGTACTTATATATTATAACATTTTTACATATTTCCAACAAGTGCCTACAAATATCCAACATTTTCCAAAAAGTCGGAGTAGATGTTGTTGTTGGAATGTTCTTGGAATGTTTTGCAAACATTGTAGTGCCAGCTTCAGTACCTCATTATGCACTTCCCCAAATTCAGGTGGTCCACCCACCTAGCTTTAATCTTTCGGAAATTGTATCATATAATAACAGTGCGTGCATATATAATATACATATCTATAAATACGATGTATAGGCACATTATTCCGCCTCCACTGGCAGGTCAAACGGTCGAAGCGAGTACGTTTCACTAGCTAAGTACCACAAAAGTTTTTTTTTTTTCGTGTTTTCAACTAATTAACTTCGCACGACTGTGTTTAGAAAACACATAGCGTTTACGTCGTTAAATTTCCATTCGAAATCCACTATTTATCTTTACGGCGAAAATTATTGTTTGAAAAAACTCCAACCGAACATAACCGCTGCCGCCGCGTAATCGCCGAATGTATCTGCGCCCGTGTATTTGGATTTTATTATAAAAAATAAAATAAAACGTCACCGCGGTCCCTCATCTGTGCAGCACGAGCAGCCGTAACCTCGTCGTGTCCAATTCCGTTTCATTTTGTACTTGATGCGTTTATTGTGTTAATAAAAAGGTCCATAAATCCCACGAATGGCTCATTATTTTCTTCCTAGCATAACTATATCCATTTTCATAGCGCTTCAAATAGCCAAACACCGCGCAACATCTTCACCGCTCTTCCGCCGCGACCATGTTTTCTACGATTCAAATATTTTTTTATTTTTTTCTTAACCATTCCGTTGTACGGCTGCTCCTACCGTCCAATTATTATAGCGTTCGAAATGGGCTACGGGAAAATGAAAATGTACACGTACATCCCAGCGTGCCGACTAACGGTTCTTGCCAATGGCTTTTTTTTCTTCATCTGCGGAAACCTTTTGCATAAAATGGATGAGCACTAGTTAAATAAACAACTCGAAAAGAGAGAGAGAGAGAGAGAGAGAGAGAGAGTGCATTAGTTTTGACTATTACGAGAATAAAATAAAAAATAATTACATCCCGCAGCGAGGGTTCCGACCGAAAACAAAATGAGTTCTTGACCCCAGTGTTTCAGTTGTACCAAACAGTAGAGTGCTTGTTCTGTACGCGTACAATAAACATAGATACAAATGATACTATAGCCACAATGTATATATATGTAAACATGTTTTAATGCTTTAGTGTTTTTCTCTCCGCGGTCGTAACCGGTTACGCCGGGATAGGTGTAATCAATCAAAAATTCAATTCTTGATTTGGAATCTACTCCATTTCATGAAATGTCTTAAACATTGATTATTATCATTATTGTAAATGTCTCACTGAGTCGTATACATATGTATATATCCGTATCGGACATGTTTCATTATAATGGATTACCTCGTGTTTAATCAACAGAAGAAAAATAATTGACGTGTACTGCAGCAGTATCATGCATTTGTAACCTGTGCATATTCGTATAGTAGGTTTATAAAAATATAAACAATATGATTATTAGAATGACGTCTTTATCATAAACACTTTCCGTTACCTATATGTATTTTCTGATATAGTTTATTGTTTACTAGCTATTTATAATTCTGAACTTCTCAAGACTGGGACGAAAATAATATTCGAATTATAATTTATAAAATATATCATCATACTTGTCAAATATGGAGAAGATAACATTTTTGTTATTTTCTCATTTTTGATATAGGCCTACGAGCAACTAGAATAAAATATAATAATTAACAAAATAGTAAATACATTTTAATTCGAATAATCTCTGCGTTTTTTATGCGTCGATTTCTTTTTATATATTCTTAATATAAAGAAAGATAATGCACTATCACGTTTGGATACAGTATATTTTTGTAGGCACACACAGCTCAAATAATAAGTATGACATTATTAATTAAAAATGAATAAAAGTCTAAACTAGCGTCTATCTGATAGACAATCATATATGGTCTATGGACAGTAAGAGACATGCCTTTCCACAGGTATCTTGCCTGCTGTTTGTATTAAACTGTTTTGATTTTGAACACGACGATCGTATACTATAGTTTATGATGATTATAATACAATATAATACAGCTGTTATTCCTATACTGTTGGTACTATATTGATATACGCAGAAATAAGTTTTTCTTATTAATGAGAGAATAAGTATAGCTGATATTAGTATATTCGGGTAATCTTATGTACCAACTGGGGTAACCTTTTTGGATGAATTTAAATGATTTGAAACCAAGATTTGATGAAGCTTCAAATGTCGGTGTATGATCTTGATGTAGTCCTGTCGAGTATAGTTGAAACAAAAGATATTTTGAACAATTACAAACGTGGTTAATCATCAATATAATACCTTGGTATTGAATTATTTAAACGTACCTTGAGATACTCGTATATTTGAAAAAAAAAACATAATTGGACAAATAAGCCCTTCGGCACGATTAGAAGCAACTACCTATGACTCCTATTGAAGCTTTAAAACGTGAATTCGACTGCTTTCCAGGAATCAATATTTTGTTAATATACTTGTCGCATTACCAGCGAGCACTGCATCAGTGGAACGCAATTTATCGTCTCCATAGCGGTATAGTTTGCATGAAAATTTAAAATATTTTGTTTTATTTTTTTCTTTTGCGAAATATGGGCTTATTTTTTTCCCTAATATTTTAGAATAAATTACATTTAATTTGAGTAACAACAGTCAAAGCACAGACCCTTTTCTCTTAGACTTAAATTCGAGGGCTCCATATCCAAAACGTCGGGGGGTGCCCGGGCATACCAGGCACTTCCCGTACGCACACCTGAGATGACACCTTGTACATAAGTTAATAGTTAATACGTATAATAATAATTGAGAACTATATTATTTGCTGAAATATTTGACTGCGGCAATGTACTTCTTCAGCCTTCGAGTGGAATGATTTGAGTTTTAGAACTGTTTTTCCGGTCCCAAAGAAATGTTCTATGCTTTAACGTAAGATTTCTGTGGTCTCTTCGGCTTACATGAAACTTGAACACATTTTGGAAATCATTATATTTTTGTCGTTTTGTTGGTTAATTTGAACAGAAGAAAAAATAAATTTTCCATTTTCGTTTTATTAAATTATTTCGTCGTCCAATATTAGTCTAATATACCACGTTACAGCTAAGCAAATTATTAATGTTATTGCAAAAAAATCGACGTGAGTTTTTATTCAGTAAAAGTCAATTTTTTTTTAAAGTTAATTAATTTCTTAGTTTATTTTAGTGTGAAAACTACGAATGTAATAATCTAAAACTATCTCTATAATGTATACTTCTGAAATGCGTAATAACGTACAATTTGAAATTATTTGTGTTGTCGACTTGTAGTACGCTCAATCTCCTTTGTATTTTGATACCGTGAATTAGTCCGTATATAAGTGTACTGTTCGCATTACACGGACGAAATCGTGTTAAGTGTGTCGCCGTATATACGAATTTTATTGTTTTAACACGAACAGGTCATTTTGTGGTCCCGCCAAGTTCTTGTTAACGAGGGATTATACCGTATTGTAAATGGAGTGAACATTAATTGTCTGTCCCTTCTATGAAAACTATCGATTTAGCTTCCTGTAAAGCATAATGCGAGCATGCGTCATTATATAACCTTTTTTTTACAACCTTATTACCGTGTTGGCCCCGGTAAGGGCTAAAACTGTATGGTATATAAATGGAATTATAATGATATAACATGACTTTATGATTCATTGCGAAGGTTGATTTCGAAAACCGATTTCGAACCGTTTGTACCCTAATCGGTGGTCTCCGATCACTAATAAAGTAATAATTAATAAGTAACAACTAGGGCTCGGATTTGTATGCAAACACATATTTCTACTGTGACTAGAAAAATTAATTTGGGTAAGCGATAAATATTAATTTCAAATTATTATGAATAAAATGAGTCATACTACTCATACTGGATACTACATATTTTTACATAGTTCGCCATATTTCATTGCATAATTTGATGTTTTCCGCAATAATTTCAAATTAAATTTGTTAATTTTCATGAGTTCATCTTAAAATAGCTCATACTTAAAATTTACTTATTTTAATTTACCTTTGATTAATAATCAATTTGTTTTTAAATTGTAAGTACCTATTAATACATATTTTGTATCAAATTTTTTATATATAGTTTTTTTCGCATAAGTACAACTGTTGTTAGTGGCAAAACGCGAAGACGTTAAAAACAATATCATATGAATTAATTCATACTACAACCCATTACAATAAAAAAAAATATAATTTATATTTTACGTAAAACCCATAAAACGATTTTAATATTTCCCTTTTTTTTTACAGTTTTTAATTCCCGTCGCGAGTACAAACTGATGTCCACACATTTTAAAATTAGTCAAACCGTGCGTCGTTCGATTGCGGTAAAAGTGATGTTGTTCAAGTTTCTGGATATACACACACGAGCACGCGTGCGCAATCACACCGCAGTCTTAGTGTTTTACTATTCTACCATCAGCTGGTCGTAGCGCTGACCTAGAAATAAAAAACGGTACACGGCGTTTTCCCGTCGAACGGGTTTATACTTTATACCGACGGCGGCGGCGGCGTTCGTGTCGGCCTAAATGTCGGTCCCCACCATAGTAGTATTTTTGGAAAATACTATTCCCACCGCAGGTACCATACGAAAACGGAAAAAAAAATCAAAAACATAGTACTGAACATATACAGAGAGTCGAAAAAATCAAAACATATACGACTCGGACGTGCGCTCGCTATAGATCGACGATCAGTAAAAAGTTAAAATTAGAAAAGTCCGCTAGTAGAACAGTGGCTCGTGACGTTTATGTGTGTGTGTGTGTGTGTGCGCGCTAGTGCTTGTGCCTATAAGGTTGTTCACCTTTCACCCTGGACGGGCACACGATGTTGACCCAGTCAGATGTCCCCCTCTCACCGCGCGATGGCCGCGGCGTCGACTTCTCTTCCTTTACGCCGCGTTTATATTATACATAGTATATAATAGTAGTCTATAGATGTCAATCGAACGTAAATCGAAATCGAAGTAGTATCATATTATTATTATTATTATCGTATTTTCTCCTACCCACCGACGTTCGTCACTCGTACTTTTACTCTATACGACCAATGTACGTTTGAAACACGCGCGATTCAGTCTTCTTATTGTTATATAAAAACATAATTTTTCCAAATCCTCGTTTGACACAATATTATACTTATTATTATTATTACATGACAATACGATATTCCCAATAGTTGAATATTAAAATTTCTTTTTTAGATTTGAAGAGTGAAATGAGGAATGTATTGGTTTTTACTTTGATACGTTTATTTTGGTGAAAAATGATTCATTCCAGATCGAAATAAAGTACGTACGAGGAATATTTTAATAAATTGTGCAACAAGTATTGAATAAGGTTTTTTTCCCCCGGGTCGAACCTTTTCCTTTCCTGTTGGATCCGATCCAGGAGCCCGCCGTTCTAAAAAAACCCCTTTGCATTTAAGTAATTTCAGACGTTTTAGCTATGATGTCAATGGCTATCATTAAAATTTTTAAGGGTATTAACTAGGTAACCGTGCTGAACTTTGAACTTTAAAATTCTCCCTACCCATTATATTTGTCTGGATCCACCCCGGCTTTCCGATAAGACTACAAACGCAAACGTCGTGTCAACGCGAATCTTCAATATCATTATAATATAAATGATAATAACGCGTAATGATCAGGGTCTGGTTCGGAAATGATGAGACTTAAGGCAAGACGATAATATTATATGTTTACAATTATCTACCAAACATTTTTGTAATATTTTGCAGGCATACGAATTATGTTTAAGTACTATATATTTGTAATTATAGTTGGCCAACTTTGGGAACAGATCTGCACTCGAGGTTTAACAATGATTCTATGAACGACGAAATATATTATTATTATTATATGATCTCGAGAATAATGCTTGTGAGCCGAATTTTGACCGAAGGATGATTTTCGTTTATTCACACCAATCGTATGATCCTATAACTGTCGAATGTTCTTGGTCGTAACTCGTAATTGTATAAATGTATGAAGCTACTGTAATTATACCAACAAACAATACGAGATGCCAAACTTTAATATCGCGGTCCTTTCTTGCCGCGGTTTCGGATGCTATACAGACACCTCATGCCTCACACTATCACGTGCCTAATTGGAAATATGCCACTGCGACGGTAGTTTGTGTACCGCTGTGAAATGGAATCGTTGTAAACAGCTGTAATTCAGGATTAAGTAATAGTGAGTGCGGCTATAATATGTGTATACGAAATACGAATATAATATACTTTTGTATAAAGCTGGGCGAGTTCATGACATTTTTAAGTTAACTATTTTTCTTTTTACATGGACATATTTTTGCTACGAGAACAACCGATGGGTTTTCGATAGTAACCGACAAATTCATATTATCCATGATTTGACGATTTTCTACGATTTCAATGAAGTTAACAATATAATTATTTCACACTTTAATCACATCAGTTAAGTTTAAAATAACGTTCACAAATATCACTTAACTTGACTAATGGCTTCAATAGAAGAACGGACTAAACTTCTAGGTCGGTGAGATACAGGGGTGTACCCTCTAAACTTAAAACCAATATGTATCATATTGCTCTCAAAAATGATTCAGATTAAAAGAGGTCAAGTGGATTAGTGTATATTATTATATCGTAGAGTTAAAATTCGTTGAAATATCCAATTTCATCAACATTTCATTTTCTACCGCTTATAAAAACTATTTGCGACTTTCCGATAAAACATTTTTTCGTTGGCTACAAAGAAAATCTTATGAAATATCTTGTAGCTGTGAAATATAAACAAGTGGATAGAGTGCGTGACGAAGTACGATGCCGAGGGTTTGATTATCGATATCGGTTGGAGTTTTTTTTATTTGTTTTTCTACATTATTCGGAAAACGGTTGAGAAATTTCGTTTCGAAAAAGTAACAGGTTTGTATGTACTGGAACACTTCTTCTGGTCGAAATTCTGCACACAGACAAAAAAAAAAAACTTTGCCCAGATCTAGACAAAACCTCGTTTCACTCAGAATCAAAAATATGTTTTCGTTAAATTCTTCTTAATCATTTATAATCTTTTTTTTTTATTTCTGACAGTTTTCTACATTCTACGAACTTGTATAATCGAACACGGCATTATAGACGAGAATACTTTTAATGTTTTTGAAAATTCAAAAAGTAACTTTAATTGGGAACATTGATGAAGATAAATTAACTTCACTTTTTACTCCATGGCTCGTTAATGCCCACCCTTGCTTTTTTATAATCGTGCAGGTGACAACACGTGGCACTTCGCCCGGCCGGTTATTAGGTTTAGACCAAAGGGTTTAGAACCTGACCTGTATCGCGGTCGTTATCGGGCGCTCGAAATCTACATAAAATTATGACCGTATGCGTGTACACATCGTGCACATACATAATAATAATAATAATAATAATAAAAAAATTATCTATCGCCGACAACGTAGTGGTGTGCGGGTATACAACGGCGGAATACGTCTACGATACGACTTGAATGCTAATGTATCATTTTCCGGCGCGTTTTCACGTGGGAATCGCATTTTATTCGCTTATCGGCCTTGTGTATTATTACAAGTATTATAATAGTGCGAACGGTTCGGTCTAATTTTTCGTCCATGCCGCCGCATTACTAATAATAATTTCCGATTCACGAACGTAAAAACGCCTACCGCCGCACTAGTGTTTTTTATTTTTTACTACACGGTTTTTTTCCGATCGCACCGAAGATTACCTATATTTCGTCGACATTTTTCACCTAAAATCTTTGTCCTTGGCAAATAATCACACGTTTTTAAGCACGATCACCGCCGTTAGGTCTTATGCATTATATTGTATTATATATTTTAGGCCTCGCGTTATACATTATGTATGTACAGTGTCCTTTTTTAACCATGCCCACCAACTGTATTGGATTTTTTTTTTGATAAAACGTGGTCAAATTTCGGGCCCATTATTCGAGTATTAAATTCGCGTTACCTCGAACCAGAAGCAGTTATCGATTACATATAATTACAAATGATTACGAAACATATCATAATATAAGGTGTCTTTAGACTATTTTCCTAAATACTTAAATTAGAATAATACAAAAACTACTAGTACGAATTTTGATTTCGATACATCGAAACTCACAGGAAAATAACCTCAATCAAATACCGTAGTATAAAAGGATGTTTCAATTTGAAAAAAGTTACGGAAAACGTAGCTTTTATAGTTATTTGAACATTAAAAAAAAAAAATTAATTCAAGAAATCTTACGGCCACACAGGGGGCGAACATGATTAAAAAATCACCCTGTACATACGTATTATGTGTGTGCGTTTTGTTTCCACAGCTCACTTTTACTATGTGTTATTGTTACTTTTGCGATAACTCGTTTGTCAACTAGAAAACGTGACACTTCCTAAAACGGTTAGGTGCCGGGGCAAATGGAAAATATAATAAGCTCTGCGCGTTTAACCGCAGAAAACGATATTAAACCCGATTTGATCGGACTACGCGCGGTTCATAGTCCGCCGAACATGGTTTCTGAAATATTGTGTTGATCTTTTCTTTATTACTAATACTCCGTTTACGATGCATAAAGTAAAAATAAATAATTATGACGATCGAATGATATATATTTTATGCGCGAAGAATAAATATTATTTAATATTATTATACAGTTTTAATTCACACACTATACGTGTTCAATGTTCATTGATTTACAACTGTCACGCGTATTCAGAATAGCTGTCTACGGCGGTACGTCACGTGTCATATTTGAAATATAAATAACTAAAAATAATATATTGAGATTAAATAAGTGCCAAGCGGAGAAATTTTTCTATCGGATGAATATGAAAAATTGAAATGATCTGGTCGATTTTTAATTTGTCGTGGTATATTTGTATGAACTGAACTAAAACGATAATATAGAAATCTGGGTCTCAAACCAAGTTTCTCTAAAAAGTAAATAATATTCGGAATTAACCTAAACTGAAAAAATAACATGAATGTTATATGTATACTGAATGCAATCATATTCGACTTCTTAGTATTAATAAAATAATCGAAATACACGCTTTTTTTAAATAAAAATACGAATTACAGTATTTCGATTGGTGTAGGTGGTGACAATAATTCGTGTATTATCTGTTTCGATACAATATATCAGGGATGGCCAGACTTTTTCAAGTACAGATCGACCAACAAAACATTTTTCTTAGGATGGTCTACTTGAGCGGAGAACGCCGACCAGAGTTTCAATGATGAACAATGATAACAATGATTCGGTAGTCTAAACCACACGAGACGATCGGCGTATGGCGCGAATACAAATTCTAATAAAATGCCAAAGATCGACTTTTAAATCGTATGCGATCGACTGGTAGATCGCGATCGACCGTTTGGCCACCCCTGCAATATATTATGATATTATGCATGTATAATATGTAATTATTCGTATTTTTCTTATTTATGAATAAGTTAAATACCTAAATATATGATATGATAAGCCAATCATTCTTCATTTCGATTTCTAACCTAACTCATCTATCCAAAAGTGTACATGAATAACATTAAACTACTTACATTTTAGAAATTACGCGTTTACACGGATATTATTATTTTGAAGTCTTGAACTATATATGATAAAAGTAAATTCGTCATAAAAAGAAGAAAATGTGATTTTTTTTTATTATATAAATAATAATAGTGGTATGGCAATATTTATGTTTTCTTAATGGTATTCGTTCAGTAATGTGCGTCTTAATTTCTTCAGATTATCAATGAAAATATAGAGCTGAGCTGAACGTAGATACTTCCGACTTTTTTTTACTCAACGCTCCTTTTAGATTTTCAATAATCTCACCCCCCCCACCCTACGACAAATTAAAAAAAATTGACTAAACGAAGGTTATCGGTAACGATATGATAAGATAAAAGCTTGTTTTTTACTATTTCGCTGTTATTCCCTGTTATTGTAGTGTGTATAAATATTATGCATATCTACATAATTCTGTATATTACTTTTGTTACATTATTATTTTTAATGTACGCCATAACCTACACATTTTATTGCAATAAGATATGAACAATAAAAATGAAAGTCGCAGTATAATTGCATCCCTTGACACTTAGCACCAACTTAAGTAAAACGCTCGTCCAAAATAAAAAAAGCCCACAAGTGGCGGTACCATCTACATTGGGGATCACTAGTATACAATATACTTACAACATTTTCGAATTTGTGAGTGAATATATAAAACAACTTACCTATTTTTTTTCTTTTATTAAATAAAAATAAAAAAACAATTTACATAATTATAACATAAATATACAAGTTCAGTGATTTATTTATCTCCTACAAGGATGCTTGGTATGGAGTTAGAGAGTTAGGGTTGATTATATTAACAAATTACTTTTATTAATAGATTATTATTACATGATTTTAATTCATTTTGAGAGACAGAGAGAAAAAAAGACAATAAACAAAGCAAAACAAAACTAATAGAATATTAAATATGATAAGACACAAAAATATATTCATACATATTTATCATTTTAAACAGTTATCAAGAATATTGGAAGGTGTTAATATATTAAAGAATACAAATATTATTCCAAACATTTGACTAGCCATTTATTTACAAATTGTTTACCAGATATATTAGATTTAGAATATACATTTTTTTTTTGTTTCCAAATCCATTGAATTAAACGGACCAAGATAGTCAATCTTTTACCAAAAGTTGTGTTAACATAATTCACTGTAGAATCTCTACATTCTCTTTTATTTCCTATTTGTTCTATAATTTACACCCATTATAAAAATTTTTATCACCAAGAAAATTTCAAATTTTTTGTGCGCAGTATTTACTGGCAACACTCTTAGTTCTTTATAGTTTTATCGAACCTACCATGAGACAAACTCTGATTACGTTTTTCTGTTGTATTATACTTGTATCTTAAGTGGAAACCTACATGTACATACAAACACAAACACACACACATATAATATATATAAACTCATCGAACAATCGTATTTAATCTTTTTTAGATCTTTATACACCGAATTATTGGGCGTTTTAATCGATTTACCTTTTATTTTCCAGGTACCTACGTGTTACGAGTACCTATTGTGTGTTTTATGACCTAGGAGATGCGTGTCCGGGAACGGCGCCGGCTAGGACGGTGGACGACAATGTACAAGCGAACACTGCACACAAACTCTGCACTCGGGCAAATTACACGCCGTTGCCCCTACCGCGGTGTACCTACTCGCACCTTGATTACGAGTGTGTGCGCGCGTTAACAGCAGGTACGGTACGTTGTGGGCTTCTTGTAATGGTATTATGTGGCGGTGGCGACGACGGCGGTGGCGGCGGCGGCGGCCATCGCCGTGGGTGTGGGTTCGATGTGCCGTTATGCTTTTATCCCGCCGTGACTGTGCACGCTGACAATGGCGGCAGAGGCATAATAATATCGTCTGCCGGACGAGCCGGAGCCACGTCTCGCCTTCTCGTCGTCGTCGTCGTCCGTATCATAAGTCATAACTCATGACACTCATACGTATACCGTGCGGTTTTTCGCATTCCCCTCCCCTACACCCCCCCCCCCCCCTCGTACGGCCCCCGCGGGTCTATTAGACCAATAAATAATAAGCGTTAATAGTATAAATAATACGACGTGATGCGTGGAACCTCGATGATCGGCCAACGCTGTCGTCGTGTTATGACCGAGCTCATTACGTATAAATACGGACCCACGATTCCGACCCGTGCACCGTTTCGCATATGTTCGTCTTGCGACGCTCATTATTTCTTCGGTTTTCGAGTGGGGGGTAGTATACTATGCCGACGCGTGCAGTATTCCACTTATGTCATAATATTATCTCCCCCGAGAAAATTACGATGAGATGACCAGTGTGCCTTGTTCATAGGCTTGTGCCTATCTGCGAGTGATGAAAAGAAGAGAAAAGTCGAGTAGAATACGATGTATTAAGGACCCCGATTCGAGCCCGAGAGATTACTTTGTCACGCAATAGATTTTAAGAGTCGACCGGACATGCTATTATTGCCGTTTTCCTCTATCACAGCATCACTGCAGACGGCCATTGATCATAATACTTATATTTGATTGTTATTATAGCATAAAACTGCATGTCCGCCGCATCCGGATGCGTTGGCCTCACGCGGTTATAAAAAAAAAAAAAAAGAGTCATGCTTAACAAATAAAGATACACAATCAATTTGCACGTGATTATTTGAATATATTTGAGAGCAAAATGTGTACGGTAAATAAAACGTGACTGGAATTGAAACCTCACCGTGGCTCTTCGAGGTAGGTGCACACGCACACGCACTTGTGCGTATCGAGTCGGGGTGTGAAACTGTTCAGCCGATAATATGTCTGTGCAGTTATTGGAGTACACGACGAGCGTCTGTCTGCAGTAAGCCGCGGTTGAGGTACTATAATATGTACGGGCGACAAGACTCAAAAAAGTTCTGTTTCACATGTACGGCCGTGTACACACGGGTCGGCTGCGGTGGCACGCTACTACGGTTTGAAGTCGTTCGTCATTCCCGAACTCGCAATAATTGCGCGCCACGGCTCGTCGTCTCTAACGAGTTTGTAAAACTTTGCCCGTCAGCGCGAGATATTATTGTTGTGGTCGTTTTCTTTTTCTTTTCGTTTCTAAAGCCGTTTCCCCCTCTTGTCCTCCTCCCAACGCGGTTTACATCATAATATCGCGGCGTTTGAGCGCACGTTTGGACACATATTATCATCATGTGTGATGGGAAACGTGTTAGAGAAAAAAAATTACACATGTAGTGCGCGCCTATGATAAAATTCCGTGAGAAGGAATGCCCGAACAATGAAAAACGGTTTTGCAAACAGCTATCCGTGTGATGAGTATTTTTTTCAATGTTTTCGAAAGATTTTTTTCACTCGGTATATCTGTGTGTTATTTCTCTGCCCGTTACATTAAAATACATTATCACGGAAAGTCCGTAATCATCATCGATCTACGTTTTATTTTTGAGTAGTTTGACAAAGCGAATTAAACTAGCAAAACGTTTTGCACCACTTGCGCGTAACAATAATCCAACACAAACTTTCAATTACAATATTATTATAATCAATAAAAACAAAATGTACATGCGTACAATATAAGATTAGTTAATAATTTCTTACGGAATTCATGTGCTCGTGTCTTAAAATCACTTGAAATTTTGTGTTACAAATTGTACGAATAATTTGTAGTTACTGTTCGATCAAGTCTTGTTATAAATAATTATTGATACAGTAGACGCTTTTGTATTGTGTAGCGGAACCATATTGATATAAATTATAATTATTATGATAGTTGTTATCACGTCAGTAACTTTTAAATTGAAGCAATTACTATAGGAAACTATTTGACCATAACATTTCCGAGAATCAAGGCCTATACTTTATAGCACGTCTCTACATAGTGATACTTGAGGGGAATCATCATTTAGAGTGCGAATATTGGAAAATCGAATTTTTCAGTTATTTCTGTTACAACAAAAAACCAAAAAGGTATTTTTTAAACTTTGTAACAATTTTAAATATTCAAAAATTGGAAACAGTGTAAAGTATGAAATAGTATCTAACCTATTGTAAAGGTTTATTTTTCAAATAATTTATCGGAAAAATTATAATATCATACATTTTTGAGGGTGTAATTTTAAATCTATATAAGTTATTGCTATATGTTTTCGAACAACGGTAACTTGGTAACTTCTAAACCATAAATGTATTGAATATTATAACTTTAAGTTTATTGTTATTGGCGTATAAAAGTAATGACACATTAAAATTGTAACACCATAATATTAATATAATTATGAATATAAAGAATAATGATATAGCTGCGGTTGTATGTTTTTTTAACTTTACATTTTCATATGAATCACAATTTTTTTTGACCGAAAAAATAGTATACCGAAATCACAATTTTATTATGACGATTATGAAAAAGTATGACTCATAAAATATTCATAATTAAATAATTATTAAACACACATAGTGGTAATTTAACTATTTTGATATTGTTGATGTTTATAAATTAAAAATGTTGTCTTCTCTAAATATGGTTTATTTTAACTGCTGCAGCGTATATTTTGAAATTATATTTATTTTATACTTTTACCGAGACGAGTTGTGACTTAACAATTTCAGTTTCATTCAATAGAAATATTATGTAACAGTTAAGACACATTTTACCACCTTTAAAAAGTTTACGTCATCAATAATTATCAATTACTCTCAGTATATGAATCATCTAATAAGCTAATTGAATAATATGCTGGGACTCAATAATATTAGTAAACTTATTAGTGTTTTTTATTTCTACTTTCTCAAACACTTGAATTTTTCAATCAATATTATTTGAACTTTTAAATTGTTCAAAGCAAACCTTTAGAAATACCAACGGAATGTCGTATACTGCTGGTGTACTTAAATCAACTAATTTAAAAATGACACTACTAATACTGTATAGTGATATAAATAAATAAGCAGTACAATAATAGGTTATGCGTTATACACTCCTAGTGTAGATGTATTTTATGATCCATATTAATATAACCATGTCGTATTTAAATTTTTTTTGGATTTCGATCTGTGTCTGTGTTCAGTTGTGAATTGGGCAGAGAAAAAGGTAAGCACTTGCTCAATCGGGTTGCAGCCTTTTATTTAAATTTCTGATTAAAACTTTTGTTACTTCATTCTGGTGAACGTAGCTAGTAATATTATGAAAATTAATTGGACGAAGTGGTGGTATTGTTATTGAGTTAAAAAGTTTACTATTGCAGAAACTTGATAAACTTAAATTTAAGGTTGTAAATGTCATCAATTCGCATATTGTTTTCTGCACTTTTTATGATTTATTATCACTATAAAATGTTGACTATTTCACATTAAATACACATAGAAATGACAGTAATCAGATTATGTAAAATTCAATACATTTTTTTTTTTTTTTAAGGATCATAGACGGAGTTGAATAAACGTGTCTGATTGTGCCGTGGTACTATAATACTATATTCTATAATTTATAACTAATGGCAAAAAGTACTTGCTATCATTGTATACATGATTGATTATTTTTACTCTTTTGGGTTGAATAAAAAATGTGTAGGAAGTAAAAATAGTATATATTAGGAAGAAATTGTTAAAAATAATTTATTTGCAATACTCTAACATGCGTTAATAGAATATTTTTGAGTGATGAAAAATGTTTGGTACTAACAACTCGTTAATGGCCATTCGCTTTGAGTGAAATAGAACAACTTAGATCATAGCAATCAAAAAAATTGGAACAAAACAAAATACTTCGATGGTTTCATTTGATAGGTTGTCATCGTTGTCATATGGATTTGTTTTTGAAATATAATAAACATGCTTCTTCTTGGAATTTAATTAGTTTCACCGTACGAAATGTACGTCGATTCACGTAATATTACAAAATTATATACCGAACTCATTACATTATACGTCATGTATTAATGTTTTTTGCTCACCAGTTACCAAAATTCGTGTAAAATGTATCACGTCGTAATGTCTGCGTCTATACATAACGGTTAAGTTGCGGACTCCAGCGATATGTTAAACTTTAATATCAGTCGTGCTTTGAACTTTTGAAGGGTTCAGTTCAGCGTATTTGTTTCGTTTACGCACCAGGCTTCGATAAATCGATAAACTAATAATTGCTATACCAACAAATCCTACTATAGTTGTAGGTATTAATTACTCGTACAATAACTCTCAGAATTCGGCTCTATTATTAAAGAGCTATTTCTGTATTAAAGTTATCCTATTCCACTAGAACGAACGGGACTTGATGAATTGTACTATTCATACTATAATAAGTTTTTAATTGGTATTGCCCTATCCGGATTATCTGTCTACGTATTCAATATGTATACATTGGTATTTGTACACTGGCTTCGTAATATTGTTTCATAATAAAGACTTTTTTTTTATAACTATACTGTCATACTTTTTTTTTACAATCGTAAAATTGTTGGAGTCACCAAATGACCAAGTTACTCATTGTTTGTTTTTATATAGAATTAATCGAACACATTTGTTGAAAAAAAATCCCATAACATATAAATCAAAAATATTATTAAAAATTATAAATTACTTTTTTTTATATACTTTATTGATGTAATTTAATAATAGACAAAATTGAAATACCAATGTAAAACTATTAGATTTAGAACCAGTTTTACTCAATCGAAATGTGTGTATGATTTCACGTGTAAGGGGGAGCATTTACTAATTTTTTTGACTTGAGGTGTTTGACATTAATAGGAGTGTAATTGTTACACATTAAAGGTTTAAGCATACGAAGACGGTTGTTCAGAGTCAGTCGTTTTTCTTTTATATGAAGGTAATGGTTTGTATAGTATTCTAGTGTTAGACCAAGGTGTTCATTGTTGGAGAGGAGAAGGAGAAGTAGGGATTGAAATAACATTGAGCAGTATATCGGCGATGGAGCTTGTCTAAGTGTAAAAGTGGTGTACATGGATTTGTTATGGTTAACTGTAAATCTCTATTTGGCATACTAGTATACATGGGCGTCCGCAGATATGTTATCAGGGAGGGGCATATTGGAATTAAATACCAATAATTACTTTAAAAAAAATTCATATCCCATCATTATGAAGGTCTTTAGTGTGGTGAGTTGATCAGAGACATATAGAGAATAAGAGATAAAATACCTCCTTTGGGACCATCAGCGTTTATGTTCGCAATAACGAATTTGAAATGTCCGTTCTGTGAGATAAGATTTGATGATCAGATAATTGGATAAAAGAAGAAATATTTTCAATTTATGTAGGAGACCGTCATACTCGACCAAAAGCTTCCGAAATTTCAAGAAATGTACATCATATACAGTATAACTTTTTTCGAGGTAGTAAGATATTGCATCTACTAATCTGTGGACTTGGTGAATAGTCGAGTGTGAGATACGAAAACCAAAATGAGAGTCTAGAAAATCTTTCTCGGCAATAATGGTAGTTAATATACTTTTAAGGAATACCTAGATCCAAAGAAAGGTAGAAAGCTGATAGGGCGGTAAGATGATGTTGATTGATGCGATTTGTTTGGCTTTTGGATCTTATAATGATTGAAAACTTCAACAATAATGGAAAATATGATGATCTAATTATTGAGTTATACATACTCGTATATGTGTAAGTTTCATAATAGCTCTATTGGTAAGACATCTGACTGCTTCGGCAGTTATTCAATTGAAAACTTGAGACTTATTTGGAGAATATTTTAGAATGAAATATCTAATATAATTTGGTTAGAATGTTTTAACAGAGAGAAAAGGCTGAAAAAAATTAATAAACGTATTGACGGTATTCATGTAACTTATATCACTTATATCTGAGTGAGACTGGAATATCTCAGAGAGAT
This sequence comes from Periphyllus acericola, assembly GCA_949715065.1. Classification (NCBI taxonomy): domain Eukaryota; kingdom Metazoa; phylum Arthropoda; class Insecta; order Hemiptera; family Aphididae; genus Periphyllus; species Periphyllus acericola. Next base: position 8,922,675 of record OX454272.1, read on the forward strand.
TCAGTTTAAGCAATTTAACTTTTTCGAGAAGTAAGACAGCCACTGGGTTTTTTTTTAATGGGAGGTTAAAAAGTTTAGAACAAAGTAGGTATTTTTTTGATTTTGTTTTAAATTTAATATTTTCATTAAAGATATCGTGGAATTTAAGCAGGTCTGTGAAACAAATAAATAGATTAGGGGAAGCTTGATGAGTTGAAGGAGAGGTAAGTAGTTAGAAGTATTGAAGAGTGATCTGAATTTAAATCTAAGATATTCGTGCCTTCGTTGGGTTGCGTTAGGCTTGACGACGAAAAGATCTGGAATATATAGATTTTTTTGGGAAGACGGTGGTCTGGTACATAGGTCCAGGAAGAGCAAGAACTTTATAATTATTTGAATTTATCAAATTATGAAGCGTAACACCGCGTAGATTTTTCGTGCGTTAACCCCATGCTTATTATTTGGTGTTAAGATCGCCACCAACAGTGAAATTGTTTTTGTTTGTTTTAAAATAGTCTGAAAACTTTTGGAACGTTGTATTGTTTTTAGGTGGGAAGTAAATTGTTGCAATAGTAAATCAAATACGTTTTATTGCTATTGAACAAGCTTGAAAGTAGTCTAGCAAAGGCTACGAAGAATTTGGAATATAATAGATGATCTAAAAATATTTCACCACCATTGCAGGTGTATGCAATTTAAGTTGAATATCAAAGCGTTTAATTGTTAGATAAAATGAGGCTATTGTGATGCATACTGTTATTAATATATCAGAATATTTATTACGAGTAAAATACTCGTAGGTGACGAATAAAGTGTTTTTAGAAATATTATATTCTATTACAAGCAAACATTTATGCGAAGTGGTGGGAGTCATTCGAAACCCCCTTAATACGCTCAACCACTTAACGATCTCGATATGATAGACTTTAAAATTATTCACTAAATAGTTTGAACTCGGCGTAGTAAATGACGTCATAGTATAATACACTATTATATGGTACTTTTCATTTGAAATTATTTTAAAACTAAAGCAAATATCAATCAAAAATGACAAAGAGAAACCTCATTAGTAATTTATATCTGTCTACCTAGTAAATAAATTAAGTCGTATTTTTGATAGACATTTTGAAGTCGGTACATGTTCGTGTTACTTTGTTTTGGTCATAATTTTATTGACATGATTGGTCATTCCGAAACCATCAAGTTTTTATATTATATTATCTTATATTTCATTATAATATATATTGTATTATAACATGCTTTTTGACCAACATCATTATAATGTATAGTGTAACTGTTAGGGTATGTTATAAATAAAAATAATTATTAATGAAAACAATAATAAAATACTAATAATAATTTCATCAAGTCCATCAATTTATAAGTATATACTGTTTGATCAAGACTAAATAGTTTATTAATACTGTTTTAGTTTGTCCTGTCTGAAATCTATGGAAAATGAAAGTGTAAATGATTTGATCGGTTTGAAATTTTGATGATAAACATAAAAAAGAATATCAATTAAAAAATATTATATTTTTATATGCTCGGAGGATTTTTGGGAATAAATCGAGGTTGACAATCTGTGTTTTGCAAAGTTCGTTCAAAGTTCGATTTTAAAGTTTTGTCGAAATGAAAATATGTTTTCCACCGCAAAGCCAAAACTCATAGCTGACGCGTGTAACGAATCACGTGATTTAATTGATAAACTATGTACAACATTAAGTGTGAACAATTTTCAAGTGGTATATTCCACCGAGAATGCTAAGTTTGCGTGAAGTGATCTGCAGTGAACGTTTCGGTCATCCTACCCTTGACTTATCGATCAAACGCGACATCGGTTAGACCTTTAATCGGATCGTGGTCGTCGACGTCCTGATCGGAACGCTAATGGTGCGTCACTTTCGACAGAATTACAGGGTCCTCCGGGAAAATGGGAACAATTAAAATAACCGTCACGGAAGTAGAACTATTAATTTACACAATTTTTTTTTTTTATTGAAAACAGTATCTACGTTATATGCCATTAAGGGGCAATATTTTAAAATGTCATACCTTGAAGAATTACAGAAAAGATAATAACCGACTTATTCGGTTTAGTTGACAATTAGTTATTGTTGGACGAGGGACACATGATACGTAATGATGACACTGTAATCTTACGGACATACATTTTAACCTTTGGCCACTGAATGGCGTACAATGTAGATTCCATTTTCGTCAATAATAGTGTGTAAATACATTTTTTTGATTCTATTGCCTCGTCGAATTATTACTCGGTCGGCGTGGCGAAAAGTGAGCCTTAGGGACAAATATATGATAAGAAAATGAATAGTCGAGTTCATTTGAATTCCAGAAAACAACTGAATACATTTATTCCGGGTGGTGGAGCATTGAAAATATTTAAGGGGCTACGTCGCCCCCAGATCTCCTAGCGGTACGTGCCTGCGATTCGACGACCGTGGTATCCGCGTTATTACACGCGGGGAGAACGCCGAACCGCGGTCTATCCGACGAAGGATCCTTCGACAGCGGTGCGAACCAGTTGCCGTCGGATACGATCCGGTCGCGACGTCATCTTCGACGTAGTCTCGAACCATGGTAGTCAGCAGGTCCGTGCGCGCGTGTGTGCGTGTGTACAGTGGGTACCTACCTGCGTGCGTGCGTGCGTGCGTGTCCGTGCGAGCGGGAGCGCGTGCGCGCGCGTGTGTACGAGGGAGGGAGCGGCGACGGCGGCGGCTCATTCCAGAGGCGGCAAACGCAGTCAACAAGTAGGTAGTGCCGCGACGTGACCGGTAGTAGTGACTTGTACGCGCGCGCGCGACGTCGACGTGTTCAATATCCGTTGTTTAGAGTACTGTTGTGCGAGTCGCCCTCCCGTACGCGGCGTTTGGTGGCGGTGCGTGTCCTCCCACACGACGGACAAAATATATTCACACACCCCGGGACCGCCGTAAATATAATCGCCGCGAACCGCGCTGTGACCGACGTGTCGAGACGAGTCGTACCGCGCAATCGTTTCGGGAAGACAATTTTCGCTCGTCCGTTACCGTTTCGATCCGTTTCCTCCCCTATCTCAGTGCGCGCTCTTGGTCCCGACGTGCGGCGGTCGGAAACGAGTAAGACGTTAGGTGGTGCGCGCCGTTATTCTGTGATGTTCTGAAGCGACCGCGCCGCAATACGTTTACGCGCGCGCGGGCGATGGTGATCCGACGAACGCCGGGCGGCACGCCGCCGACGGCCGCGGCGGCGACGACGACGTTATTGCGCTCATCGCACGTCCTGGCCGCTGTACTGCTCTTGCTGGTAGCCGCGGGATACGGTCGAGATGCTGGTGAGTGTTTGCAATAATTATTATTGATACAACGTTGTTTCTTGCCTTCGTGGGTTTTCTCCCTGGACGGTGACCGTGACCCTAAGTCCGTTACGCACCTGTAACCTGTTGTATATATATATATATATATATATATATATATATGGTCGCACAACCAGTAGTAGTTATGTGTGTGTGTGTGTGTGTGTGATAGGGAGGGAAGGAGGAAAAATCTCTCAGAGGGCTCGGTGCGAATTAGAAAAAATCAAAAACATGTCTAACGATCAGGCGACGGTAAAGTCACCTTTTTTTGGGTACCTATTTTCAATACGCAAGCGCGCTTACGCCGCCGCCGTGTGTTATCGTCGTCCGACACCGGAGGGATTTTATTCTAATACAATTACTTTAATCAACCACCCGCGGGCTCTCTCTCTCTCTCGACTAGTTTTTTATTTTTTCGTTTTATTATTATGCCTCCGCTGCGATGGCCGATGATTGCAACCGTTGTTACGATTACCACCGGGTCGACAACAATTTGAATACGTACCGACAACAACAATAATAATAATAATAATAGTAATAATAGTAATATGTTATACGTCGAGATCTTGCATAACATTCTTGCAACGTGAATCTCGCGTTGATACAACTATTATTTATTAGATTCGAGTGCTTTTATAATCGTCTTCAGCCGGCGATCTGCTTCGTGGCGAATGTATGGTTCGTCCGCGGGAAAACAGATAGCGATCAGTCGAAATGTGTTTGTGTATACAAATAATTACTACTGTACCATCACTATTCGACAGGCTGAATAATTACCTATGTTTAACCCACTAGGAAATTTTAAGTGAAGCTCGAATTCCGCGGGAAACTTAAATTAAAAAAATATCATCATTCATTTTTTTTGTGTTGCTTAAGTATTTATTATATAATGGCAAAACAAATCTATTATAATAAAAGGTTATGTATAACATAAAGATAACCAGGAAATTGTTCTATTATTCATTATTAATTTAATATCGAGAGTCCTCTCTATTTGAATATCATCGTAATCGATTTTTCGCATATCGCTGTAGTTCATCTTATTAGAATATTAGATTAATAACATAATAGATTGGTTACTTATCTAGGGCACAATACAGTTGATACTGTACTATGGTTTTGTTATTACTCGCTGAAGGGCTCCAAAAATATTTTAAAAATAAACATGATACAACAATTTGGAATTGAAAACAAATCCCTCGGCATACTCGTATCTGTATGGTTTTATTATTTTAATATCATTGATCGTACCTACTATACCTCTTTTGTATGCCAATCGTTTTGTTACAATATATTTATAATTATTTATTTGTTATAGTATATTTATTTTTATTTATTTTTTATATGGTTGTTTATATTTGGCCTGTATTTGATTTAAATGTATACTTTGTAAAAAGGCAGAAGACTGTTAATACATAACATAAATTAATAAACAGTTAATTTTCATAAGGCTTGTATCACGATTTACTGCTTCAACACTATTAATTTTGTTTTTGTATTTACTTATTAGAAAATATTTACTATTGCAATGTATTGATTTAACTTATTCATAGAAACTATAGTCTCGATTCTGTGTTTATTACTCGTATACACGAACGAGGACAGGTGTCAGGAAAATCCTGGTTGCCCGATTTTCCTGTTCATCCATGTTAAGCATTATATTAACTATACATATTCCGCCAAGTATGTTAGTACTGTATATACAGTGTATTTGCAAATGTACAGTTTCCTTTTATATTAGGAATAATTCCACGTTAAGGTTAGCATTCTTGCTTGAATTTTTTTTACTAATTGTAATAATAGATAATGTTATTTTATAAGGGAAACTTTGAGTAGAAGTTATATTAATCGTGAACTTTTTTTAGTAATTAATAGGAAACATTCGAAATTTAACAATAATATTGTATCAAAAACTCTCATGAGCAACTAATTAAGTCTTGTGGTCACTACTTATTAATAACGCAAAAACTATAATTTATTCAGATATTAGGAAATGAATTAAGTAAGCAGTTAGTCGTTCTCCTTGCACGGGAATCAATTGTATAAAAAGCGTCGATATTTAGTTAATTAAAAGAACGGTGAACATAACAACTAGGTACTAAAAGAGTTAAATGTTATGATTTACGAGAACTTACATTATTACGTTCACGCATCTATGTAATATTGAACCAAGTATAACTCGCGAATAAATAACTCTTAAATGCATACCATTAGTAAATTATGTTCATGAAATGGTATATCCTATTTATAAACCATTTATTTATTACAGCTAAATTGTATTGTATTTGCCATTGAAACCTCAATATATGCGCATACACTGTACGAACGACAATGGGTCAATTAAATAGCTTTAACAATTTTGGCTTGTAAGCACTAGTGATAATAAGAACGAGAAAAAGGCACACGCTGACATTTTCTATAAAAAACGTACAAACAGTTTTGAAATAGGTTGGCTGTAAAGATAGTGAAAAAAAAATAAACGTTTGTTTCAAATGTTTTAAATAACTGGAAACAACTAGTATACTGTCTCACGTGCAAATAATATTGTACGATTATAAGAATGTAAGCTCGGACAATATTATTCGCTATTACAATATAACACCCGTATTAGGTTTTCTACAATATAATATATATACCATTGTGCAAATACCTAATTTAGTTATTTACTTTTCTCTCTCGTTATTATACTATTCAATATTTTACAATAGAGCGAAAATTAAATAATGAATTTCGTTTTAATTGTTTTTTCGTCGGTTATCTTTGGGGTTTTTTTTTTTTTACTTGTGCTGCATAGGTTCGCTCATTGGTGCAATCAACTTGCAAACAACGCTGTTAAGACAATAATAACTGTCTCGCATTGTAATAGTGTGTCCTAAATCTATTTTCGATTTAAAATATTTGGTTTAACCATGTCTTTATAACATTGGCGGAAATTTGATAAATTTTTTGGCGGGTGCTTCATCCCTGTGTCCATAAAAAATAGAAACAGTTATCATTTTGCCGACTTCTGATGGACCCATAAGTATTATATTCAAGTTGAGAAAATAATAAACAATGTGATCGATGAGATCCGCACGTGTGAACGTGATTCCGTGACTACAAAGTTAAACAACACGTGAACATTAAAATGTACTAAATAACCACGATACGTACAGACGTTCCGCTACAGCTAGTAGATAGCTGTTGTCTTAATATAGTGAAAAATAATCGCGTGAAAAAATGATGATCAGTAATTATTTGACCTTCATATTAATCATCAATTCTTTTCGTGCGATCTACGGGTACTTGGGAAACTTTCCACTTTTAAAGAGTTTAGCCCCGGTTAGGTTATCATCGCCCGATCTCAACCTGTACGCATCGAAACGGATCGTTCGTGATTATATCCCTCGGAGGACTTCGTCTCTACTGCGGTCGTCGCAGAACCGGATGGAAAACTCGATTCTATTATTATATTGGATCTACGAGTTTTCTATTTCAGTGCACACGATGGGACTTACGGAGAGGTATAACTGGGAGGGAGAAAGAATCATATGTTTTCCGTGTGCGCGCACCGCGAGGAAGGTCACACGGCCAAGAGAGCCGTGGCTAATGACGACGACGACGACGACGTGTTCGTTGCGTTCGCTGGACCTCCGAGTATACAATAATGCCGCTGCACAGCTACACCGTGGCTTCACCTGTTCCTCCAACAGTAGGATGCGTTTTACTTTTTTTTCGTCTCCCGCGTATACCTCCCGTCCGTGCCTCTTGCTCTTTTGACGAGTATGGTGGATTTAAATGACGATTAAAAAACCGGTCACTACCTAACCGTTATGCGCGCGCGAGTTACACCGACTAAAATTACTGGTTCAGGTGCGAACAGCGCATTGGCAATGATAATAAAATTAAAAAAAAAAAAAATCAACACAATAATTTTACGAGGAGAACGGTAGAATTTTTCTTTCCGGTTCAACAGCTCGCGGCGGCCCCCTTATTATTATTATTATTATTATTGTACGGGGTACAGGCACTCGGTGGTTTTTTACATCTTAATTTTAAACGAATCCATAGTACATAAACGTGTACCTCTAATACATATAATGTGTATGTAATCGAAGTGAAGCCGTTACGCGCAACGAGTTATAATGCCGTGCAGGACGTAGGTACATACTACCTACATAATGTACACCGGCAGCTGTAGTTGTCCCGTTACAAAAAATATCAAGATATTAATAATAACTAGTATCAATACGCGTTGTGTTCAATTTCAAACAATTAAGTCCGCACAAAGACTGACGGGTTTTGAGGTTCTCGAATAATAAGTAGTTTTTATCTTTTAAATTTAATATTATTATGGCATCGCCGCGTCGATAAAACAAAACTCGTAATTTATCGTTTATTGTTACCTAATTAATTATGTTTTGAAAAACCACTGCATTTTTTTAATTACTGGTGGTGTGTTATAAAACCAACTTGAATCACTGATTTAGATTTAAATTCAGGAATGACCCGGGTGCGGATTACTGATATAGTTTTATTCATGAGTTTCAGACAAATTAATTTACATACGTTGACAAGTATTTTCAAAGTCAGTGCCGGTTATCAAAGTACGAATAAAAAAAAACGTAAACGGTCGTTGAGAAATAAAAAATGAAACGCAGGGCTGATAATGAGAACCTTTAATCAGAAACTCTATGGTCGATGAAATTGGATTTCGAAACTGGTTTCACTGGGAACAACCGGTTTTTTGCTAACCAATAATATTATACATCCGATGTAGGTATATACTCTTTGCTATGTTTTATCACCATCGCGCGTCTGTATGTTTGTTTGTACACACGTATAAATATTACTTTATACGTAAGTACGTGTGCGTGAATTACGATTTTAAAAATCTAAAACATATTTTAACTGAAAACGCGATATTTTTTATCCACGAAAATATTGATCACCGTACCCATATAACTCATGTCTAGAGGCGAGGCAAACCGGCTATGTTTTTTTTCTTATTGTCATGCGCCTAATGTTGATTTCATACAGAATTTTTTTTTCTTTCATAATATATTTCACGAACAAACTACGACAACAATAATACGACGCTCGTCGTATATACATAGGGGGTGGAAGACTGGTCACATACACGTATACATGTATTGACACACACCAGTACTTATCCGACGATTCTGACGGGATATCTGGATTTTTTTTAACTTTTTTTTTCTATCTTCGTCATTTTAGGTTTCTGGTAATAATTTTACCTTAACAATGAGGGGCGTTGGTTACCTGGGATGGGCCCTCGCTCCGTCGCTGCACGGACGCAATATAATATGTAATATGTACAAGGACGATTTTTCTCTTACCGTCGGCTTCACGGGTTACACAACATTTCTACAAGAAAATCGACATCGTATTATACGCACGTTATTCTTATTCTTCTTATTATTATTATTATTATACACTTACCGGTACGATGATAATAATAATTGCTCTTCGGTTATCACGTTGCAGACCCTGCAGCAGTGTTGGCAGTGTGATAAGGGAATATGTTTTGGCGTTTCTAGTTTCTATTGTATACTGATTAATGGTAATTTCAAAAGTAGAACCCGTGACGTTCGTACAAAAAAGCAAATCGTTTATTATTACGTGTCACGTTCTTTGCTCTACAGCGCACATTTGACGTACGGCGAAAAACAATTTTTAACTTACCGAAATCGGTTTCAAACGTATACATATAATATAATAAATGATCACATTTTAAACAACGTCCTATATATAATTACCGTTTTCCGTGCAGTATAATATTTTTCGCTGGTTTTCCACGGTCATCATTAAAATCGAACACGTCAATATAGGTACGTTTAGCAATAACGGGGTGTCGTTGTGTTCATATATTTTACCTAGGTCACTCGCTAGGCACTTATTTATCTACAGGTATATATATACTTATAACGCGTAGTCCTTTGTAAGTGTTCACTCAGGTGTCTCACCGATGAGTTAAACTATGAAAATAATTTCGTTGTTACATGTGCAACCACTGTAATTCGTGTACGGTCATTGTTTTACAATTTACTTAGAGTGAAAATGAAGAACGAATAATTTATAATTTCGCCGCCGTGATGCAACGATAAAACCGCAGTACCATTTCAGGCGGCTACATACCGTGGTGATGATATACAGTGTACACATACCTACAACTGTTTTGTTAAATGGAAAATACGTTTTAGCCCATGATCATGAGAGATCGGCGTATTATGTCATGTACGACATTATCGTTTATCACGTGTACGTACGACTTCTGTAAGACGATAAATACGATATACATGACGGCGAAACGGAAAATCGTAAATATTTCTGCAGGGTGTTCCGTTACGCTCAGTGTGTATGGGATAGGATTTCGCGATTTTGTTTTCATTTATCTGTGCAATTGCACAATCTACGGGGTCAGTTGACCCGTTCGGTACGTCATGGATTTCGACCGGGTAAAACGGCGGTCTTTACGCGCAGTGCGACCGGCCGTACAGGACGTATAACGCATCATGGAAACTAAGCATTTTAATATATTATTCGCATATAAAACATGATTCGGCGGAGACTTTGGTGCGTGCGTTCGCAAACATAATAATATATGTATAATACGCTCGTTGGCATCAGTCGCTGCAGCGGTACGCGTGCGTAATTTATGTAAATCGACCGCACGTATATATATATATATACCCCGCAGAAATCAAGACCTCTTTTCCACGTACTACGGGACTATTGTTTCGCTGCGTGTTTTTTAGGTGCGCGCACCTTATGGTAGATAAATACGCGCGTTTTGTTGACGTGGCGGTTTCTTAGCGACTATATTATTATTATTATTATTATATCGTACCTACTGGCTAAACGTTCAGCAGTTGATCGATCCTCTACCGCACCTCTTCCCGCCCCGTACACTCGCGAACGGAACCGCGCGAAAACGGTGCGACAATAAATTATTATAAAAACATAAGGTACACTTTCCACGTCGTTGGCGTGCACAACACTGCTGCAAGTACTTAGGCGGCTGTGCTCGTCAATTTCCACCAAAAATTCTCCCGAAATGTAAACAATACGTGTGTGATTTGCACCAATATTTTTCAAATGTGTTCGTAATTTGCGCCAAAATCAAAATCGACTATTTTTGTCGATGTAATGTATGATATTATTTTTGTCAAAAATAAATTAATCTATCTTACTTATAAAAACTACTTGCACTTAAAAGCCTCGTATAAACAGAGTCAGTTAAGTATAAATGATGTATACAAAATTTAAAAAAATAAACCGTTTTTTTTTGGTTGTCGGAATGATTGAATTCCACTTTATGTTTTTAATATTTTTGTTTTGTGTATTGTCTCGAAATCATAGAATTTAGAAGTCCCGAATTATTATCGTCTACAAAACAACAGAATATTTTACATTCGTGTATCCGACGTATATTGGTGCCAATCACATAACTTTTTTTTGGTGTAAAATACAAACTTCCATTTAGGTAGGTTAATCCATGTATTGTATATGCACCATATAGGTACTCTTGAATTATAGCAATGACAACAATGGGCTTGGACGGAGTTATCAGGAACGCGTTTAGGTGTACTACGGTAACTTCCTATATTATAATATACATACACTTGTGATCGGCATAAACAATCGGATAGAAAATATTCATCGCACACTGTATCCGGGTTATACAATTTTAGGAAACACACGCGCGCACCGCATCAAAAATACATTACACGCATTTAATATATTATTATTATTACTATTATGAATTTTCGCAAATATTTTTCATCTGTGAAATCGTAGAAACATGTGTGTACATTTTTTTTTTCTTTCGACAAAGTCATAAAAACGTGGGGGTCCGAAATCAAGACAGTAAATCGATTAGCCCGATTTAACTCGATTTCTAACCAGCAAAAAAAAATAAAAAATAAAAAATCCGTCATCGCTCTTCGGGCTCGCAACTGTAAATCCAATCCGATTGATTCATGTACTTACACCTGTACAGGTATATGAACACAGATAACTCCATTTAGTATGTTGTTTAATATATAATAAATTATATTGTAATATACCTATTTCATTTCGTTCTTCCTCTAGCTTTGGATCGGTACATACAGTCCAGTGTAGAAATGCACATTTTCGAACGGGTACAATAATATTAGGTATTTGTTATATTTCAAGGTGACCTTTCTCTTGTCGTTTTAATGAAATATTGCTGTTTGCCTATAAATGCGTCTAAAACACTCAAATCGAACATTTTTTATTTTGATAATATTGTGAATTTGGACATTGTGATGCAGTAAACAAAATCTAATTCCGATTTGCGATAACGCAAAAGATTATTTTCCACCGACGACCGCGACGTAATAGATTTTCATTTCATAGAGATGAATATTGCAGTCACCTTCGAGGTACCATGTAACTTGTTGTGAATACATAAATGACACGGACGACGGACAAGTGCAGTCACGGTCGTTGAAAATATGGCCGGTGCGCGAGCGAAGAGACGAAGGAAAATAAATACCTGTACCTACAGTACATTATTATACGTCCGATTAATTAATATCCTCATGCCCACGCGTATACTTATATAATATATAATACGATATGCTATTAAGTACGAATGCACGCGATAAATATTTTTCAAATATAATGCATACACTAGGGTATAACATAACATAACATAGTGCTGACTAATTAAATAGCTATATTTATTACGGCGTGCAATACAAATTAAAACCGATTTAATTATTTCTATTATATAAGTATAAATGTATAATTTATATTTTACAGTATTTACCATCAAACCTAAGAACATTTTATAATGTTCAACGTGATTTCTTATAGTAACAGTGATTAGGTAGGATACCTGGATACATTTCAAACAAGTGTTAAGCAGACAAAAACAATTAAGTTAATACATATATATATAATAATAAATTAGTATTTTAAGTAGGTACCTATACTGAATGCCAAAATAATAATTATTTTACTTTCAAGTACGTGCTGACGAAGTAGTTACTGTTTTAAATTATTCATTTAGCATATTTTGACGAAGTACCCTACCTCTGCGTGACTATATTATACACATAATGTCTATCATTTTTTTTTAAAAAGAAATTGCACCCATGAATTTGAAATTTCCTATAATATAGTTATAGACGCTCAGATTATTTAAATTTGTATTTTGTATGAATTATAAATAAATTACTGCGAACGTCCTAGGAAATAGTCTGCCCTCGAACAAATAAAACAAAAACACATATTTGCAAGTATAATGCTGAATTTATGATCACCGACATTTCATCGACGTTGATCTTTTATCTGTATTCGTTATAATATTCGGGTTTGGTCATATTATTTATTACACGAGAGTAATTATTTCATAATAATAATGATCATAAATTATAATGTAGATAGTAGAAAATATTTTAGCAGAGTTAATTTTTATAAATTCCATATTCGGACTTTCGATTACGTAGTGGATGAAATTGAACTAGATATTCGTATTATAATTTATTTATTGATAATCATTTTCGTATATCAATTCGAATAACGTACCGACTTAATACTCTCGTTTTATTAACCGTTTAAAAGTGTATCCAGAAAGAAATCACCGTTATACCCGAATGTATGGATCAAGAACGCCATTAAACGCCAACGTTTCGTTTTAAAGAATATTTTTTTCGGATAATTTAATGATAATATATATATACATATGTTTGCGGTCGTATTCAACCACAAAGCGTAAGGATATAAAATGGTGTTTAGCGAAAACGAACGGGAATATCGTGTTGTAAAAAGCTCTACCTTTAATGCTTAGCTTAGAACAATAATGAAATCAAATTATAATTTCATCCTATTAGCAGTCCAATTACTGAACACGTGCATAGTGGCTGGTACGTATTATGTCTATAATATGTCAGCGTTGCTCGCGGCTCGTTCCAATAGTAAAAAATAAATAATAATAAAAAATAAATGTTCATTCAATATATTCAAGTCGAGCTGTGTAGAATAATAATTATAAAACCCAGAAGTACGCGGTTGCTCGTTAACTTTTATTTTCCGTCTACCGCGAACCATTGTAATATAAAGTGATGTTAACCTGAGTGGTGTTGTTATTGAAAAACGACACGCGGACATTTATTTATTTTCCGCGCCGTACAGACGACGTATATATAATAATCGACCGATGACATACTTACGGTGGCGTCGGGTTCACAAAACAATTCAATTTTACCATTGGACAAGTGTAGTCTATATATATATATATAATAAACGAGAAGAGAAGTCTGCAAGTGTGTCACGTGGACACTGTATATGTATTACACGCATTATTGTGTACCATATAGGTACATACTATTAATATGGTATAGCGCGCGATCCGAAATCTGCTTCTATGAAGATACCATTCGTCACTTCGTCAGTGTGAACATAATTTTAGGAGATTAGAATGAAAAAAAAAAAAGAAAATAGTTAATGAGACTTGCTTTATACACGCAGAAGATTACAATGCGGACGGCAATTAGGTTTTTTTTTTCGATAATATTTTTATCCTAGTGATAATGCTGTTGTGGTCGAAAATTATTTAAAATTTATCCTACCTGTACGGCTGTACTATCTATACAATTTTTTCCGCTATTGTTATCATCGGCAGGGTAGATGCAGATTTTTAGATAGTGTTTTTACTATTTTGTTTTCGAAACCGATGTACGATCGGATATCCGGTCGGTCGGCTTGTTCGTGCGTCCGATGTGTGTCAGTAGCGACCGTGAAAATCGGACTTGTCCACACCACGCGCGCGGGCCCTCGGGGTAGGGGTGACCCAGTTATTGACCATGAAGAGATCACCAAAGCTTGGTGCTAAAAATAATTATAAATTTACGTGTGATAATGTGACGTATATTTATAGTGCGTTAGTATGAATAAAATTAATATATATATATATATATATATTATATGTTTTGGTTAGTATAAATATGTTCATGAAGTGACAGTGTGCTTAATGTTCGACCAATAACATCGATCAGAATAATATAGTATCATATTGTTGCGTTTTCTTTTAATTTTTATTGGCGATATTATTTTTTCAAAAGCGTCTAACCTACTTAACACTTTAACACATTTCATGCGTTATGTACCGGTTATGAATTATATGATCTATAAAAGAAATCAAAACCATCATCGATGTTGGTTTTTTTCTTCATTTTTTCATTTTAAACTGCATGTGTATACAATTCAAAAGGGTCTTGTCTTCATTCGTCAGAAATATTAAATACTCGTTTATATGTGCCTATAAGGAAGTGTAAATAATTTTTTTTGGAATATAATAAAAACGGTGTTGTACATATTATACATACTAATGACAGAAATATGAAGACAAACAAATTTTTCTGAGAACTTATAGAAAATGGAAAACTCTTGGCAAACCAAATTGTATAATATGGCATTATGCTGAATGAGTAGGACGTGGGTCCATTTAAAACGAGCTGATAGATTAGAAGAAAATAAAAGATAATATTTTGAACTTGCATTTAATTGCAATTAAGTGTTCCGATGTACAATGACGTGTGTCTGTCCTTGTTAATGTTTCACTGTCTCTCGTTTAAAGAGATTTTTGATACTCTTGCAGGAGTCATATGCACTTTTTTTGTTATATCGGTTTTGTTTTTCATTACTATTTATAGTTCATAATGACAGCAGGTAATTAATTTAGGTCATTAATTAATATAATACACTTTTAAATTATAATATTAATTAAAAACTCATCAATAAGTTTAGGGATATAGACAAACTATTTTTACTATAGTTTTTTACTTCATTATATTTTCTAATTATTTAACTGAATATTTATGAATTATATTTCATAAGAGTGATGCAGTTAAGCATTATCTTTTCCGTAAAAATTATTTCATTTTGTAATAAAACAATCCAATTATCATCAAATTGTTTTTTAATTCTATTCGTGTCTGTGCTTATTATTAAAATTACAATATAGATTAATTATACATGAATAATAACAATTAACAAGTCGGTAACTTATAAAAATTAATATATTTAGTTAATTAATGAATATATAAACAAATTTAGTTGGATACTTACATACAAATTCTTATTTCCGTTACTTCATAATTTTATTTTTGGTTTGCGTAAATGACTTTGCACATAGCGAGAAATTATGATGTTAATTGTTCTTTTTTTATGATTTTGTGAAGGTGCGTGGCGAAAAATAACTTTAAATAAAGAAGTGAAACATATTATTTCCAAACATTGAAATGCAAAATATTTCATTACAAAGGCACGTAATATACAATAGAAATTTTCTTTTTTTTGTATCTTTCGTATTGGTAAATTCATTTATGCGTATTTGGTAACCACACCAAACTCACAATAGTATTACGGGACTCAATTTTTTTTTTTTAGTCTTTACTTATAATATGTGTGATTGCCGATTGGATGAGCAATACTATAATACTTATTTTTCGTATGATTTACACATATGAATCACACATAATTTTGAGTGGTTAGTAGTATAATACATACATCTATATATAGGAACTAAATGTGTGTAATTTTACGTAAATACATTTTTTAAATTTCTTATCACATCGTATGGTCGAATCCATCCAGTGATATATCAACTGTCGTTTGTCATTCAAGAAAAATATAGTTAATTTATTATTTAAATTTTAGACGATTGCATATTATAACCAATAGTGTTTGTTTTACATAGGATAGGAACCTTTTCCTCGTCCTAAGATTTGAAATTATAATGCTATACGTTGTCCTTAAAGTCTGTGGTATGCGAAATTGTTAAAGAATAAAATAATAATTATCGTAGAACCTTAAACCATGAATTATAATTAAGATATCATGTGTACGCTATATCGGCATTACGTAGCTATTATTTTTAATTTGAAAAGGAAATATTGATTAACTATTGACTATTGTTATCCTTCCACATACTATCATTAATCACGTATATTGGTTAAAGGCACGTATTACAAATTAGGTATAAATTACATCGTAGAATTTTGTGAACGTTAATGTATACTTGCGCAGCTGTATATCTGTATATCTGGATAAGTATAAAAATACCCTCTGGAATTATAAAAATGATTGGTATATAATATGTTTTTACAGCATTGTTTCGCGTGCTATATGTGATTATAGTGTTTATAAAGCGATTTTTTTTCTAATCAAAAACACGAAAAGAAATATCAAATATCAAACGAATAGTGTTTCAAATAATCCGCGATAAACTTAAAACGTTTCTTTCGCACGGAAATATTTTCATTAGTACTTCATTATTATGACGGATTTTTTTTTTCTTCTAAAGACATGTTAGTATTGTCTGCATTTGAATTACATAAGGTATGTGTGTAGTCTCTCAAGATTACTAACAGTGTGAATTTTTACAGTAATTGGACTAAGAACGAACGAGTTTAGTTTATTTTCAATTTTTTTTCATTAGTGTCATAATAATTTACCACCATCAGCTCGTTTTACGGAAAAAAATAATTGTGTAAAAAAAAATAAAAAATAAAAAATAGGGTGTACTGACGCATTTCGAAAGTCATTATTTTGTTTGGAAACAGTTTTTTTTTTTTTTCACCGTCATGTATTCTTCGTTACTAAACGTTATTTCAATTCGAGAATATTAAACTGCCAGCTAATCATTATTGATCCGGTCACATTTACCGTGGTACAGTAACCGTACAGTACATAATTTTACACGTGTGTGTGTGTGTGTGCCGACGACGAAAAAATCTCGGCTTGAACGGCTGCGGCTGCGAGAAGTTAAACGCACGAGAAAGTAACGTTTAATTAACACGACTGTCGTAATTATTATCACGCCGCTCGGCCGACGTGCGAGTGGAATCTGCGCACTCGTATGTGCTATCCCCGACTATTTGTCCCTTTTTAATTGAACTACATTATAACAATAATATAATAATAAAATTGAATTCCCCGCCGGGGAATCGTTTCCAATTAATCGCGTCGTGTACACACGCGCGCATAATATACGTACAACATGTACACCCGATATATAAAGTCACTAATTAGTCAGGTTGGTGAACCCTTTTCGGTTAGCGTGAGCCGTCAAGGTCGGCACTGCGGGGTATACGCATCGCATACTTTCGTATAAGGTATGTAACATAATATTGTTATACACGTATTATAAGGTGACGCGTGTGCGCACGTTACATTATTGTATTATATACGTAGTGCGCGCGCGTAGAAGAACCGATTCGATGGCTCCTTTGTGCGATTATTATTATTATTATTTAAAAAAAAAGGGTAATACGCCTATGCGGCTGTTATAATACGGTATAGTATGTGTTTATTACCGTGTTCGTGTGTACACAATAATATGCGTGGATGACGTAGAAAACGCGCGCGCGCACTCGGCGGACCCTTCTCGCGGACAGCCGACGCCGCTGACTACGCACCAAGAATGCGCCCGAGCACGCGTCTCATGATAATAGTACACAGTGCCTAATACCTATGCGTGTACTGTGTAGCGTTTGTTTGCGCGAGAAAATATAGAAAAAAAACTGTTATGCGCGTGCAACATAATGTCGTACGGTACAGTGTGTACGAAGGTGAAATCTCGGTGGGCAGAAGAAAATAAACGTACCCTCGAAACGTTCAAAGCTATGATTTACCCTAGGTGCATTTGATGACTCACATTTTATTATTCTCGTGGATTTGGTCTACCTGCAGTTAAATCGATCGATTTTACCGTACGCGTAACGATTCGATTGTTCTGTTCGCGCGTCCACGGGTCGGTAGGTGTACACTGTACGTGTATGCGATGTTTTACTCGTTATTCGTAATTATATTGTGCCGAACATCGCATGAGATCTGATTTTGCAATTCCCTCTTAGCACACTCTCCCGGAGATTTCCTGTCGCCAACGATCGTTTGTCACAATACGCCGGTATTCGGTGGCGCGTCGCCAGAAAAATACGTTCCCAGGGGGGAAAGAGTGAAAATAAATCCAAAAGTGAAAAAAAAAACCAATAACGCCCGTATTCGAACTAATCGCGGCATAATATATCGTCCGTCCGTCCGTCGTCGTATCATACGTGTTCGCAAACGAATTACGACCAATCTGCTGCAGACGGTATGGCGAATTCTCCGAGGAAAACCGTTGATGTATACACGCTTCGTCCCGACCGTTTTTCAACGTCGACGGCGGTTTTTTTTTTCTTCAAACAGTTGGAGATGTCAAGCATCATGTGATTCGTACAACGTACACAAATCACCGCTGCACTTGACGATTTAAAACAGCAGCGGGTCGACACAGCCAGCAACCCGCATACATCCGATTCGTGATTATGCTCGCACCGTTTTACAAGAGTCCACGCACCGCCGCAATGACTTGCAGACTTTTCACAGTTTCGGACCACAATTCTGACAACACGTTCGTACGAAGTTTTTAATTTTCTACATCGCGAGTTATTTTTCTAAACACGTCATCTGATCTAGGGGCGTTATAGTCCGTCTATCAGTCACGACGCCCTATCGAAACATAAACAGACGTAGTCGTCAGAGCGGATTTTTTTTTTTTTTTACATATTACTCGTGCGTTACACGTACGTACACGGTCGCGCATGTTACGTGTGGTCATCGAAGGTTGTACTTCTTTTTCCTGAACGGTTATTGGTCCCTATACGGTCCTGATAAATCTACAGCGCGCGGTATGATTCGGCGACGGCCAATGCGTTGGCGCGCACGAGCGTCCCGTCGAAAACCGCGCGTCGTTTGCACGTCGTTTGTTCGCGGAAAATACGAACGTTTTAAACGTTTCAGAGTCCAACATCCGTTTCGCGCGATTCGCACGCGCGCAGCGGGTAGGCATGTGTAGGCCGCGGTGGCGACAGAAACGACACAGCAGTTCGCTGGACGCGGAGTACGCGCGCGCGCATCGCGCACGAGTGGGATCTGATTCCGCTAAGATGTCGTTTTGCGAGTGCGTGCATTGTGCGTCGGTTCGCGAACTCGAAGAATCGAAGGCCTCGTGCACAGCGTTGCATTATTCGTACACCGCTCGGTGCGCACGGCCGAGTGACGTCTTACGCCGTGGTCGTCACGCGTCTCGCGTACACAGTATTTCTCCGGGATTCTCGTCCGAATTCCGCGTACCGTATATTATTGCTATCATCATCGTCACTATAATAGTGTTGCATCAATTACTCGTGCTGCGCGTATAATATAACATGTATTCATAACATAATGTATTATAACATTATAATAGATACGGTCTTTTTTTTTCTCTCCTTTTTTTTTTCTTTCTTTTTTTCGTGACAATAATAATCATATTAATAATATAACGTTGCGACCTATAAATGTTAATAACCACTGGACCGGTGGGTGTTCGCGCGCGCGCGCGCGCGCGTGTGTGTGTACGCTCGTGCGCGCGCTATCGTACGCGAGTAAATCACTTAACTCTATAAAAAGAAGTGTCTAAACTAATTCTTCCGGCCAATTTGGTGGTCATCGCTCGTGTACGCGCTCTCGCCCGACCTTACAATGCGATATTAATAATAATAATAATAATAATCCGTCCGTGCCTAATATACGACCGTTGTCGCCCTCCGGTGGCTGGATAAAAATACACCTCATTGACCACGTTCACCGCTGCGGTCGGGCGGCACATGTTGTCGATTGTTATTACAATATTATATATTCGTCTCGAGACGCGATCCGCCCGCGTTCGCCCCGTTCTCGAGATATCCGTTCGACAGACACCGTCCGCGGTTTTCTTCTGCTCGGCCCCACCGACGCAACAATGCGCTTTCCGCGTGAAACGTTTCCGCGAGAAACGGTGACCACCGCGGTGTGAACGCCTCTCGCGTCCGGCGATCCGAACCCTCTCGGGCGCGTATACACACCACGACGATAGTAATGCTAATAAAAATAATAATCATAATAACCATTTGACGACACCGCACACCAAACGTGCACATAATGTACATATCGTTTGTGCGTAATCTATTCCAAGGCTAGAACGCGCCGATTTATTTTTCACCCCGACCATCGGCGTCTTCGACTTTAAACGTCAGACTGTGATGTAACCGCTGACCCGCAACGGTCGTACAACCTGAATATAATGTTCGCGTGTCATCGGAAGGAAGGGTTCACGGTTCGAGTTTGGGTTTTATTTTAGGATGTCGTGTCGAGAAACGGGAAAAGCATTATTATAACAACGTTTTATATATTCAATTTATATGCATTAGCCATTAGGTATAATATGTGATATAAATGTACGTGTAAATAGGTTATACGATGTTATAGAGGGGTACTATAGGTAGAGTCGGTACCTAAAGGTACACCGCATATTTATATACTTTAGGTATGAAGTTTTAATATAAATATAAGGTTATGGGTATAGAGTTAAAAGTAGAGGTATATACTGTATAGGTAGAGGTAGACGTATACCATTTGTATCAACGCGGTCTTATAAGATATTCGTGTTAATTGTCCCCCAATGCAGATCGCTGCGTTTATCGTTAGTCGTTACGCACCGTCCACCGATCTAACTTTACGAACTGGGTGGCCGAAATCATCGTAAACACGCTATTATACGTACCTTGTATTACCTAACGCAGTAAAAACTGACTTTACTGGGGTACTCCGACACGAAAACATTTGTGTGTGCGAGTGCGTTACTTGTGCAATACGATGTGACGTGTAGGTCCTATAGCGTTTCGAACGCGGAATACATACGAACTTGGCAAACGACGAAAAAATCTCGTTAACTGCGAACTATTAATTAAAATTGCCCACTTGATATTTCGAGAAGTCAATGGTCTATAGTCGGTCGTTATTGCCAATTTGAAGATTTCGAACTCAATGACGCATTAAATCAATTACGTTAATGTCTGGGTAATAAATACTAATCACAGTTATTAACAGTTATATCAAATCATTTACATAATTCGCTTGTACCTATTTCGAATTACGTTAAATATAGTAGGTAGCGTTATATAGGTGTACACAATAATATGATATATTGACTCAAAGTGCATTTTATTTTAATTATTTATTATAGTAAAAACATTTAATGGCTTAGAAACTAGAAATTTAATAACGCCTAAGAGGGATAAGAATGTGAATTGTCAGTAATTGCATCTCTTCATATTGTTTAATATTGATGAATACCCCTTAATGTTGTATTGTACTCTACACTTTGAGATAATATTATATTACAAGAATGTGTAGATAATTGAAACATAAAATTGAACCAATTTAATCACTAGGTAGCAAAGAAATTTAAAATTAAAACCTTAACACATACAGGTTTTTCAGATGATTTTTTCGTGATTATTTAAAAAAAAATGTGTGTTGGAATTGATGTCTATTAATTATTAATGTTACATTTATATATGCCTTGGACCGTGGGTATTTTATTATGAAATTATTGACCATTTATATAAATGCATTATTTGGAGTTATTTGGGTAATAGAATCTATAGTTTTTAAATTAAATTTAGTTTATTGTTTTTATTTTTCAATCATATTATTCAGTCAAATTAATATATTTTATGAAGATGTTATTAATTAAGATGTGGTGATATTTTGATAAAAATTAAATACTTTACTCGAAGAACACTGTTTGAATTTTGTTAAAGAAAATACAAGTATAATTAATAAAAATTAGACATTTTATTATTGTACATTTCATGCATATGATAATTAGAAATAATGAGCTAATCAGATAATCGAATATACGTGTAATATATTTTATACATACTTGTACAAATGTATCTACTATATCAAGTATATAATATACTATTCAGGTATGTATTTACGGGTTCTGTACACATATTATTTTGATTATTTATTTTCGTAATCTATTGGCTTGTAGAATGTTCATGGTTATACGAAATATGTTCGTACTCAAATATTGCAGTTTTGACCATTAGACTGAAGAGTCATGAACTATAATGATATTTCATAACCTAACAACAATATTCTTGAAATATGACTGGAATACAATGATGATTCAGACATACTAGTAGAAAATATTCGGTACATCAGTATAGATTATTGCTTATTGGCAACCTAAATATTATAATATACCTATTTAGTGTCTGTTCGAGAAAAATTTAAAATTATTACAAAAAAAGTATGTAATTATATAAAATACTATTATTATTATTGCTAACTTTCTTTTTTCCTATATTTTCCATGTAATTTTATGTACTTATCTCCGTTTGATAAACTACGTCACATTTCCTCAAAATTTTACACCATTTATCTGTGAAATCATTCCGTAACATTTCTAACATTTTTTGGATCGGAAGATAGTTTTTTAAATCACGTCGCCCACATTTATTATAATCTTTGAGTTTTTTTTTATTTTCATTAACTCCACCGATTTACAGCATTTTACGTATTGCTATTAACAAATTCAACAATTCAAATCATTCGCCTTTAAATGTTTAGATTTGCTCTTAAACATATAGCAGCCGCTATTATTTGTAATTGGTCTGATTTGATTATCACGATCAATGAAGTGACCATAATGGACGGGTACACAGTTTAATCGACAGGTGCAGCAGTCGATCCGAGTCGTGTGCTTTTCGTATTATCCACGATGATTTTCGTGGTCATATTGAGCACGTGTGGGTGTGCGTGCGTGTGTGTGTGAGAGAGAGAGAGTGTGTGTGTGTACCGTTACGAGTTTGCAGAAATCAGTGCCATACGGGATGTAACGTGAAAAGGGTAATCGTCTCATTAGGTCTCGTGCGTGTATATAATTACGATTGTCGGATGGTTATACCGCGACTGACCGACTACCGGCCTCGGTGTACACGTGTTCATAGTTATACACAGTCGATTTATACAAGTACGCGAAACTCGGTAATAATAATATAATAAATGACAACGACGACGATAATAATAATGATAATAATAATAGACGGCCGTTATTGTGACGAGCGGAATGTGTACAATATCGATGAAAGAAAGTGGCTCATTAACGAGGGTATTATTATTTTAATAACAGGACATGCTTTCTTTATACACACACACACAAATGTAGAACATAAATATGCGTGTGTGTATTAGGGTTAGAAAACGATCGGTATATTTACATGTTAAACATTATATGGTGTTTATCGTGGGGCCTCCGCGGTGGCAAGGAACGGCGCACGTTCTGCCTGCAGGACGATTATTGACGATTTACTGCGTCGCACTTGCAGCGTCACCAACGATGGACCAAGGACACGTCCGCTATCGATCCGCACGTGGCGCGTACATCATAATATGAAATAACATACTATTTCGTACAGTGAGGTGTAAATAAAACAGCAGTATATATAGTCGCAAAGCGTAAACCTGCACACGCGCACGCGCCTGCTCATTTGACGTTTTAATGACTTTTTTATAGTCACGCGAATATTTTCTTTTTTTCCTACTGCATCTCATATTCTTACAAATATTTCCCCCCCCCCTCTCATTGTAATGGTGGCCCATGATGACGACGCGCGTTTTGGACGCGTTTCCACGTATCTGCAGTCGCCGGACGAATACCACCGGGTAATTAAGTTGTTCATAACGCACGCAAATAGTCTCTGCCGACGATGTTCGTTCTCGTCATCGTCGTGATCGAATATTACACCGCGATGAAGTGTCGCGGCGTGTACGGTCTACAGGTGAGAACCGCGGTGCAGCTGCAGTTGCAGCGTAATGTATGCGCATTATTTCCAGCGCGGTTTACCGTCAAATATTGTTATAATGATGGTGACACCGCGGCACAACAATCGCCACGCAGAGCCGGAATATCGTATATATTGATATTATTACCGTCCGGGGCAAGGTCGACCGCGAGAAACGAGCCGACTCATACTCATAATATTATTATCCTCACCGTATACGGCGTACACCCCCCTGTGCCGTCGCTTTGTAGACGCTTGGTCGTGCGCGCTACACACAACCCCCGCGGGTCGACGTCACGTGAGATTTAATTATTTATCGCCACGTGCGTGTATGTATGCGTGTATATGCGTGTGTGTAACAATAACATATTTTTTACAATATAAAACGTCACGGAGTACAATAATGTTAGACTTGCAAGCGTGTGTATATCGTGTACACTGCGGCTGATGGGGACTCGTCTATATATATACACACACACGCACGTATACGTATTATAGGTACGTCCTGCGGCGACGGTTTGTTTACTTTGCGCGCGCTAGTCCTTGACTATATTATAATATTACGGAGACGGACGAGTGGTGGCCGCCACCGATTTCGATCGACGCGCGAGATCTCAACTGTTGTGTCAAAGTAAAAACGCAGTTCGCCGACACGAAAAAAAGAGTCGGCGTCGGTAACTTAAGCTACGGGCCCGTCAGTACAACGCAATATGCGGTATTAAATACACGTTTAATATACGAACGACGGAGTTACGAAATTCGTGTGTGTCCGTGTACAAAGTTTTTAGTTTTTACCGCAGTACACGTGATCATAATAGTGTATACTGTTATGTAGGTTAGAACGTATCCGATGAAGTGCGCAATTGCCAGCGCGTAATCTTAGAACGATATAGATCTTCTATTTTGTATTATAAATTATGCTCGTATGGTTTCTCAACAATGAATCCTCCGGGCAGTCGTGTCGGACGATATCCGTAATACAATCGGTTGTACTCTCTCGTTCCCCCCGTGTACAACAAGTATCCGGTGCAATCGACTGATGAAAACGGTGTATAATATACCGGAATTACGCGACGGAAGATTACGTTGTTGTTATGTTGCGTTTACGTTGCATGCGCATACGATTGTGATTCGTGGTGCAATATTGCTCAATAATTTATTCGCGTTGAGCGACAGTATGTACATGTGTATATGAACACCGAGTGGTCATTAGTATTAAATACTTGTTATAGTGGTTGAACTATCCGGCGTTGTCGGTGAAAAAAACTATTAGCGCAACTCCTTTCGGCTGCGACTCACTATGAAAGCAAAGCCTTTTTAAGCGCGAGTTGTCCCCAATAACGGTTCAAATATTTTGATTACTTGCTTCTCTGCTAAACATGAAATGGCTAAAGAGAAAATGTAGAGAAAATTATACTTGACGAGTCTCAAATAATTTTCATGGTTGTTTTAAAATTACTATGCTCTCTACATGTTCTCTAGGGACCACATTTTTGGTCTTATATTAAATAAGAAATCAAAGAAATCGTAGTTCGAGAAGCGGCGCAGAGAATAAGTGGATAGTTTT
The DNA here is from genome assembly GCA_949715065.1 of Periphyllus acericola. Classification (NCBI taxonomy): domain Eukaryota; kingdom Metazoa; phylum Arthropoda; class Insecta; order Hemiptera; family Aphididae; genus Periphyllus; species Periphyllus acericola. The sequence goes on from OX454272.1 coordinate 8,948,245, forward strand.
CCACACTCGATATACGTAGTGCTCGACAACCACAACTACCATCACGTGTGTGTCCACGTCATTTCGTTCGGGTGGTATACACATTCCTAACGATGTTTCCGACCTGCGGCACAACCGGAGAATTTGCATTATCTCTGTTGTTTAAATAGGTATGGGTAGACAAATAAAATATAGATTACCTCGTTTATTAAACTCGCGCATTTTAAACCACAATAACGCATCCTTATATCTCTACAGCGAAAACATAGGCTTTTCATATAAAATTACGATAGCCTTTAGACCGCCTTGTGTGGGCCCTGTCACAAAATCCGTTCTCAGCTAACGTCTCCTACACCTACAACTACCTACCTGCCAAGTTTCAGCCGCATAGGTCGACTAGTTTTCGATATAATGTATACAATACATTTTATGCGAGTATACCTATCTAGTGCCGTTTGCGCAACGTTACGTCGTACTCGCAAAACGTTTTTATACAAATCGCTCGAGTGTAATTATTGTTGTATACGCATTATACTCGTCCGGTGTTTTTGCGCGGAACAGTATACGTTCGCTCGGAACAGACTTGGTCTCGCGTGACGGACGTGTGCATTGCATATCGAAGTACCGTATATACATAGCGCGTTTGTAGCAGATTCGCATGATGAGGGGCAGCATCAGGGAGGGGATACCACGAGTGCAAATAGTATGGTTGTGCAGCTGTACAGTATATATAAAATGACTAAGGTATATGTACCAAATGTTAAATATATGTATGTAAATTAGAATATTTGCCGGCGGGAAAGTCTACATAATAGTGTATGAAAACGGCGGTTCTTCATGGGTGTTTTTTGCGCCTTTAACGCGTGCGCACGCGCACATCAGGCCTATTATTCGGAATTAGAAATCTCCATGCGCGTTCAATTATTTGTTAGCTATGACTGCAGCGCGCCCAGTTCACATACACACTCAGCGATTTTTACCAACAGTGAGTTCCCCGGGACCGGAGAGAGAAAACGAGACCGTATCACGGCCAATTATCCTGCGCTTTTCACCGCGGCTAACCCGGAGCGAAACACACGCGTGTGCCGAAAAATCAATATAATAATCGACGTGTGTCGATATGATTGCGTCACACTGTATAATCAATCGGTCATCCGGGGGAAAGTGCGCGATGGATTCAGCATGCGAGCTGAACGATTTTTTTTTTTTTTCACGTTCCTAAAGCGAGAAAAGCGTCGCACGATCAGCACATAATGGTCGTGGGCCGAAGGCGCGCATTATGTGTTCGCGGTTTTATTTCTTGTACGTGCATATAACGTGTGTGTGTGTGCAATAGTTTCATGAAATACTGATAAACGTGATGTTGTTTCCGTTTGCATACGTCATATAGTACACGACGTGAACTAGAAAACTTATTCAATCGACCGTGCGTATATATACTTGCCAATAGGAAACCGTCGCGGAGATTCGGTTGTATTTTTTTTTTCTCGGCGGTCGCGTGTCAAACGAACAATAACGCGCAAAGTGTAAAATAAACGTGTACGATTGTTCTGCGCGCGTCACAACGGCGCACCGTAGCGACACCCGATGTACATAAATTAATATCGACGCGTCCGACAAAATATAATAATAAACGATGCTACGAGACCCGTATAAAACGGTTTCGGCGGAGTAACCCGCGAAACCCAAAGCTGTCTGTAATGGGAATTACTGATATTACTGGAGATAAGCCGGAAATCTGCGCGGAAATCTGTGCCTCGAATGTGTTCATTCGCGACTCGCTACCGCAGTCGTTCGCCCCTGGGCATAATATGGTCGACAGCGTTTTGCCCGGTCGACGCATCGCCGGCGTTAAAGTCACCGCGGTGTGTTATTAGTCGATTTCGCCGAGTGGCAAATACTACGCGTTAATATTATGAAAACCGGGTTTACTCGGTCGCGGAAGACAATGGATATTCGGTTCGTCCCGGGCACTGCGTGCAGCAGTCGCATTGTTTCTCCGGTGGAGTGAAAAAACAAAACGCGTCTATATTGTATGCACGCATCGCGCAAGTGCACCGACTAGTTTTTCGGCGTGACTGCTGCACTCGGCGCCCGACAAACGTACATCCTCCACCAGCCTATCTGCACGCGGAGTACCTATATAGTGAGACGGGGCCATAAATGTCAAATTTTCCACATTACGCAGTGATTAAAGTTCAACAAATGTTTGTAGCCTGTGACGTGATCTTCGGTCGAAAGATGAACGTATGCGTAAATTACTATAGTTATATGATCGTATATAGTTTAATAATTTTAACATGACCAATACTGTGTATCGAATAGGAACTTTAACGTCGTATAGTATATACTTCTTGTACAAACAACTTGTTCACTCCGTTGCCATGACAAAGGGCGTCAATAGTCATTATTATACGCGCATTCCCCCGAGCATTGATTTTTTTTTTTTTAAATGTATTTCGCTTTTATCCAAGACGTTGGCAGCAAAGCGGAAAATCGATTTACTTGTAAAATAAATCGTAGAATTAATGTTAAAATGTCGATGTATAAATACATAGAAATTCTGCGAAATTTTTTCGAGTGACTGCAGCTTTTATGTTACTCGGGCGAATAAGATTTCGCAGTGCGCACGGTTTTAAGCTTTACCGTTACACGCGGATTTTCGGTTCCCGTGCAGGCATATCTGTGTACATAATGTGGTACGACCGCGGTACACACGAACTGCGTATTGTGTGTACGCGTGGGGTGACTGTTAAGAAAAACGTCGCGCGCAGTCATCGTCACGTGTATTATTGTTGTGCACGAACACTGCACGCCACGTATCGATGTATTCTAATCGTTCCCAATATTCACGACGGCCGTATATCTCACGAATAGATTGTACTGTTACATGGCAAAACAGTGCGTAACAGCTCGGCAATCGTAAAGTGTACACAAACACTCCACGCGCGCGCGCGGAGAGAGAATATATTCGGACTAATGGTTTTGTTGTTTTCGACATTAATTCTCACCGCCGCCGCACGCACACCGTGTTCGTATTTATTGTTAGGCCGATAAAAACTTGCCGGGTTCGTGTACAACACACACTCGTATTAATGGTGTAATAATATGATAAATACATATAAATACACATACGGTGTCGGTTGTTGGTGTTTGTGTGACGTGTTATAGTGCGCTGCAATTGTATAATAATAATATGTGTACGGTGGTGACCAAATGGTTTTCAACCGAGTGCGTGCGTGTGTGCGTGCGTGTGACGTGTATGCGTTTGTGTGTGCGCGTGTGTGTATTACATTATTATGTATACCTACTCGGCGCAGCGTCGTGTACCCGAAACCCCCCCCCCCCCCTCTCCGCATTTGCTCTCCCTGCCGGGTACAAAACCAGTTAGAGGTCGGCTCCAAACAGTTGGGTGTGACCCGGGGAACCGGGTGAACGAACTCCGCACTCGGGTTGGATGCAGGTCATGTCTGCCATGAGAAAAGAAACCAAAAGTACAGAAAATCAATAATAATCCGAACTTGAACGCGGGGAAGTTGTGATTTTAATTAAAAATTAGTACGGAACAATCGGGACGACGTCGTCGACGGATTCAAACAGTGTACCGTCGACGTGATGAAGCATAACGAATAAAAAACCAAACACACATTCAACCGTTTTGTAAAAGGTTTTTTTTTTTTTTTTTGGTACACATCATCATGTGTAGCAATACGAGTTTTATGCGCTGTCCTTCATCAATCTCCGACGCACTTACCTATTCTATTGTCGATGGATGCTTGCGTGTGTGTGTGTGTGTGTGTACGTTTCCTGTAATTACCGTGTTTGGTGGCCCTTTAATATTAATGAGTTGTAATGCACTCTCCCTCGGCCACGAATGTTATTTCGGTTTGTTTATCGACGTTCACATACGCCGTCCGCATTCCGACGCTCACTAGATTTTATTGACAACTGTACCATTATTTTTTATGCATATTCATATTATTCGTATCGTCATTATTATTGTATCAAACCGAACGGACGAATTTCATGACCAACACAATCCGTGGTGGCCCACATACGAAGCACTGAGAGTTGCCGCCGACTGATACTGTACATATATATTTAAGTTCTACCCGAAACGAAGTCACGTAGTTGTATATTGAAAACAACTTAACCGTCAAGTGTTGATCATTAATCAATTAAATTAAATGAAAACCCTTTTTTTCGACACATTTTTCAATAAACAGTGAGTGCTTACAAATCTTTAACCTAACCTAACCAAATGGGTTGTGAAGTTTTCAATAACTGAAATTTAAAATAACTACGAACGAAAGTAGGATATCAAAGCAATGATTTTTTTTTTCCTCCATTTAAATAATACGCGTTATGTTAATTAAGTGGTCTTCTAAAACGTGTCGTATACTCAATTGGCCCAAATAGTGTTTGCGTACGTCATCCTTCAAACGCCGCCATATGTTGTTGGGTCTATAAAACGTATACAATTGCCATGGAAAAATTGAATCAAGTTAAAAAAAAAACTTTTGATGGATGGGCCCTTTGTATTTTGACCGTTCCGCGTGCGTGTCTCCACTGTCTGGGCATAAGAATGTAACTTGCACATTATGTCGAAATATTCGTAAGTAGAACGTCGTTAAATTCAATTTACACGACTTTTACGTTTTGTAATAAGTGGCTATCAACGTGACGACGATATACGTCGTGAAAACGCCACTAAATGCCTACAACTACACTAATATACTATGGGTGTAGTAAATGCACGCTAATGTATAAAGTCGTCATAAACGCGTAGGTAGTCCGAGGATTAACGCGAGAAAGCGAAAATGATTAGGAATCTCGATTCGGCGTCCCAGCGATGTTTTTCGACAAGAACCCAACTATTCTAGCTGGAAGGAGTATTAAATGATAAATGCTGAACGTCTTCGATGTCCGGCCCGACGGTCGTTTCACCGGAAGATAACCGTGTTCCGTCGCACACCGCGTGAAATGTTGGAAAATCTTTCGTCAAATGTTTTTATAATACACGCGTACCTCACGTCCATTAGTGTACCGCAGCAGTCGGAGCGTATGAACTAAGCCTTAATGTCTTCAAATGTTTGGTTAATGTATTCTCGAGCACGGCTTGAAATCGGTGACACCGATATTTCGAAATAAAACATCATTATACCACAGATTAAATGTATACACATAATATAATAACAACTATTAGACGGGTTGGCATGCGGTACGCGCATCGACGTGCGCACGGAATGAAGTATAATGTCAAATTATGTTTTCTATACTTAAAGAATTTCAGGGGAAAAAACACATACTGCTGGTCGTGTTGTTTTCATTGCGTTCCTTCGAACCATACCTATATCCGGACGAACACGAGTTTAAAAATTCTGTTTACTTGAGCATCGATTGTTTAGTCGCCGGTGGTGTGTCATGTGCGTCCGCAAAACTAATTATTTAAAATTGGCTCGTTTAGTAATGTGGAGCCGGTAAAATAATACGATTTTAAGTGCGGGTTCAGTTTTTTTCAACTCCATGACGTCACGTTCGGAAAATCCACTATTCAGGTTGTATTTCTTAGGCGCATAAAAACCGGCTGTTAATATAATCTACGTGTTCTTATAATGCTACTTCTTATTTCACTCTGACCGATCGATAGCAAAGCTGTTACGGTTTTTTTCACAACATGCTCTGGCACACTATACGTGTGGTATCTATCGAGTTTTCTCTTTTACGAAGACGAAACTAAGTCTGTGAAAACCGTTCTGAACGAATTTTTTTTGTTTTTTTTTTTTGCCATTTTTATGTCTTTCCACCGTAATTGCATTATAAACGTGCGATTTCTTGGGATAACCTATATTACATATATTATGTACGCGTATATGTATGTATCTAACTACACGTACATGTGGACTGGAAAAAATTACGAATCGTTACATTGTTGTGGTAAATTTGCTTTCACTCCTGATGACACCGAAGAGAGGTGAATGTTGTGCATTCTTTTTTTCTTCTTTTATTATTGTAAAACCGCGACGGCGGCGTAGGGGCCGAGCCGGGGGAACAGAGCCTTCGCCGCTCGTCACGACTATAGTGTGTGTGTGTGTGTGTGTGTGTATGCAAATATGAAGAACCATTTTGATAGGTATTTCCGACAAAGAGCACGTGGGGAGGAGGGGTAGGGGTCAACGTTGATGTGATGATGAGAAGGGTGAGGTGGAGGAGGAAAACGATTTTTTTCTTAAGATATGCAAGATGCCGAAGATACGTGTAGGTACACTATTGTACTCGGCGATTGATTAATCGTATCATATTGTTTAAGACTCATTGTGTGTGCGCAAGAGATTTTCGGCTGTGTCGTGTTGTTACATGATGAATTCGATCGTACACGTACACATGAACGCGAGAACAGATACACGCGGTTTTCAATTCAACGATTTTCAGCTTAATCATAAATATTGCACAATCGATTGCAATGTATTACAATTTCAATTTCCTCAGAGTTATTCGGCGAAATTCATGTAAGTTTCTTGTTTTACAAGTTGACCGCAAAAAAAAAAAAACCTATAATTACGCTCACGTGTTATATCATCATCAACTTTGTGTTCATTATTATTACCTTCCCGATAAAACCGTGCTCGGTCATTTGGAGATTAATTTTCTACCGTTTGACAGTGTAGGGGTTATTATTTTAAATTTCTATGGCATCATGTATTTCGTAGTGATTTTAAAATCGATTTTTTTTTCTGGTCAAAAAGTGTATTATAGATGTATTATAATGGAAATATCATCTAATTCTGCCATCACTCTTCGTTAATCGCAGTCATTATTGATTGATGATGATGGTATTACTTTTCGATGGAAATTTTCCAAGGCTTATTATTTTTATACATTTTTAGTTTTTATAAATATCAATTTTTATGTAGTGCAATCAATGAAAACGATACACAATGTACAGTCATGCTATACTAATGTCCTAGATAATTGCTTATTCGATTTTTCTCCATTCGAAACACGTAAGGAATTTATGTACTTATGTATTACATACGTTTTTAATGGATTAATCGGGTTTAATTTCAACGCTATCACTTGTATTATTATCTTTTTTTAAATCTGATATAATAATCCAATTCGATTTTTTCAAAATGCATCAAAAATGTAATTGATATCATTGCAGCGAGTTTTATAATTTTTGTATTTTTTTTTTCTTTTTGTAATTTGTTTGTCACGCAAACGCCTATACATATTTGTGTATATATACTCTACTCGCGTGTATAGTTACTATGTGTGCATCATAGGATCATTATAGTCACATTATATACTATATAGGTATAGTCATGGTAGTAAATTTCTTTCAGAGTCGGGAAAATACGGTTTTACACACCACCGCCATTCTACACGGTATCGTTACGTAAACAAGGTCAACAAATTTTCAACACAAGGACGATAGGATGAATAAAAATTGTAATCACCGAATTAAAAATTAAAACACAAAATACACCCACGTCGTCGAGCTGCTTAAATAATTTGTGCAGCTCGTACAGTAGTCACTACGTACACTCACTGTGTCGCAGACCGTGGTGTTGCTCATTTACCAATATGTATTATTCTACAAATGAATCCTACTGTTTATAGAGTACAAGGTGATCAGGGTGGACATTTATTATACACATCTAGCCTGTGTGTTCCGAGTGAAAATAAATTTAACGTTACCCTTTAGCGTGACAAGGTTGCCTGACACGTAGATAAGCACTCGTAAAATAGTTTTAATATTATAATAGTTTTAAAAAGCGATGGAATAATAAAAAAAAAACAACTGTATTATGCTATGTAGTATATTACGTATTATGTGTAAGCGTTCATAAGTTATGACTACGTTGAATACTCGTACATAAAATAACAGGATAGAATAACGAGTAATAATACCAATAAATAGTAGTGGATAGGACACCGTCACTGTTGTTGTTTAACCAAGATATCATATTTTCTTATTTTAATTTTTTAAACCGTTTAGTTTTTTATTATATTTATGCTAGATAGCACGGAGAGTTTTGTGTTGCACGGTCGTATAAAGTTAGTTTGTTTACAGAATAAAATATTATGTTTCGTATTCCGATAGTTAAACAATAATAAGTAAAATATTTTACATGCGCGCGTAGTATTTCCCATGTTAAAAATAACGTCAATTAACATATTCTTTTAAAGTCAACCGTCTTATAGTAATGTGTGTGAACATATAATATTATTTCTTATCTACATATAGGTAGAATTCATTTGACGTATATTTTATGCGGTTATAACCTTAAAACCTATATATTATAAAGATACCTATATAATAGAAGGTCAAACAGGTTTTTACTCGAGTCCAACCGAACACACACTGTTTTCAATTGTAAAAAAACATACTTATACGTACATAATATACGCGTTGATTTTTGTTAATAATTCTAAGAATATTCATTCTGTAGAAAACAACAACAATCATTTTGTTCGACCTAAAAATTACTTTTTTAAACTCCATACAATAAACTCACCTATATAAATACCGAAATAAAAAACATTCTGCTTCTATAGCTAAATTGTACAAACGCTATTGTATATACATATATATATTAACTATATTATTATTTAAACTCTACTCCTGAAACCGTCCATAATTGACGTTTGTTATATATTTATGTGCTATTATTATTTTACCAAACGATAATCTTATGACAGTTTTTTTTTTCTTATTGTAATGTAATATAATTGTCATTTAATGTTTTCATTTTAACAAGCTATTATATTCCACAGCAAAACACTACGACTACAATACAATACGAGTGCTTTACAATAAATAAAATTAACTATCAATGCCGTGCGGCGTGCACCATAAATCTATACTATTAACACAATAATAATGGAAATGCAAATTTATTAAAAGCAATTTATTCGTAATCAATGGACGATTTACAGTATCTAAAATGTGCAAACGTTACGAATTCAAGAGAGGACACGGCACGAACTATACTACCGGTTACTATTACTACTACTACTACTACAAATTACTACTACTGTACTACTACTGTTACCAACAGATACTGTACCTACGCGCGGTCCTCGTTAAATTCGCTTATATCATCATCGCGCGTACGCTTGCAACGGGTTGGCGAGGGACGTGACCTTTCGTCGTCAGATCGAAACCGATTTCTTAACGTAATATATTTCCATCGTCGTAACAGTAACATGATCGTTGCTCACCCGTCCGCAAGTCGCACGATCTCGGGCAAGAACGGCTCGCGAGGAGAAGTCAGGACACACTCGGGTGCAGTAATAGTTTGATAAATAATAAATAAGCCGCAGCTCGTCAAATCGAGTGGCATCGTTACACCGCGGGTGTCAAAGGCTATGCACACGCGTTTCACACGGACTTACTGCGACTTGCGAGTGAACAGCAGGTACTTCGACCGACGACGTGTCTTTCATATCAGTGCCGCAACTGTAGGTCTTAACCTAACCCGGTGCGAACAATTTTATAGGCCCATTCTGAAATATTATCACACGAAAAGGTTGTTCTTACGCTGTTGTTTCTGTGTATGTTCCATAGGAACCAGCCTCCATAGCTGAATTTGATTTTGTAACGTATAGAACGTATACGTAGTAACGTATATTTTAGCACTATTTATATTATTTAATCTTAAAGTAGCATTTAGTATGACAAGATAACGACTACATATTTTTCCGAAATCAAGAATTTCATCGGCGGTACACATTATAGGTGCAGTATGTGTTATATATGTACATTGAACCATTGTACATTTTTTCATTTACCTTTCGAACTTTATAATTGATTGCCTGCTCTCAAATAGTCTCTTTAAATATACGTATATAGAGCTCTACACATTTTGGGTCTCAATTTTTCCTAAACAGATGCTCCTCGGTGGTGCTGTGCACATCCGCACTCCTTCGCTAGTTGCAGCACTGGTTCACACACTACGCGTGGAGGAGATTTTCTCGTTTTTTTTTCCCTACGTGCCGGCCGTTCAACCACGTGTATGCGATATTATAGGAATATAATTATTAGCGTTATGGGCGCAACTTGTGTAACATTATTGGGAGGCCTTAAGTTAACCATGGGAGCTTTCACTCGGCTTTGCTCCCTCAATCCCAACATACCAATTTAGTTATTTCAAAAATAATTCAATAATATAAGCAATATGTCTTAATGAACGTTTTCATTCTTATTTTATACACTTCTTTACAGTGAATTCATTTTTCGATTAATTAATGCAAACTCGTTAAGAATTGTCGTGGTGTTTATTTTATTTAACAAACTCTTCCAACTCTTATTGTATACAGATTGGAAACACAGGTTCTTTCCTTAACCAATGTTTTACCCTTCTCATGGCTGAAATTAATGACTTTTCAGAAGCAAATAATAAAAAGTAATAATCTGGACCGTAGATGAAGTAAATGAAAAATATTGTGCTGAATTGTTTTGTAATTTTATTTATACAATTTATGCGTTTATAGATTCGTCTTAACACTATCACATTGCTGGATAAAATGCCAATTTAGTAGATGTTGGGGGCGTTAGGCACTCCCTAAGTCCCCTCTACCCCTGATTGCGCCAACGGACGTAATATACGATAATTATGAAATTATGATATTATCGACGAGTCGATGCGTTTTATTCGTGCGATTGTTGTTAGTAGAAACATGTCGTGATCGGACTTTCGGCGCGTAAGCTGCGTGGGCGCGTGCAACGTGTGCATGTTCGGGTTAATTCGCGAACGACCTGATTTCGGGGCGCGAGCGTACGCGCGTAAAATGCGGGCCAATACAACACGATAACACAATGCGATATAATAATTTTAAAATAATATACACTCATGAGACAAAACATTTTTTTTTTTTTTATTGAAGCCCAATTAGAGTGGATAAAAAAAAAAGAAATAAAAAAGGTACCTTCTTCTCCTCACCTTTTCATACAATTACATACGACGAGCACGGGCGCGCGCAGCACCACTGCACGTTTGGGCCGGTGGCGGGTATAAGCGACGGTTCGTCCCGTATAAAAATATAGTGTATGAAATAATAAATAATATACCCATTGCAGTATTATACGCCTATAATAATTGCGGTCATGACGTCCGCCATGGCGGTGTTCCAGTCGGTACCATTGGTCCGTATAAAGCCTGATCGCACGTTTAGCGAAAATCGGCCGTCTTCAGCTGCGTATAATATAATATTATATTTATATGGTACATCACGACCGACACGGTATTGCTGCACTCGAAAAGACGACGTGCAGGACCCGACGAGCGTGTGCGCGCCAATAACAATAATGATAATAATTTATTATCATAAAAAATAGCGTATACACATGTATCGCGCGACCCCGTTCTCGCCGTACCGTGTACGGGCGTCGTCACAATGGTTACAATATTAATAGTAATAATAATAAAATATATACAGCGTGTCCCACCGGGATTTACTCACAGCGATATCTCTCGTGTTAATAGAGACGATGAAATTATGTTTTTTTTTATGAGCATCCCTGGACTAAGACAATTTTGTTGACAATAGTTCGGTAAATACAAGTGTACTTTATAAATTAATTTTTTATTTTAGAAATGTTGTGAAATTCGAAAATAACTATTTTATAGAGCTTATTCTTCTGAAAATGTCGACGGTTCAACTTTCAATTTTCATTAACTTCTTGAATATTAATAATTTTCTAGCTTACAAGAAAATAGTGTGCTTTTTATACAACTTTAAATAAATAATAACATCTTCAGAAAACCTTATCGTAAAAATGATGATTACATTGTTTATTTGCAAACTATAAAAATGATTAAAAAACTCGATTCCAACGAAACGTTGAACCGTCAGAAATGTCAGCCTTATAAAACGATTTTTTTTCGAATTTCACATCAAAATCATGAGGTAAAAAGGTTAGTTTTTAACTTCTATTTCTTACACTTACAAACTATCGTCAGCAAAATTGTCTTTTCCCAGGGATGCTCATAAAAAAAAAAAACAGCATTCGATCGTCTCTCTGTTGACGCGGGCGAGATATCGCGATGTGCGAATCCCGGCGGGACATCCTGTGTACATCGGCGGCGGACGCGACTCGTCTCGCGAAATGACGACGAGACGAGCGCGCGGAGCCGGCGATCACCGTGCGGGAGACGACTCGACTACAATGACGTCGTGAGGTCGCGACACGTAATTACCGCGTGCGCGCGTGCAACAGGGACCGTCGGCCGGCGGTATCGTTGTGCGTTATGTGCCCGTGAAATTATCGGAAAGAATGTCGACCGGAACGCGATTACAATCGCCGCGGGGACGCGTTCCCGAAACCCTGTCGACGCTCGCGGTAGTCACGCGAGCTCGTCCCTTCGGCAATACGTCTCGACGGTCTGCACAAGGTCACGCGGGTACCTCGATGACCATTCGTCTCGGTGTATCGCGTTCGAGGGCCGGTTCACACTGTACACCGCGACGACGCGTGCAGAACGGCCCAACCGCGGAGTCACATTCGCGTGCACCCGGAGGCATGAATTTTTTTTTTGGGTAGGCCCACATAAACCGTCCACTGTTAGACGGGAATGGGAATTTTGGTATTGGCCTCCTCAAAGTTATCAATGATTATTTTTATTAATCATTAGCAACTTAAGACGGAGTTTGCAATTTTTATTTACCTAAATACAAGTGTGTAGCACAGGATAGCTTTTTTACAATTATTAATTAATATACTCGTAACTTATAATATATACGCATTGTCCATTTGTAACATATTTTCAAAGTCAAAATTCCATCTTCTTTTCTTTATGATATTCCTAACTATATTCCTAACTCGTCAACAACAGCCGATGGATTATCAATAAATTGCCCACTTATTTCCCTTTCTATAGAAATCAACGTCATATCGTTTAGCCTAGGACTTTTCATAGTTGACCTGAGCTATGTTTCCATTGTTCTCATTGTTGGAAAGCTTCTTTCTCTTTTCGGAGAAAATCTGGGTAGGTCCTGGCCTACCAGGCCTACCTACTGGTTACGCCCCTGCGTGCACCGCATGGATAACGGTTACGAGTACAATATTTATCCAGTCAAAGTCCAACGTTTGTTTACGTCAGAACCGCAAACGCATAGCTAGGTGTACGATGATTGCAATGCTGTTTCTATGATCAGACCGTGCGCAACGTGTAACCGAGATTCGATGTAGGTAAACAAAGAACACGCTCGCGGCACGTAGTACATCGGGATCGCGAAAAGCACGCGGTTTACGGTTCAGTGTGAACCCGGCTTAATATGTCTACGGATACTTCGAGTATAAATTGCCCAAGGTTCGACTTGTTCCCCCGTTCATATGGGCGACCTGCAGACGCGCAGGTACATTACCTGTACTAGGTACCTTTATCTATACATATATATATATGGTGGGTGTGTGTACCTATATATGTGTATACGTGCTGCCGTGTGTTTACCGTAACTCGGGACCGTCAGGTCGGGTGTGTGCAAGAGAGCGTTTACGATGTTATTATGTATATGCGGACGACGATACCCGGCGAGCGCGGGTGGGCTACGGCAGCGGCGGGTAGGTACGTGCGATCGCGTATGCCTATTTAAACACTCACATTCGTTGTGTTATTTATATACATATATATGTGTAAACGTTGTGTATATAATATTATTGTCGGTACGTGCGTATGTTTCTTTCGCGTCCGTCAGACGACGAGACGGACGTCGACGCGGCAAGCGAGAGGTGTGCTCCGAACAAAACACAATGGTCTCCCGTAGTGTGCAGTGTTATTATATATTCTGTTGGTTGCCGTACAGGAGTGCCCAAAGTGGCGACCGTATGAAAATGAATAATAAAATACGAGGGAAACACAAAAAAAAAAAATGCTCTCGTATGGTTTCTAATGACTTATTTTGCCCGTTTGTTTACAGTCGCGGAAACAACGACGACCGACGCCCCGGCGTCGACGATATGCGGCATCGGCATGTTCCGGTGTTCGGACGGCAAATGCATATCGTCCGAATTGCTGTGCAACATGCAGAAGGACTGCGACCGGGGAGAGGACGAGTTTCAGAGCTGCCGTAAGTACACAATAATTAACCTTTTTCGTACATTTTGATCGATGTACCTAGCTGTGGATAGGTATTTCGAAGAATCAAAAGCGATTTGAGGTATTAGCCGAGAAGATCAAAAGATACATAAGAAGTATTTTTATTTTACGCACGACATTTCATGAAGATACATATTTTTAAATCTGCACTAAGAAAGTACTGGTGCCTAATGTTTATGCACAATTTCCAATAACACACCCTCGTACGCCACTAGTACTACTGAAAATTGATGTCACATTTACGATGTATCTTCTTCGCTGTCACGGTTTTTGTGAATATTCAAAATCAAAGGGAAAATGTCGAACACTAGAGAGAAAAACGTAAAACGAGTTTAGTTCTAGCAAAGATACGTTAAATAAAATATTTATTGTTTGGAATTACTTAAAAAACAAAACCGAATTATTTTAAAGTGTGTACCTGAATTGTGTACCAAAAATTCCTATTACTAATATTATTTAAGAGATTAAAAACAATCGTTCGAGTCCGGGCTTGTAATAGACTTATCGGCTGGGCACTATCATTGGTTTCCGCTTCTTGGCGATAAAATTCACTCGCTTGTTCGATGTTTTAGCTCCACCTGAATGTGAACCCACGTTATTGCCGTGCCGTCAGTACCATTGGAACAAGACGTACTGTTATCCGCCACACTACCGGTGCGATGTTACCGTGGACTGCGTGGACGGCTCCGATGAGGCCGATTGCAGTAAGTACATGATATATTATTATTAGTTATTACGATATAGTATAGAGCCGGAAAACATGTGAAAGTGCGACGCATCAGCACACGGGTTTTCGCGTTCAAATATTTTAAAAAGGGTGTTGCATTCCATAATATTAGCTTTCTACTTCTATCGCACTCGCAACATAGGGATTTAGACGTTTTCTGTTTCCAACGTACCGGTCGATCTATTAATGCAATAAGGATTTTGAACACTGACTCGTCGTAAAGTCTTCATTAGATCGATTTTTCCAAATCTTTTACATTTTGTTCTTAACAAACCGAAAAAATTAACTCTTGTTGATTCTTAGGTTTCAAAAATCTTGTTACATTTTGGGAGACAAAAGTTAGATGGTCGATCTAAAGTAGACTTAACGACGAATTATTAAAATCAGTGTTCAAAGTTCTTATCGCATTAATTGAAAATCGATCAGTACGTTGTCAACAGAATAAGCGTCTCAGTCCATATATATATATATATATATATATATATGCGCATATGATAGAAAGTGAGTGAAAATCATGGCTTGCGATCCCCTTAACATTAATGACGTGTCACGATACACCCTGTACGATGCGATATCTTTAGCATCAGTAGGTATTTAGAGGGGATTCTCTTCGGTCCACGCAATACGAACCAACCGATGTTGTTGTATTATTTATGCGCGTGTGAACGTGCGTGAGTACAGTGGAAATTCCACTTGACGTCATAATATCGTTGTTGTTCGGGCAAATGGTGTTGAACACCACCAGTATATTATAGGGTACTCGCTTTAAGGCAGGTAAAACAAGATATTTTGAAACTCTGTCCTCGCTCCGTAGAGCGTGAGAGGATAAAACCGGGGCGAGAGCTTATAAAATACACGGGGAGAATGTTGGCCTACGAATAGGAGATGGGGAAAAAATGATCACCTGAAATCCAATTACTGCGATAACAACGCGATTGTTATCGCGACTCGAGAATAATGAAAAAAAAAAAAAAGAATATAAATTCCGTTGTGCGCGCGACGTAACGGCCGATTTAATTATTTCATCACGTCAGCGCACATCCGACGCCGCTCGTCGTCTAACCTCGCCGGCGCAAACAGTTTTGCGGTTCGGAAAACTGGATACACACAGCGAGACCGGTCGATCGCCGTCTCGTTATGTAACGCATTATTTTAATAACCTTATATACGTGTCGAAATGCGTAAAAATAATAATATCTTCTCATGGGCCGAGCGTAACATCGTTTGATCACGATTTTTTGCGTTGCACCCATTGACTCCGGGTGCCGTCGTGATTTATTTACAAACACACTGCACAGCGTTATTACGACGCATTATATATATTATGACGTCTAACCGTTTGCAGCGTACCGAAAATGTCAGAATGAAGACTTCCGGTGCGAGGTGAACGGTCCCGCCAGTGGTCCATGTCTGCCCAAGTCTAAACGATGCGACGGTTACTTTGACTGCCGCAATCATAAGGACGAGGAAAACTGCGGGCCGGCCATCAACATGTCTTGTCCGCTAGACAAATTTCGCTGTCTAAACGGGCAGAAGTGCATCGACCCGAAACTGAAATGCGATCATCAGAACAATTGCGGCGACAACAGCGACGAGGAAAACTGCAGTGAGTTGACGCGACGTCGATTTCTCCCTCCCCCCCCCTCCCCACCAATCACGTTGTCGATGTTGTAATTAATTTAATCATATGACTCTGTCCGTGTCCCAAGACTTTGCTGCTTGTCACGTGGGCCAATTCCGGTGCGGCAACGGACTTTGCATCCCGCTGAACTACCAGTGCGACGGGTACGCGGACTGCCAGGACGGCAGCGACGAATTGAATTGCACCACAATGGCTTGCCCGGGAAAATATCTTTGCCCGCAGGGTGCACCGGGTAAACGGCCCAAGTGCATAAACAAGTCGCAATTGTGCGACGGGCATAAAGACTGCGAAGACAACGCTGACGAAGAGGCGGCGTGCTGTAAGTGTGAACAATATAAAATCGCCACGTGTTATTGTACTCGTTACGCGAGTCGTATCACGCTTATTGTTGGTTACATTTTTGTTTAATTTTCTTTTCTTCTGGTTTCACAGCGACGTTAAGTTGTCCGGCGTTGGGTTGCGAACACAAGTGCCAGGCGTCACCCACCGGCGGTGCGTGTTACTGCCCCGAGGGCAGAAAAATCGGCAACGACTCGAAAACGTGTATAGGTTGGTACACGCATGTTTGTTAATGTATTATTTCGATAAGAGTGTACCACCCCAAAATACCATTTTGATTTTAGACATGATTCGTTAAATTGTATTAATTTTTTGTTTGAAAAAAAAAAGTGTCTCCGGGTAAACAATTTTGTATTAGTAATTAATGCTTAAAAACTGGTAAGATATTATAGTGGTGTGAGTATAGCATTTCGAGAAGAGCTGACTACTTTCATGATAGTGTGGTATTATATAAAAACAAGTCATTGAAAATCAATTACTCGTTTTTCGTTTCGCTTAGAATCTAAAATGTGAAATTATGGTATTTAAGGGTGGAGGTGGACTATTCCTAATGGTTTTAAGTTGTTAAACATTTTTGTAGAAGGGCTGTGTGTAGCCTCTCTAGAATATACGTGCGTGTGTGTGTGTGTGTGTGTGTGCATGTTTCCGCACACGTAACATCATATCTTAATAGAACGTGCGTTCGTGTTCCCGTGCATTCTCATTGAGTATTTTCATTCCAGATCGTGACGAATGTTCTGAATGGGGATTCTGCGAACAGTTGTGCAAGAACACGGAAGGATCGTACGTGTGCAGCTGCTATCCCGGATACGAGCTGGTGGACAAGAAGAAATGCGTTGCCAGCAATCGGACGCAATCGTTCCAGGTGTACTTCGCTCAGGACAAGAACATCATGAAAATGGACTCCAAGTACCAAAACCAAATGGTGGTGGCGAACGCGACGTCGGCCAACGGCATGGACTACCATTACGCGTTCAACACGCTGTTTTGGTCGGACGTGAAGACGAAGAAGATCAAGTCCATGCAGCTGTCCGACGTGAAGAAGTTCATCAGGGACGGGAACGCGATGCCGTCCGAGATCACGTTACCGGGGATGTGGGAGCCCATATCCGTCGCGGTCGACTGGATCGGCAACAAGCTGTACGTGGTGGACGGCGTGGGACAGAAGATCGACGTGTTCGAGCTGAACGGCCGGTGGCACGCGATCGCGCTCAGCAGCAACCTGACCAACCCTTCGGACATAGCGCTGGACCCCACGCAGGGATACATGTTCATCGCGGACGGTAATCAGCTGATCCGAGCCAACATGGACGGCAGCGACACCAAGGCGATCGTCACCGATGCCGTGTACAAGGCCTCCGGGGTGGCGGTGGACATCCTCCAGAGACGGCTGTACTGGTGCGATTCGCTGCTGGACTACATCGAGACCGTGGACTACGACGGCAACAACAGGCATCTGATACTGAGAGGGCCGCAGGTGCCGTCACCGTCGCGGCTCGCGGTCTTCGAGAACCGCGTGTACTGGTCGGACGGTACCAAACAGGGTATACTGAGCGTCATCAAGTACGACCCGACTACCGTGTCGTCCGTGTACAAGAACCGCGACATCAAGGACCCGAAGTCTGTGAAGATCGTCCATTCGTTGGTCCAAAGAGAAGGTAAGCGCAACTATTCGTTTGTGTACGCACGCGTAAAATCATAAAAACGTTGACTCCGCGTACCCTATGTCAAATTCGACGTAACGATCGGTGTTTGTTTGCAGTGCCGTCGCCTTGCAGCAAGAACAACGCTGGCTGTTTGCACATGTGCATCGTGACCAGAGGCAGTGACAGCTCGTTGGCCTACAGATGCGCCTGTAACATGGGCTACCAACTCGCCCAAGATATGCACAGTTGTGTTTGTAAGTGTCGCCACATTGTGTTTTTGATATTACACGGGCGTTCGGTTTGTTTCACCATTTGATTTCGATTTTTATTTGTATTTAAGTGGTCGACGAGTTTCTATTGTACTCGCAACAAAGATTTATCAAAGGTAAAGTTTTGAACAAAGTTTCACAAGGCTTCAGTGATGCCATACTGCCTGTGTCGTCGAGGAGAGCTAGATTTGTGGGTCTGGATTTCGACGCTCGTGACAACTACATCTATTATTCGGACGTCCTTCAGGATGTTATCTACAGAATACATAGAAATGGAACAGGTGAATTCTCGTAGCTCATTGTAAACGGAAAATAACTAAATAAAATACTGTGTGTAGGTAGAGAAATCGTCTTGGCGTCGCAAAACGAGGGCGTCGAAGGTCTAGCTGTCGACTGGGTAGCCAAGAACCTGTACTACATCGATAGCAGGAAAGGAACTTTGAACGTGTTGAGCACCCGCAACGTGACCAACAAGAGAGTGCTGCTGAAAAACATGAAAAGGCCCAGGGCGATCGTCGTGCATCCCAACCGGGGGTACGTGTTTAATTTTCATGATAATTGTCGAATAACAATACTACCCCTGAACAGTATTATCACGACGAGCGTTGTTTTTTCTCCAGATACATATTCTTCTCCGAATGGGATCGACCGGCGAACATAAGCCGCGCGCACACCGACGGTTCCAATTTGATCGTGTTCCGCAACATCACGCTGGGGTGGCCGAACGGTTTGGCCGTGGACTTCATGTCCGACCGACTTTATTGGTGCGACGCGCTGCTGGACCACGTGCAACACTCGAATCTCGACGGGACGGACGTGAAGACCATCAACTCCACGCTGATCCGACATCCGTTTTCCATCGTCACGCACTACGGTACGGTTTCCTCGAGGACTTATCGTCCGTGCTCGTGGTCTCGCGCGACACGTGACTAACGCGTTTGCCGTACGTAATTTCAGACTGGATGTACATCACCGACTGGCGGTTGGACGCAATCATCAAGATGCACAAGCTGACCGGCGTGGTGTCGAACATCGAGGTGCGCGAACCGCAGAACAACCGTCTGTACGGCGTGAAAATCTACAGCGAGCACGAGCAGCTCGTGGACAACAGTCACCCGTGCTCGAGCGTCGCGGGCTACGGGGGATGCCAGAAACTGTGTTTCGCGGTCCCTTCGAACGCGTCGACGACGCTGCAGGCCCGGTGCGGGTGCCCGTACGGCGAGAAGATCGCGGCCGACGGTAAGACGTGCGCGGCCGACCCGAACGCCGAGCCGCCGGTGACGGCTTGCCCAAACACGTGGGACTTTACGTGCAACAACATGCGGTGCATACCCAAGGCGTGGGTGTGCGACGGCGACGACGACTGTCTGGACAATTCCGACGAGGAGCAGAACTGCACCAGTCAGTATAATAACGTTGATCACGTCCATATAGTTCGCCTACACCTATCGCATGCCCTCCCCTATCCACCACCGTCCACCGCGACCGCGCCCCCCCCCCACCCTGAGACCCGGGAGCTCTATCGACGTTTTTCTTGCAGAGCCGACCTGCGCCCCCGGCGAATGGCAATGCGGTTCCGGCCGCTGCGTGCCGGGCACGTTCAGGTGCGACGGCGAAAACGACTGCGGCGACTACAGCGACGAGACGGGGTGCACGAACGTCACGTGCTCTTCGACGCAGTTCCTGTGCGACAACAACCGGTGCGTGCCGGCCACGTGGAAATGCGACTCGGAGAACGACTGCGGCGACGGTTCGGACGAGGGCGATTTTTGCGCCGAAAAAACTTGCGCGTACTTCCAGGTAAATAAACGAATGCGTTCGGCCGGCTGTAACGTCTCCGCTCACTCCTGTCCGTGTTTGTCGTGTTTTCAGTTCACCTGCCCCCGGTCCGGTCATTGCATTCCGCAGACGTGGGTGTGCGACGGCGATAACGACTGTTTCGATAACCAGGACGAGGAGGGTTGTCCGCCGATCACGTGCTCGCCGACTCAGTTCAAATGCGCCGACCTCAGACAGTGTATACAAGAGACGTACAAGTGTGACGGCATATTGGATTGCAACGATGGCAGTGATGAACTTGGTTGTCGTAAGTTTAGAGATTAATAGACGTCCAAACTAAATATAAATTACGTAAAACTAAAAAAATTGAAAAATTATTTCTTTTACGGTTAATACTCGTGAGTAATGACAAATTATTATTGAAAAAATAAATAACTTATTAGAATTAATCAAATTTTCAATAAAATTAATATACATATAACAATAAATTAAGTAAACAAAAATAAAAAATAAAACTAAATTTAAATATTGCCTTGAGTATAATAGAAAAAGTGCTAAAGCATACGACCGGTTTTGATTTAAAAAATCATCGGCAGGTAAATACCGGTCATAACACTTTTTCTTTAATACTCAAGGCAATATTTATATGTTATATTTTATTTTTGTTTTTTTTATTCATTGTCGTATGCATAATTATTTTATTGAAAATTCTATTAATTCTAATAAATTATTTATATTTTCAATAATAATGTGTTATTAATAAATTCCGTTATTGGTGTATTAACAATAATATGTTCATGATTATTATAGGTATAACATTAAATGTGATAAAACAGTTAACTTTAGTTATGTATGAATCAAACAAATTTTAACTGAATTTGAGTTTTTTTGTTAAAAAAATTACTATAACTGTTTAAATGTCATACCTATAGTGTTATGTTTAAAAAACAATTGATTGCTATTATTATATTATTATTTTAGCTACACTGGCACCTAATCAATGTGACACAGAAAAACAGTTCCGCTGTGAAAAATCTGGCATTTGTATACCAAAAACATGGTACTGTGATGGAACGGCTGATTGCGATGATGATTCGGATGAGCCAAAAACGTGTGGACAAGTTTCATGTCAGTCGAACTACTTTAAATGCAATAATTCGCAATGTATTTTCAAAGCATATATTTGTGATGGAAGAGACGATTGTGGTGATGGTTCTGACGAAGACTATAGACTCGCTTGCGGAGCACCACCTTTTAAGTATGTTTATTTGAATTTGTCTATTCGATCGAAACCAAATTTGAACGAGTAACGACAATTAATATTCATTCTGTAGGTGCATGTCGGGTGAATGGCAATGTCCTAATGCGACGAATCGTTGCATAAACATAACAAATGTTTGTGACGGTATGCCTCATTGTCCAAATGGCGCCGACGAAGGACCGAATTGTGACCTACCAGAATGTGATAAAGAAGGTTCTTTCTGTTCAAACGGATGTAAACAAACTCCAGTAGTAAGTTAGTTTAGATTGCATAGCTAATAAAATATTTTACTGACTTATAGTTTATATTAAAATCGAAAAAATTATAGGGACCATTATGCACGTGTCCTCATGGTGAAGTTCTGAACACTACATATGAATGTATGGACTTAAATGAGTGTGATCCACCTGGCCTTTGTTCGCAGCATTGTACAAATACCAAAGGAAGTTATTTCTGTTCCTGCGCGCCAGGATATCTTCTCGAGCCTGATAAGCACACTTGCAAAGCTCTGAGTAAGATAGCAAAACGTTCAAAACGTTTAAAATATTAAATTTCATCGCCTAATCTTAATTGGTATCTTATGATTTTTTTCAGACCACAGTGCCGCATTTCTAATTATATCCAACCGGCATTCGATATTGGTTGCTGATCTCAAGGAACAAGGCCTCGAACGGGTCCCAATTATAGTGGAGAATGTAGTTGCAACAGCGTCGAACATGCATACAGGCACGATATTCTGGTCAGATATGAAACTGAAAAAAATATCTAGGCTGGATAAAAGCAGTGAACCTAGAGATGTGAGTCGACATATTAAAAATATAATCATTTTAATATAACAAAAACCGTGATTATTGATGACGAATATGGGTATTTTTTTTTTAGATTATCACGTCAGGATTAGATTTAGTGGAAGGCTTAGCCTACGATTGGATCGGAGGACATATTTACTGGTTAGATTCTCGCCTGAATACGGTTGAAGTGGCAAATGAAAATGGAACTAATCGCATTATTCTGCTAAAAGAAAATATTACTCAACCAAGAGGAATGATGTTGGATCCAAGTCCTGGGTATGATTTTTATACATCTTAAAGTCAACAGGATAACATTATGTAACATTCAACATTTTATAGAGCACGATGGTTGTTTTGGACTGATTGGGGAGAGAATCCCAGAATCGAACGTGTTGGCATGGACGGCACTAATCGTTCCGTTATAATAAGTTCTAAGATCTACTGGCCTAATGGCTTAACATTGGACATTGTCAACCAACGTGTATACTTTGCCGACTCTAAGCTCGACTTCATTGATTTCTGTTATTATAACGGCACGGGTCGTCAGCAAGTTATTGCTGGAAGTCACTATCTACTTCATCCACATTCTCTAACTCTGTTCGAAGACACACTTTACTGGACTGACAGGCAGTTAAACAGGGTAACATTTATTGTTAAGATGGTGTTAACCATGAGCATCGTTTATACATTTATATTTTTCACAGGTATTATCTGCTCATAAATTTAAGGGAAAAAATCAAACAGTCGTTTCACATTTGATCTCCCAACCTTTGAGTATTCATGTACATCATCCGTCCTTGCAACCAATCACACCCAATCCCTGTGAAAATACCACGTGTGAGCAACTCTGTCTGTTATCGCCTTCTTCTCCTACAGGATTCACCTGTAAATGTAAACCAGGATATAAAGTTTCCATTACTGGCCAGTGCCTTGAAAGTAATTAATGACACAACAATTTGTTGTTATTCAAAATAGTCGCCAGTAGGTTATTGCAACTAACAATACTGTTTGTTTTTTCCAGACGAGTCTCCATTTTTATTAGTCATGAGAGGTTACCAAATTATCGACGTGAGTCTAACACCAGGAGATAAGACTACTGGACACATTGTTCCTATTGTTGGCATCGAAGGAGGAACACAGGTAGATTACGATACAGAAACAAAATCTTTATACTGGGTCGAAGGATTGAAGGTGAACGAAGAAGATGAAAGTGTCAGCAGTGTAAACGTAAATACTATAAGCATTATTATGATTGAGCAAATTCACTAACTCTTTTGTGACAATATAGTGTACGTTAATGATGTCTCCATATCACGGAGGAAACAAATCGTCTTTATTAGGTGATCTTACTGGTTTTGTTGGAGCCCCGTATGTCATCGCTTTTGACTGGAATGGTCGAAATTTGTATATTGGAAATCGGGAATCTTCTAGCCTCGAAGTAGTTAAAGTGGACGGTGTTAATAAATACAGAATGGTTCTGTTGTCTAACAACGGTAAAGACATATCAGTTGCAACACCAATTGGGATTGTTTTGGATCCTTCCGAAGGGTAAGTTTTCACAGTAAATTATTAAATCCTGTATCTTATAGTAATTTTTTTAATTTTTATAATTATCGTATTACTTTAGAAAACTTTATTGGGCTGATCAAGGAGGATATGGAGTACCTCCTAAGATTGGTAAAATTAATATGGACGGATCTAACCCTCAAGTGTTAATACACGATGGCTATACACCCGAAGCAATCGCTATTGACTTGGAACAAAAAGATATTTACTATAGTACACAGTACCCCAGCAGTGTAAATAATAATTCATTGTCATTAATACAGCGGAAAAAAATGTTTATTTTTCTAATAATTTGTATTTATATTTTAGATAAAAGTGATGAGTGTGAGCGGTAGGAACCATCGAACATTAATGGGAGAACATCAAAGCATTGCTTTCCCAAAATCAATGGGCGTTTACGATCGGTATTTGTACTTTATCGATTCCAGATATGATCACCTTGTAAGAGTAAATGTTGAAGATGGATCTAACATGGAAAAAATATTAGAAAATGATCCAGATCTTAAATCGTTGACAGTGTTTTCAAAGAAATCTAGTGAGTTTCAATGGGTAAAGTGTTTAAAAGAAAGGCGATTTTAAAAGTAAACTGTTATTTTTTTTAGATGAAAATCATCCGTGTGCAGTTACTAAAAATGGTGGTTGTCAACAGTTTTGTATTCCTAGTGAAAACAATAATAGAGTGTGTGCTTGTTCTGTGGGATACAAGAAAGAACTAGATATCAAATGTACCCCGCACACGTCTTTTGCGGTCGTCTCTCAGGTAGATTTGGTTAGAGGATATAGTCTTTCTGACACGCTTGATGCAATCGTTCCTATATCAGGACCAGGTAAATAGTAACAACAATAGTTCAAACGATTTTTATTTGAAGACGAATATGTGTATTGATTTAATGTTAAAAATGTTCAGGGCACCATATTTTACACGTGGACGTTCATGTGGCTCAAAACTGGATTTATTGGGTAGAATTTAATCGTGGTATATGGAATGGTATTTATAGAATACGACCCAATGGTACAGAGCTTCAGCACATAATCAAAGATGGTATTGGTTCTAACGGTATTCGTGGCCTGACTATCGATTGGATTGCGGGCAACATGTATTTCACAAATGTATTTCCTCATGAAAATTACGTCGAAGTTTGTTGGCTGGATGGTTCGATGCGCAAAGTTCTCGTGAAAACAACAACTGACGCGCCAAAAGAGTTGGCGGTCAATCCAGTCAAACGACTGTTGTATTGGATAGATTATGGACAGTACCCTAAAATTGGAAAAGCTTACTTAGACGGGTCTAATTGGATGCCGATCGTGACAACCGGCATTAGCCAACCCAGGGACTTAACTGTTGACATGGTTACTCATGATGTATATTGGGTAGACGCAAGATTAGATTTGATCCAAAAAGTATCATTTAGTGGCGGAGAAAGACAAGTAAGCTGTGAACATTTTAGATATAAGAAAAACTTATTATTCAATGTTGACGTTTTCAAATATTTGTTTGCTTTTCCAGGTTGTACGAAGAAATATACCAAATCCGATGGGTATCGCTATACATTTGAGCGATATGTATTGGGTCGATAGAAATCTAAAGACTGTGTTCAAGGCTTCCAAATTGCCGGGAAATACTTCCATGCCTGTTCCAATCAGAACAGGGCTTCCCAAATTACGTGACATAGCAATATTCGATGTGAACACACAGCCCCCCGACGAGTCTAACTCGTGTGTTCGATTCGGCAACGGAGGATGTGATCAACTTTGTTTCTCATTCCCGCCCTCTTACTCGTTGAATAAATTTTTGTTCCGCTGTGACTGCGCTACCGGAATCATAGCAGTGGGAACGGGTACTAAATGTGACACGGTATCTGAATACTTAGTCTTTGCTACGAGGACTGAAATTCGATCGGCAAGTTTAGACCCTCAATCGACCATATTACCTTTCAAGCCAGTGGTACGTATACACGTTGAGTAGCAATAACAGTGTGACACATATAGTACCAGTTATGTTATTTTATTCCAGGGTAATCTGTCAAACGTGGTCGGTTTGGATTTTGATTACTCAGACAATAAGTTGTTCTTCACGCAAATCCGACCGATGTCCCAGATATCCTCGGTGTCGAGCAATTCGCCAAGCAATAGCCAAATAAAGACAATATTAGGACGTCGAATCAACCCAGAAGGAATTTCGTATGATTGGACACAAAAGAAAATCTACTGGACGGATTCATCGAACAATTCCATTTATGCGATGAATCTAGATGGTAGCGAAGTGGTGATGATTGCCAGAGTCGAAAGACCTCGAGCAATCGTTGTCGATCCATGCAATGGGTTAGTAAATACATTGTTTTCTTGTTTCAAATTATTCAATTAACTATTGTTCGTATACTATTGTAATATTTTGTTTCCAATTGATAAAAACCGTTGTTGAAAACAAACATTTGTTTTATCTAGAACATTATACTTTACCGACTGGGGAAGATTTGGTACAGCTGGCAAGATTTTCAGGACCACGATGGCGGGATCTTTGAAAAAAGCCATCATCGATAAGGATTTGTCTCAACCAAGTGGTTTGACTATTGACTTCGATGACCAAATGTTGTATTGGTCCGACGCCGTGAGAGAAAAGATTGAAAGATCTATGCTCGATGGATCTAATCGAGAAGTGTTAATAACAGCTACTATTTATCCGTTTGCGCTGACTGTCCATGGAAGTTATATATATTGGACGGACCTTCAGCTGAGAGGTGTTTACAGAGCCGACAAACATACCGGTGGCAATATGATAGAAATCGTCAAGAGATTAGACGATTCTCCCAGAGACATAGCGATATATTCTAAGGACCGACAAAAATGTTCCGTTAATCCATGCTCCATAAGCAACGGGGGATGCGCACAAAGTTGTCATCCTGGACCTAATGCTACGGCTGAGTGCAAGTGCGATGACAATTCGAAACTTGTTAACGAAGGTCGAATGTGTGTCAACAAAAATATCACTTGTGAAAGTAACAAGTTCCACTGTCGCAATGGAAAGTGTATATCACGCATGTGGTCATGTGATGGTGATGATGATTGCGGTGACAACAGCGACGAAGACGTCAATTACTGTGGTATATATATTATAATCAATAAGATTTATGATTTTCTATGTGAATTCGAGTCTTAAGCTATTATGTACGATTCGATTATAGCCACAATAGTTACAAAAATATGAGGAATAAAATATTCTATTGTTCAGCTTGAAGGTCTAACTGTCTGTTTTTTTGTTCGTATAGCTTACCATTCGTGTAGTACCAACGAGTTCCGATGTGCTAACGGTAGATGTATATTTAAGACTTGGAAGTGTGACCACGAAAATGACTGTAAAGACGGATCTGATGAAGTCGGATGTGTTTATCCGCCATGCGCAGATGGAGAATTTACTTGTGCTAATTTCAGATGTATTGCCATGTCACAAGTAAGTTTATATTTTGTTTTCTTCATTTTCAAAGATCAATAATTGTTTTTCATTTAATAAAAAAAAAAAAATGGGGCATACTCTTAGGTCAGGCGTGAGACTTTGCGGTCAGATCAGAATCAAGGATAGGTGAATGATATTATTGCTGTATTGTACTCTTAAACTTTTTACCATTGTTCTCTCGAAAACACGATTCTGATTGAAAGAGGTCGTGTGGATCGATTTTAATTTCCAAAGATGGTCAATATAATAGGTAATAGAACTGAGGTAATAGGCTGAACTTTTAACCGATAATTTCAAGTGCTATGTACAGCACAAATGGCATTAAAATATTTCAAAAATTATGAAATATCGATGAAATGTTAATATAAGTATTCTAATGTAGCGAATCTCAACCGTTCGTTGTTTTGAGAATTGGGCATTGGTGTCTTATGTTTTTGATGGATCATCTTCCACGTCTTGAAGTTCATGCTCTAGTTTCAAATTATGAAAATACTGTGGGTTTTTATTCGAAAAATTAATACTTGCAATTTCAGTTATTGCATTGAGCCCAAGTTTTAGTAAAATACACTACCTTTATGCCTTTCTGGAGAACTACTTTAAATTGTTCAAAAATCCGCTTTTCAGTGGACAAGAACAATTTTTTGCAACCAAATTAATTTTAGTCGCTATACTCATTCTTTCTGGTCGAAATCGTAGACGCAGACACAAAAAAAACCACCAATCACTCTTTGTTTCATTCAGAATTTAAAAAAAAATTTAAAATATAATAAAATAATTACGTAAAATATTAGATATTATCATATTCATTATTATAGTACATACCTACAAGTACTTTAATATTATTTCCAATCTAGATATAACGCTCATGATTGAACAACAACGCATTTTAACAGCACGATATTAATGCACAATGCACAACTATTGCGAAACTAACCTTGAAAATGGATATGACATTTAAATCACAATAGAATATCTAAACGATTAATGATATTGATGAACGATACACAAAAATAAAAATAATTTAGTTACGCATTCTAATTTTATGTGGGTTGGGAGTGTTGAGGCGGTCGGGTTTGCATAGAAATTTCATTGTCAAGACAGCGTTAGAAAAATATTTTCTGTTAATAGTTCAATACATTTGAGTATTGGTTTTTAAAAGCAAATTGAAAGTTTTTGTTTTGTTTTGGAATAATGACTGAGACAATTAATATAATTAATAATAATATGTATACAAACGCGTTGTTAATTTTTAATTTAAATTCGTAATTCTATACGGACTATTTATGTTCTATTTTTAAGAAGAAAATATTTTGATCGAGTTATTTTCTAATGCTTTATGCGTATCACGCATACAACAATAGAGTTAAATCGACTTAACCTTAAGATATTGTATTATTATAAAAATAAAATGTAGTTGAGTCACCGTGACTATGTTAACACTACACTTTTATTGCGTTGCGTTTATCCACTGAAAAAACATTTTCAATTAGAATTGGTCTTAAATCTTTTTTATGGGCACCTGAACGTTTTAATTTTGTTTTTAGTTTTACTTCGACCAAATATTATAACATCTGATGTGTCCTTGGGATCTTAACTTTCAATCGATAGTCGATACAACAGTGTGTATTATCATCATTAACGAAATACGATAACAGGTGCTTTGAATGAAACACCCATTCACGGGCCCACTAGGAAACATTATATATAAGATTAAAATAATTGGTGCAAAAAATAAATAAATGAAATTTACCACGCGTTCCTCCGAATATTATTTATTAGCCAAATAATAATAGCAACGGCCGATCGTAAAAATGATGTTTTCGTAACGCGGAATCATCGCGTGTACACCATGACGATGATAATATCGTCCTGATCACTTGTACGCACATATACGAACGGACAACCGTTTCCGCAGGTGTGCAACGGCGTGAACGACTGCAAGGACAACTCGACTTCGGACGAGACCCACGACCGGTGTCCGAAGAACATCACGTGCCCGGCGAACCACTTGAAGTGCGAGAAGACGAACATTTGCGTGGAACCGTATTGGCTGTGCGACGGCGACAACGACTGCGGGGACAACAGCGACGAGGACTCGGTGCACTGTTCGCAGAGGACGTGCCCGTCCAACAGCTTCCGGTGCCCGAACCACAGGTGCATACCGGCCACGTGGTACTGCGACGGGGACGACGACTGCGGCGACGGGTCGGACGAGCCGCCGGAGTACTGCAAGTCGGAGGGACGCACATGTTTCGGCGACCTCTTCACGTGCGACAACGGCAACTGCATACCGCGGATATACATCTGCGACGGCGACAACGACTGCTTGGACAACTCCGACGAGGACGCGAGGCACCAGTGCAGTGAGTAGTCTATGACAATAATAATGCAACTGACAATAATACGTCTCGACATAGCGCTGTCGCACGTATCGCGTCGAGATATGATTTCACCGCGGAACGAACTCTGTTTCGGCTGCAAAATCTAAACATAATATATAGTGTCCACGACACGTCGACTTGTTCGTCGAAAGCAGAGCGCATATGATACGAAGTATAATCGCGTACGGGGGTTCGATATTTGTTCCGTTTACTGTATAATATATTTTATTGTTTCGAGTCTGCGGAACTTATGTCGTCGTTTTAACATTATTCCGACGACAATGGGAGGTACGCCTTGTACGGTTACGCTTTCGGAATTTCCGTTTTTCCCCCTTACCATTTCGTTGTATCATCGTCGTGGGACGTAGTTTTGCGTCAGACTGTTGACACGTTTTCGTTTTGCGCAGACAACCGGAAGTGCGACGAATCGACCGAGTTCACGTGCCTGGCGAACAAGGCGTGGAACCGAGCGCAGTGCATACCGAGAAAATGGCTGTGCGACGGCGACCCGGACTGCGTGGACGGGGCGGACGAGAACGCGACTGCACTCAACTGCTCCACCGTGGCCAACTGCAGCGCGGACCAGTTCACGTGCGGCAACGGGCGGTGCATCAACAAGGGATGGGTGTGCGACCACGACAACGACTGCGGCGACGGCACGGACGAGGGTAAGGACTGCCATTCGCAGTACAAGACGTGCTCGCCGCGCGAGTTCGCGTGCCAGAACTTCAAGTGCATCCGGAGCACGTACCGGTGCGACAACGAGGACGACTGCGGGGACAACTCGGACGAGTACAACTGTCCCGGGAAGAACGTGACGGCGTGCGGTGCCGATCAGTTCCGGTGCAACAGCGGCCAGTGCATCAACTCGACGCTGGTGTGCAACAAGGTGTCCGACTGCTCGGACGACAGCGACGAGCCGGCCCACTGCAACGTGGACGAGTGCGCCCGGGTGGAACTCAACCAGTGCGCGCACAAATGCATCGACACGCCCACCTCGTTCACTTGCGAATGCAACGAAGGATACAAGTAAGTAATCGGCGGTCTAAAAGAACCCCGTTTTTCTCCTACTCGCGTCGAAACGATTCGCTAACGCCATCCCCGTGTTTGTTTTCTGCAGGTTAATGGAGGACGGCAAAGCGTGCGAGGACATAGACGAGTGCATGGAAATGCCCGGAGCGTGTTCGCAGTACTGTCTGAACACTCCCGGATCGTTTTACTGCAAGTGCGACGAAACCTACTACGACCGCACGTCCGACGAACGCACGTGCAAACGTCGCGACAAGAACAAACCGTGGTTGGTCTTCACGAATAAATATTACGTGCGAAACATGTCACTGGACGCGTCGGAGTACTCGCTCAACCATCAAGACCTGTTGAACGTGGTCGCGCTGGATTTCGATTACGCGGAAGAAAAGTTGTACTTCTGCGACGTAAGTGCCAAGACCATCTACAGAACAAAAGTGGGAAGTACCGAACGAGAAAAGATCATTCGACACGATAGTCACGGGCTCGAAGGCATTGCCGTGGATTGGGTGGGTAGAAAACTTTACTGGCTGGATCGGCACAGCAAACACTTGGAAGTCGCCGAGCTGAATGGTACCAACAGAAGAACTCTGAAGGCCGGTATTCAAGACCCAAGAGCAATAGCCGTGCATCCGGGTACTGGTTACTTGTATTTCACCAGTTGGCATCTTCAGGTACGTTAAAAAATCTGAAATTTCCCATTAGGTTAAATATGTGAAATTGTTCGCTGTATACGGCCAAATAAATAGTAGACACCTATTTAATATATCATATTATATTTTACCGTAAATGTTATAATTATATATTCTAGGCTTACATCGGTAAAATCGGCATGGACGGAAGCAACTTTACACAAGTATTGACACACGAGAACGACATCGCATGGCCAAATGCCTTGACTATTGATTACTTTACTGAACGTATTTACTGGGCCGACGCTCATTTGGATTACATAGCTTCTGCCGATTTAGAAGGTAGATTCAAGCATATCGTGTTGTCAGGAGATCGTGTACCACATGTGTTTGCACTTTCGCTATTCGACGACGAATTATTTTGGACCGATTGGAATTTGAAAGCAATCGTGAAGTCGAATAAATTTACAGGTAAACCATATTGTTCATTTGTTGTTATAAATCGATTACATTAGTGTATACAATTGTTATAATTCGTTCTGTAGGACAAAATTACAAAGTATTAAGGAACACAACACATCGTCCATATGATTTAAATGTTTACCATAATTTGCGGCAAATACCATTTGCAAATCCATGTGGTGATGATAACGGTGGCTGTTCTCATTTGTGTCTTTTACGGCCTGTCCCCGGAGTAGACTCAGCTCCAGACGGCTACTTGGATACTAAGAGCCCAGTATCCTTCACTTGCGCTTGCCCTAACCAATTTTACATGGACCCGCGAGACAATAAGACTTGTATAGCGAACTGTACTGTTGGACAGCACGAATGCAAAGAAAACGACCAAAAATGCATTCCTTGGTTTTGGAAGTGCGTAAAAAAAAGATTTCTATAGATGCACTAGTCTAGTAACAAATATTAACAAAAAAAATTGTTTTAGATGTGACGGCGAAAGAGACTGTGCCGATGGGACGGATGAACAACAATGCGCTTCGAGGTATTGTCGTGGTGGAGCGTTCCAATGTGAAAACCGCAACTGTACACCATCAGCTACCATTTGTGACGGCGTTGACGATTGCGGAGACGGTTCAGACGAGAAAAACTGTACACTGCCGTGCCCAGATATAGAGTTTAAATGTCGTTCAAACGGCCGGTGCATATTAGATTCGTGGAAATGTGACGGTGAGCCCGACTGTAAAGATGGAAGTGACGAAGACCCAACAATGTGCCGTAAGTTTAAGATTAACATTAATTCAACTAACACACAATTATTTTAATATAATGTCTTGGTTCGTTGATTTAAAATTTTACCATTAATATTTTAGATAACAGACCATGTGATTCGAAAACCGAATTCTCTTGTAAGAATGGTCGCTGTATACCAAAACTCTGGGTCTGTGATTTTGATAACGATTGTGGCGATGACTCGGATGAACCAGCTTACATGTGTCGGCAACGGAACTGTACGACCGGCTGGCAAAGATGTCCCGGAAAGACCAATTACCGGTGTATACCTAAATGGTTATTCTGTGACGGTAAAGACGATTGTCGTGACGGTTCGGACGAGTTGCCCGATAACTGTCCAAAATGCCAACCTGCGGAATCCAAATGCAAGAACAATAGATGCATACCAAAAAGGTGGCTGTGCGATTTTGAAAACGACTGTGGCGACAACTCGGACGAGTCCGAAGAGTTGTGCAAAGGAGAGTACCGACAGTGTTCGGAATCCGAATTCCAGTGTTCCAACGGGAAATGCATACCAGGCCAATGGAGATGTGATCACGATGACGACTGTGGAGACAATTCGGACGAACTCAACTGCGGAGGATTCCAATGTAAAAACGGTACTTTCCAATGCAAGAGCGGTCATTGCATCGCATCGTACTTCCGTTGCGACGGTGACAGAGACTGCAGAGACTTCAGTGATGAAATTGGCTGTCCTCCGAGATACCCCGAAGGCCGGTATTGCCCCAAATCCAAATTCGAGTGTAAAACCACCAAGCTATGTGTGTTCAATTCTGAAATTTGTGATGGCGAAAACGATTGCGGCGACGGCTCTGACGAAGCACCAGAACTTTGTTGTAAGTCGAACAAAGTATTTTTTGTTTTAAACACTTACGCCGGTTCGTACTTATTCTAATAATAATTATTTTCACAGCTAACATGAGTTGCACCCTAGACAATCGTTTCACTTGTGAAAACAAGCATTGCATACCAATGTATCAACGCTGTGATGGTGTTGATAACTGTGGAGACGGTTCTGACGAAAACGACCTAAGTGTTTGTGGTATGATGCACAATATCAGACAATGCGATCATTACACTGAATTCACTTGCGCTAATCGTGAATGTGTGAACAAATCAAAACTTTGTAATCTCCAATATGACTGCGAAGATCTATCCGATGAAAAAGGATGCCGTAAGAGAATACTGTTGAATGACTGATTGGTTTGTTTTTAACATACTTCCGTTTCGTTTTAGATTACTTTGGTACGTGTTTGGAGTCTAACAAAGGGGGTTGTGAACATTATTGCTTGAATGTAACATCAGGAAAAGGTTTTAGCTGTGCTTGTTATGCTGGATACAAGATTGGCGATGATAGCAAAAAATGTGAAGGTAAGGATGACGTGTACAAAATAATGTACCGGTAATCGTACAAAATACATATTACATTCAATCTACTACTGCATAATATTTTCTAATGTTGTAGATTTGGACGAATGCGCACTAGGACTTCATCATTGTTCTCAAGAATGTTCGAATATAAACGGATCGTACGTTTGCTCTTGCCGAGACGGTTTCGTTTTGAGTGACTTGTTCAGCGGTGTTTGCAAGGCTATTGATACAAAACTTACCGTAGTCTACACGAATGGTCCCGAGTTGCGTGGATACGAAACGAACGAGAGAAGACATATGTCAATTTTGAGCAACGAAAAACGTATACAGGCCATTGATTTTGATCCGAAATCTGAAATAATTTATTGGGCCGATTCGTACGATCAGTCGATTAAACGTTCTTATATGGTGGATGCTCAAAAAGGACAGGTGAAAGTAGGATACCCGCAAGACTTGGATATCAAAGGACCATACAAGCCTGTGGCTGTCGCCATAGATTGGATGGGCGACAATCTTTATTGGGCTGAGGTCGATCAATCGAAAGAAGACAAACCCATGGGCCGAATAATGGTCGCCAAACAAGATGGGCGATACAAAAGATCGATAATTAGTAGCAGTGCGTATGCATTTCGTACGAATCGTTATATTACAACTAAATGTGTTCTTTTGTTATAGATCTGGAAACGCCTTCTTCCGTGGTTCTGGATCCCGAAATGGGTAAAATGTTCTGGGCAGATGTCGGAGAAAACCCGAAAATCGAAATGTCTTGGATGGACGGTTCCAGGCGAGTACCATTGGTCACTACTAGACTGCACTACCCGACCGGATTAACGGTTGACACGGCTATGGACCATGCATTATATTGGGTGGATACTAAGCTCAACGTTATCGAATCCATCAAGTATGACCAAAAGAACAGAGTGGTCGTGATACGCGGAGGTCGGTACCGATTGCGCGTGAAATAGTTTTAGATTTTATTTTAACTATATTCGTCATGTTATAGACCGTTTGCACCATCCCATATCATTGGATCTGTTTGAAAACCAACTGTATTGGTTATCTAGAGAGACTGGCGAATTGATAAAACAAGATAAATTCGGTCGTGGTGTTCCGGTGATAATTGCTAAGGACTTAGTCAATCCAGCTGGTGTCAAAGGTTAGTTCGACGTGATCGAGTTTTTTTCCTAGGAAGTGTTACGGGCGATTTTTAACCCCTCTCGGCCCGAGAAGGTTTTCGTTCGAACAGTTCGTGGGTTTAAATTCCTCTCAAAATGTGTACACTTGCATACTTGCATTCAGTTCTCGATAGAATCCTTACGACCGACAGCGACATAACGCGTCGAGTCATATCGAAATCACGTTTTTTCCCCACACCAATTCAGTGTATTTGTATTTGTTTTAGTATACCATCGACAGAGATACAACTATACGATACCAAATATGTGCCAATCGGCCGGATGTTCTCATCTATGTCTTCTGGTACCCGGAGGTGTATATTGTGCATGCCCAGATCATACGCACGTTCAACAAGGCGTCAGCGAAAAGATTTGTGACGCAGGTAAATGACATTATAAATGTATAAATATTATTATCACGTAATGTTTGTATCCGTCTGATAAAAGATTTATTTATTTATTATTTATATATATGTAATCTATAGTACGATCTCATTGAAACACAAAACTAACGGTGACTTTTTTTTTTTTATTACAGCCGAAGAACCACCGAAATCAGCGCCACAAATTTGCCCCTGTCAAAATGGAGGTGTTTGCGTCGAAGACACCCCTGGATCTGAACTCAGTTGCTTATGTCAACCCGACTTTAGCGGCAACGTGTGTGACATCACGTCGAAACGAATCAGACGAATGGGCATCTTCAGTTCAATGCTTATCATTCCGTTGACCGGATTACTGTTACTTCTGGTGGCAGGTGCAATTTTCATTTTCATTCGCAAGAGACCATTGTGAGTATTGTTAAAAACGAATGAGCTTAATACCGCGACCGTTACAATAAATTGGATTATTTTTTTTTTTTTCCCTACAATCGCAGCGGTAAAGGAGCCGTACTCGGTAGCTTGACGAACTCGCAGAGCGTTTCGTTTAGACAAGGAACGAACGTGGAATTCGGCCCTAATGCGTTTAACAACGGACCGGGACAAGGGGTAAATAACAAAGCGAAATGCCGATAAGTTGTCCGGCGTTTATGACCCGTTAATGTTTACAGGAACCGTTGGACGTGGAGTACAACATGACGGACATAAGTGGAAAGAATCGCGACTTCAGCAACCCCATGTACGACGCACTTGGAAACATGGAATCGGACGCCGGCAGCGGTATATACGAGGTGCCCCTGGACGTTACCAAGACGAAAGGTCTAGTGCAAGAACCCGCTTCTGCCATACTCGCGCCGTCCAGCATTATACAGAAAGCCTCGCCGCAGATACAGAGGAGGCACCGGGAACTCGAGCCCGCCACGAATGACACGGGAAAAGACACACAGATGTTGGTCGAAGAAACTGACGACTGAGAATATGATAAAGTTTGAACGCAATACAATTCCCCCCTCCCTCCCGAAAGGAAGAATCTACCTGGTGCGTGTAATAATTTATTCAATCCCCCCTCCCCCTGAAAATGATACGAGAGTTTTTAAACAAAATAGCGTTTTGATAAGTTTATATTAATTTCTTTTTTTTTGTAAAATATTTTCATGTTTGCCAGTATGTAACATCGTATTTGTTTTACTTTTAGTTTTTGTTTTACTGGTAGCGACTGACCAATACCATGGTGTAAGTGTATAAAAAAAACATAAGCATTATTTTGTTTACACCATGACCAAAACGCGTTAATCGTTTGAACTTGTGATATCGATTATATATCATACTTTAAAACAATATTTTTGTTAAGTGTATTATAATATTTAAATTACTATATATTTTTGTTTATGTACATTTTTTGAATTACTGCTAGTGACATCGTGTGTAATTTAACGGCAAAAATAAGACAATAAAATTTTATGAAATTTGTTGATACTTTATGGTTCTTTATTAAAAAAAAAAAAAAATTAAACATTACAAAACAAATAAAATATTTATGAATGGTGGTAAATGATACAATAATATTATGTTAACAATACAATAATAATATAATTAAATTAATCAACTTCTAATTTTCTAAAAGACCCAGTTAGTTCTTTTTGCATGTCGTCGAATTCACTGATTATCTTTCCTTTGCCGTTTACGTTGATTTTCATGTCGTCTAAAGCCAAAAGCATTTCACGTTGAGCTCGTAGTTTCTTTTTTAATTCAGCTGTAAAATAAAAAATTCAAAACTACTTTAGTAAAATGTTATCGTATTCTATGTGGAAGGTATGAAATATAGGTTTATTAAATATGGTTATTTGATTTCGACGCAACGGGATTTTGAAATCAAGTGGGGTGTTTTCTTAACATGCACGTCGTGGATGATGAATAATAATTGTTTAAAAACCATTCCACATCCTATGGGGAGCCGCAGGATCTTCCCTGACCCCGCGTCTTAGGCTTGTGGTTGGGCCCCCCCACAGTGGCTGTTCTTAGATTTTTGAATTAGTGCTAATTTTAAAATAAAAACATAAGAAAACTTAATTTAAAAGTCGACGCGCAATGTTAAAATAATCCTAATAAAAGTTTTCTTTTCGGAAACAACTGATGAGCTCATTAATTCCATAGTATTGCGGGCTATATATAATGAAGAACGAGCCCCGCTAAAGGTGTTGTGCCCCGGGGGGAGGAATACGTTTGGGCGCCTTTTTTCCTAAAATACAAAACTTTAGGTCGTAAGAGCCCTACAACGTTTGGACGTAATATTTCCCTACATGTAGGCACGTTTGGGCTCATACACTTCCTCGCATGTTATGCTAGCACGTCTAAATTGGTCTCCGCTCGGATTTCCATCAATATACATTGATAACGTTTTGACGATTTTTCCGGGCCATTAGTACTTCTTGAGTAAGAAAATGGCGCCTCAGGACAAACAAGTGGAGTGAATTGTAAATCTTTCGATGCATAATTTCCGAGTGTAATATAATCAGCAAAGTTTGGCACATCAGGTTACATGGCACTATAGACATATGGTCTACAATACCGTGAAAAACTAAAGCTAAAAAAATATGGAAGCCAAGTCCCTGTTTCTGTTTTCTCGGCGTAATGTTTCAATAAGTGTTTGGTACTCAATATCTGACGAAAACAACTGTTGTACGAGTGAAATCGTAAACCAATATTACTTGCCAATCAGGGAAAACGTTTTGGGCCGAAGTATGAGCTGATTTTTCTGGTGTGCGCGAGAAAAATATTGATCGCAAAGTTTTTGGATATTTCTAATTTGATAATTTACAGTTTCGCGCCCATACGTGATGATAAATACGACCAAACGGTTATACGATTTTCAGGTAAATTTTTCATAATGCGTGTTTTCTGTTCTACTACGAAGATACAACTTACAAACGTGACCATGACTAGCTTAAAAAATTACAAATCTCGTGAAATTCCGACCGGAAAACCCCAAGTTAATGTCGTTCTCAGTTATGTTTGATAATAGGTCATCAGTTTACTATTATATTAAAACTATCAACACAACGTTTGAACAACTGATCGCTGTTAATATTGCTGTGGTGTGCGGTCCCAAGACGGTGATAACACATGGTGGCAGTGACGTACTCGGGGTCATATTTCATTCGACAACGTGTGCAATAAAATTACAAACCTATGATCGTGTCCAGCGGTATTTCGCCTCCGTATTCCTTTGGAAGATATTTCGGGTCGATGAACTTCTGGATGTCTTTTTGACCGGTGAAGAACTGAAACGATCGACAGTAACACGATATATTTAGACCGTAGTAGATTCGTGGGGGGAGGGGGTGTGGAGGTGGGTGTATATATATACATGAGGAATATAGTGGATACGTTACTTTTACTCTGCTCTTGAGCTTGGTGTTCAAAAACGATACCGTGGCGGTGAAAAATTTATCAGCGAAATTCGGAACGTTTATGAAGTATGTCGATTTATGTCTCATCGGGGTCGAGCTCTGAAAGGAAAACGAAAAAACTGCAGTGAAGTTATTTCTCGCGCGCACGCGCAATCGGCGAGACTAGTTACCTGCAAACATCGAATGATGCGTTTTATGTCGGAAAACGACCACAGCGTCATGTGCCCCATCAGTAAGCCGGACTCGTCGTTCACGTAACTGTAACCTACGGGCGGACGCATAAAAAGAACGCGATGAGTAAGAACACTTGAGGCGTCTTCGTGACACGTCGTAATAGTATCGTTACCTTTGATCTGGTTCTCGGGGTCGTCCATCAGGCTCTCGCCGATCAGCGCGTGCACGCGTGCCATGTCCGCCGACGTGTACTTGTACGGGTCGAATCGTCCTGCGCACGTGAACATTACGCACCTGCCGAACTCGTCACGGCCGGGCAATGGCACTAGGTACCTAAACACGTCGCGGTCGTGAGTGCCCCGAGGGTCCGCGATTATAACTATACACCGTGCTGACCGTGGGGTGGTCGAACACTACCACCACCACCACCACCACCACCACAGCCGGCCACGCTTACCCGCTGTCTAGTATGTCCGATATGACCGGGTCGTCGACGTCAAGTTTGGAGAACCATTGCGGGTACAGTTGTCTGATTACCAGGTATCGTTCCAGCATGTCTTGCGCCATGGGCACGCTGAATTTTTTCGTTCTCAAAAATCGCAACAGGAAAGGTGCATCTGTGAAAAAAAAGGGTAAAAATAATTATTATCACCACTCAACGAAACTTCAAGAGTCGCATCGAGATGTATAACAAGTTTGTTTTGGTTATCCCCACCCAATTCGATGTCACCATTGGACATCTTAAGAACGGACCGGTCAAAAGGTTTTATAAATTATATATTACTTTTATATATTTATATATATATATATTACTATACTACTATAGCCGACCCGGCAAACGTAGTCTTGCCCATAAAGAATTGTTACAACGGCGTTGCTCGTGAAAAGAATCACGATTTCAATATTTCTTGATACAACAGTTTTTTAAATCATAATATATTTTTATTTATTTTTTTGTTGTCCCGGAGCGGCAAATTCATAACTTTGGATATGCCGTCCATCCCTTCACTGTGCATGGGCAGGTGGTTATTACCTGTGCGGCAGTTAACGATGTCCGGGTGTTTCCTGATCCAGTTCCTCATGGCTCGTAACGAGTGCGTCCTGATTACGTCATCCTCGCGCAGCTCTTGTTTGGCAACCAGCCGCAGGTCGTCAACCAGCGGACACTCTTCCACGGTGTTCTCGTCGCTGTCGTAGCCCACGCCCATCGCGATCACCGGCGGCGGTACTGCAGCAGCTCGGCAGATAAGGTTCGATATTCGGCACCGCGGACGGCTGGTGGAGACTGCAGCAGATGCAGGTCGGCCGACTCGTACCTGTAATCACTGTGGCGGACGACCACCGTTGTTATGATTGACATGACTGCACGACGTGTCGTAATAATAGTGTAAACAGGGTTGGGCACTTTTCGATTACAGTAGGTAATTGAATTACTTGAGTAATTTGTGATTTGTATTCTCACACATAATTTCGAAGTAATTTGGAATTTGTAATTAATTACCTAAAATATGTGTTGTTAATAATTCAAAATTACTAAAATTACTTTTTATACATAAAGCATTCTAGCTATCACTGATTTTAAGAATATCTTAGAACCCAATTCAAAAACACACTATTCTATGATAAGTAAATGCACAGCACTTTGGAATTCATCAAGGCGACCAACATTTTCAGAAGAATCCAGCCATCCAATGAAGAAACTCTCCATGTAAAACCATTATCTTAACCTTTTCTTTGTTGTACTTATTTGTTTTATTAAAAGTGTCCTTAAACGAACGCGTTACTATTTCAAGAATTTGCATTAAAATAACCTAAACCATTTAGGA
Source organism: Periphyllus acericola (assembly GCA_949715065.1). Lineage (NCBI taxonomy): Eukaryota > Metazoa > Arthropoda > Insecta > Hemiptera > Aphididae > Periphyllus > Periphyllus acericola. The sequence continues at coordinate 8,989,417 of OX454272.1, forward strand.
CATCATCATCAAAGTTAGGTATTACCGGGGTCCGGCACTTAGTAATAGTGCAGAATAGGAAAATATCGAAAATTATGTGATGTGACGGACGAAGCGCAACGTTTTAGGCATGTTTTTGGTACATAGGTATACAGACAATTAGTAGAGTATCAGGAGCAGGATTAAAGGGGTAAGAGTGTTTTAGGATTTGGTCGTTGTCCGGGGCGCGAAAACGCCGATCGCGTCCACCTCACCACTAAAGACGTACAACATTACACATGGGCACATTTTTACCCCACGCCTACGGGTTTCAATGACCCGACAACAGAGTCCGTCAATAGAAGCAGGTTCTACTAAAAGCGTAAAAGTGCGCGCAGCATACAAACATGATATTAAGATAATATTCTATTGAGTTCGGCACGTCACTGATCATGTCATCGTTATGAACTGACCGGCCGTCGTGTAACGTATACGACGACGCACGCCTTCTATATCAGTACGACCAGCAGACACGCTACCGTTGCAGTCTTACGGGTAAAGCACTTTACCACTTCTGGGAGTCTCCCCTCCCCTCCCCCCTCACTACCGGTAACATGGTGATGAAATCGAATGAACACGACGAGGAGACCTGCGTAATCCACTTGGGTCCATGTCACTACTTGTACCGCTCGCCAAGACCTATATGTACGCCCGGCCGCAGTCGTTTACTTCCTGGTCCGGAAGTATTACTCCACAGTTGCACAACACACTCGTACGACCACTGACTATATAATCGTTTTATTTACATGAGTTTTTTTTTTTATTTTTTTTCCGAGACGGTAAAACGCGACTGCCGACTAATTCTCAACATGACTATTAACCAGGCGTGGCGCGGAATAATTCCGTGCGGACGTAAATCAATTAAGTGTGCAGTTCGTGGAACGATCTCTTTACTCGAAGTCAACTTTCGTCGATTATCAAAACGTGCCGAGAAAAAATGTGAAGTTCTAAGGCTTTATGAAATAATGATAGTTCAAAGTGATTTTATTGATCGAACCTCGCCACCGATGTTTTCAACCGAGCTTCAGAAATCAGATTAATATTCGTTATTCGGATTACCTACATATTATGGTATACAGTTTATTACACATGATTGCGTTCGATATGAAAGTAACATTTGCCCGTGTACATTTTAATGGTATTAGAATACTTCGTCCTATAAACCTATAGAGGTAATAGACACTATGATTTGATATTCGTTTCGAATTCAGAACGCGTTCTTGAGAAAACCTGACATAGAATTCGAGATGAGCACAACGGCCTTCAAGGCCTTCCTGTGCATGCGGTTTTTTTTACAATTCCACAACTGTCGTGGTTAGCCCTTCTTTCGTCCTTTCCGTCGAACAATATGTAGATGAAAGGACTCCAGCTCCCACGGTCGTTTATATTGTAAGTCTCTGTTTGAATGTAAACAAACGACCGGAACGTTCGCGCTCGACAACCGAATATGCGGTAGAGCATTTTCAGCGAGTAAATAATATACTGAATCGAATCCGTACATAAGGTCAAGTCGTTCACATTTCGTGCGTCGGTACACGACCGAAAAAGCAGTATACCGGAAAATCTCAGAGGAGTTTTTTTTTTTGAAAGTGAAAAACGGAAAACCACGACCATTAGTCACACACGATGTGTATTACATTGTTATTACATATTATATTGTTACATCAGCGCAAATACTTTCACCGGTCCGACGATGATATAGTAATTTGTTCTTCCGACTGTGGCGGTGTTCGAGAATAATAATGTAAAAAAAAATTGAAAAAGCCACGAAAAACGAGTGCGAAGTGCCTGTGGTGATACGTATATTCGCAATTAAATACGACTACCGTAAACCGTTTAGTTAACGTTTGATCATCTACGTTTCCCTGCGATCCCTCCCGACCGCGACGATCTTGCTTGCCGTCGGAAAAGGGATTCCGAGGAAGTCGCTGATGGGCCGTCGGAGGTACACGTCGGACGGTAAGAAAAAGAAAAAAAAAACATAAAAATAAACGTCGAAACGAAAGCGACGGTGAACTCGGTGCGGCGGGATTGCATAACGGCAAACCGGTCTTGGCCGCGCTGGAGCGGGCGTGTTCTGAGAACACACACCGAAAACGGACTCGGTCGCCGTACGATAATAATACATAAGAGTGATGTAACGGCCGCCGCAGCCATGTAACGCTGCAGTGAAAAGTACAAATTTATTTTTATTTTATTTTTTATTCGAAAACCGGCCGGTGCGCGCATGCGCATTCACGGGGCAAACAAAAAAGAAAAAAAAAAACGCATAATTCCACCGGTACACGTCGCATAACGCGTAGGAAATATTTCCGACGACGCCGGTTCACATCGAAACGTCACCACTCGCCGGGCCGCGACGGTCTCCCGGGTCCAAAACTCAACGACACCCGATGTTCTAAGACAATGCGTTCGGAGGGGAATTAACGGAAAACCGTGCGCAGCATCCAACAATAGTGGCCGCGGTACGATCGAAATTTTTCTCGACTCACACCGAATACGTTACGGGCATTTGGTATCGCGTTGTTGAAAAACGATGTTTTCCCGTGAACGCCCGGTGCAGAAGAGCTCAGGTTTGAGAGCACCGTGCTGTATACAGCGGGCATAAGTCGACGTTAACGCGCGCGCACGCAGATCGAGCGCAATCGAATGGCTTTCGCAACGTCTTCGGCTGCTACGACCGATCCGTGTGTCCCAACAGCGAGACCGTGAATTATTATTGTCGCCGGCGCAGTGGGAGTTATTGTGATAATAAAACGCGGATCGAAATAACGCCGCACTTTCCCCGCGGAACAATAAAACTCCGACCCGAGGCCCCCGGAGACGTGTTGCAATGGTATTTCAATAACGCAGGTGATTACCGCGCGCGGACCGCTATCGGCGTAATATCGTTACGATACGGGTACGACGTAGACGCGGTCGGTTTCGGCTCCGAGTGGAAAGCGTCGCGTGGGGTGATTTGAGCAATAAACATTGTAAGCGCGTTGTCAACAATGACCGGAGTCGACGTTACCTCGAGGTGGACGGACCGAACTACGACGGATCGCGCCCGGGGAACGCGCGACGACCGATGGTGATAAAAAAAAAAGGAGAAAAGGAACAAAGGTTATACAGCTATTACGTGTAACATACCGAAAAGTATAATGACCAATTATTATTGGCGATCCGAGTGATAACGAATTAATGTCGCACTCGATAAAAACCGTCAAAGTTACGCGGCGATTACGCAATATTCGCGTCCCGTGACCCGGTCGCACCTTTGAGCGTTATACCATTGTAGCGCATAATCGTGTCTGTTCCTTAAGCTTACCACTGATATTACGAGAAAACACTTCAACGCTAAACAACGTTTGATCTGCCACATCGTTTTACGCCGATTAATAAATAAGAAAAATGACAAATTAAAAATTGATACTACAATATAGTATACCACGTACCACCTATTATGTGGCTTGAGAACCTCTGGCCCAAACGATCCCCTCGGCCTCCCCGACCCCGGCATTCGATTCACGTGCGTTTTCGCATCCTCCGAGCACATGGTACGGCCGCGGATTTTCCCCCGAAACCGATCGGGTGAAACGTCGTGGAAACGAGCCCGTCGCATGGTCGAGCTCGCGGCTCCTACGACAGCCGAAATCGCATCGATCCGAGTGTAATATTAGTCGCTACACTTTGTGTCCACGCGCGAACATTGCAACCTTGTGACCGTTTCCACAGTATTCAAATCCCCTCGCACTTTTACCGCGTTCGCGTGCGCGAGAGTGTACCTGTACCGTATTATCGTCGGAGCGCACGAAAAAGACGACGGCCTCCACCTCGTTTCGGAAATCGCGATAAACTTTTCTATCTGCGCGCGTCATTACGTCGCCCACCACGCCGTGCGTCGACCTATATATTATTTTCTATACATTTATGTATGCACGCGCGTACATCTCGGTCGCGCCGGAGCTTGAGTCGACGTGAATCCGAAGGTCGGTGATATAAGAAGTTTTTTACGAACGCGCGACACGCGCCATATTTTTTTTTACTATAACGAATCACATTTCAATGTATTGGCAGAGCAAGAATCGTAATAAGAGTTTCATCGAAAAGAAAATAGTTGGTTTTTTTGTTTATTTACCTGAACGTTTGGTGGCGGCGGCGATTCCGAACTGGACGGCTGCTGGTTTGGAAGTACCGTCGAAGAGACGCACGACCGACCCGGCAAGGATCCACTCCCTTTCTCCTACCGCGTCCGCGAGCGTTTTCCCTTCCTAAAACGCACGACAGCTGCAGCGCGTGTGCTCCCCGACTCCGGACTTCTAGGATGCGTCGTACCACACTATTACTATTATTACCGATAGTGTGTCCGCTTTATTACTATAACTGCGTGATTATCGTTGAAAATATATGGGCATCGCCTCTGTGTATTGCAGCCAGGCTTCTGCGGACGGATTCCGGTGCACGAGTGGTACCACGTATACGGTCGCACGTTGTATTTATAATAATAGGCGGCGTACGGTACATAAATACACGCGAGTATTGTCTGCCACCGCCGGGGATTCGTAAACATCCGAAGGAACTGTCCAAGGCCGACAGATGACTATTGTTTGTCCGTACAACTTGTACGTACGTAAATATATAATAATAATAATAATAGTAATAATAATATCTTATATGTAGTGCCCATTACAATACGCGTGCGTGTACACTAGATGATAAACATACGTAATGTATTGATACTCTTCGTTAATCATAATTTCGATGTAGGTACGTGTGTGTAATGCACGTACGTACACGGTTGCGTATCGTTAGCGTCAACGTTGAGAAACCGAATAACAGTTTGAAAAACAAAGTTCGTAAGCTCGCTTTTAAATGGTAAACCGTTTAACGCGCCGAGTTGCGTCGAAAGACATCGTCAGTCCGAGACGTTTACGAGGTGGTACACTCTATACGTCATGATATCATTTGTCGAGGCCTACATGCATAATTTGCGTATAATGAGCACACGCACACGTAGGTATACAATAGAAACGCTCGATGGCTATATAGTTATGTACAACTTTAGTGACATTTTCGGCTGTAGTGTTTACATTTCACGTCCAATTGGTTTATAACATGTAATTTCTGGTACAATTTTTCTCTTCGCCGAACCTATATAATATATATATATTCGTGCCTCTGATGTAAGATTACGATTTACCCCCAGAGCACGTAACTGCACAAACTTGAAATGGTTTATGAACAAGTTCATGTTGTAACTTCAAGTTTTACATCAAAACAACCGCGCATAGTTATAATGTAATACAGTTTTTTTACGAAAAATATAATGTAGTTTCCACAAAAAAACTTTCAGTGATTTCGTCAAACTAATTTAGAACAATGGTATACCGTTACAGCTGGCTTACAGCTAAATTATGCATCTAGACATGGTTATGTACTGCGATCGATTGTGTAGAATACAATAATAACGGGACCAACGCAGGACTATTTATAACACAATTGTGGAAGGTAGACTTGTGAAATACGTATTACAATATTGAGTATGGCGTATTAGAGTGAAAAAAATATGTCTAAAGGTACACCTGTATAGACTTTCGATTTATATTTTATAATTATTTAACGGTAACACAATGTATTACTATGCGTGCTAGCGCTATTAGTATTACCATTGATGATAGAATAATTTAGAATTTATAGAATTTATTCAATGGTATTACGCTCGTCCAGCACGGTTAAAGCTCAATCGATGCGCAACATACATTGTATTATACAAATAGGAACATTTGGACGTAGTCGTTTAAACTTGGCCATTTGGATGTAGAACATTTGGACTTCCGAAAAATAAAAAAAAGAATTATATTTGTATAACTTATCTTTTCTATGATTTTATGTATTCGCTTTACAAACATAAAATAATAAATATGCCTTATACGTTAGGCGATAGAACATACTACTGACCTTATGGCCTGATATTGCGCGATTTATTTATTTACATCAAGTAGTTCTAAGTAATGGTTTATGTTAGGAAAAGTACGAAGCATAATTTTGTAAATGTATAATTAAATGTAAATTAAATACATAACAATAAATGTAAATGCATATAACATGGAAATGTTCGAATATGTGTTTGGGAACATGTCACTCATCGGATAGTGTTCACCTCACGAAATAATACGTTGCTCGGGAAAAAAAGTTTCATTCGTTTTTGTTTATTTTTCTCAATTATTTAGAAAACTGTAGAGAAATCAAAAAAATGACTCTCAGCCAAAGTGCTAACTAAACAAGATTTTCTATCATAAACCTCCCATGATTGTGATGTTCGGAGCAATCCCTCTGGACTCTAGTCGTGATAAAACCAATTCGTTCCTCCTTCACTCAGAATCTAAAATATTTACAGTTGCGCGCTAAGATGTAACAAATGCGATAAATGACATAGACAGATGCCGGTTTTGAACAATTTCGACTAGGTATACATTTAATTCGATATACGACATATGATGAGTACAATAATATTATTATTGTCCGACGCTCAAATATACGCGTCCAAACGACTACGTCCAGTTGGCCAAGTCCGAACGACCGCGTCCCAAAGGCCAAGTCCAAATAAGTGTTCAATTAATGCGTTACATATCGTATATTAGACGAAGTATCCAGAAGATATTATACTTACGAGAGACCCGTCCGGAGCAGATAACGGGGCGAAAACAATACCGCATCGATTATTACTTAACATCATATGTTCATATTAAATAAGTATCATAAGTAGCTTATGACGTTCGTGTTACGCGTTATAGAAATGCATAATATAACGCGTTTTATAGAAAGGCGGAGCGCGATTCCGGTACAGGATTTGGCGGTTTTGCGGTGTATAATATTTGTAACGGAATCGGAACACACGAGTAGTAGAAACCTGCGTGCGTGTTATGTAAACACTGCGTGGCGCACCGTGGGTACGCGCGCATTATAATAATATTATTCGAAAAAAGAAATACGTGTGTCATCTGCGAACTGCGAGACGAAGTTACGTGCGCCATTATTGATGTGAAATTAAAAAAAAAAAAATAGCACGCCGATGCACTATTATGAAGTAACGTGTACAGGAAAGCTGCTGCTGCGGTACGCGTACGAAACCAACGAGACAACAACATTCGGCATCCGAACAAAACACGCCGAGACGTCTGTACACTGCGGTTACATTATAATATTACGATTATTATTGCGTTTCCGAGTTATCGTCTTCAATGCATTTATTCGGCTCTCGAGTACAATATACGTATTATATGCATTTGTATACCTTAATAATAATTCACACACACACACACATAGCTGTATTCCTTGTAGTGTCGTGGTGACGATGGTGCTGAGTAGGATACAGTAGCAGTGAGTAGCATTAATCACACGCGAAATTAGCTATGTTGCAAACATTGCAAGCTAGTACTGCAATCGGGAACGGATTATGGTTTGGTATATGATGGCCCCAAATAAATTAGAAGACAATACATTTCTCGCTTATCAAATGAAATTTATTATTTTCACTCAACCCCTCCCCCCTGAATCCACCCTTAATTGTAATAAAGATACATTCAAATTGTGTTTTATAGGTACATGGGTTTCATACATGCGTAGACCATACGTTACATCATAATTAGGATATTCTCGCGTTCCACACCAATCGCAGTGTAAAATACATTCGCAGCGATAGATATCACGAAGCTATTCGGTGCAAAATAATATGAATCTAAGCATCAATCCGATAGAGCACTTCGTGTTATTGACGAAACCGAAGAAAGCTATATAATATACACTTAAAATAGTTAAATTTATTAATTGTATCCAGAAAATCGTTCATCAAGCTAATTTGAAATCTGAATACCCACTGAAACCGTTCAGCTGATGGACATTAAACAACATTGAACTGATACATATTTTAACGCACAGTGCGAGCTACAGTTTATGAATGTTTAGGTTGTTTTTAAAACAAAATTCGATCAAATAATATTTTTCCGAAACGAATTACACAGGTAGCGAGTTGTTCGTTGTATAATATGTAAAACCGTTAAAAACATCTGTTTTTACTATATATGTTACGCATTTTATATCCAAGATACTACAATATTAATTGTTAAGCATAAAAATATTAAGTACTATATGTCGCCTAATTGTTGGTTGCACAAATTTTGTAATATTATATTACAGGATTCACGACTGTCTATACGAGTATATTGTATAAATAAATAAATAAATAAGTAACTATTTTTTGAAATAATTGGATTTCAATTTAAGCACAACCAAAAACGTGTCTGAATACTACGGAGAACACACGCCTAAATGATAAGAATCGTGCGCTGTTTTAGTTTTAGTTTTTTATTCCCGAAGGATTGGGTACATGCGTAAATTGAGTAAAATATAATCTAAAGGTTCGATCAAGACACTTTTGTGACGTTACGAAACGAAGTATAGATTCCTAGACACTCCGACACAACTAACTATATTTCAGTTCCGATGTACGACCCTAATATCAGTATTTAGTAGTCCTGCGGGACCTGGTTTCACAAACTCGTAACTGAATATTATAATATACAATATGTAATTATGGGTGTTTCCGAAGTTTTTCTTCGACGTTCGCTCGAAAGAAAGTTATGACATAATGATAGTAAAATAAACAACCTCATCTGGTGCGGTTTCTAGATCGCACAATCGCGTCCAGGTATATACAACGCCGTCGACCTTCCGATTTATATTTGACAGTTATTTATCTCGGAGTCAAACGGTCAACAGTGATTACTTTTATATACGTGTACACGCGAGTTCACGGATACACTCGTCTTCACGCGAAAACACGTTTTATATCCTCGACACCATTACTTAAGTATACGCGCGCGACTTATATGTGCGCAGGTGCACTATTAAAAATCGTTTTAAAACGCCTCATAGCACTATCGTCACTAACAATTTGTACGTTGACGCATATGATCAAAAATTCTACCGAGTTATCGATATTCGTTGAACGTCGATAGTAAAATTACATTTCGACTGAAAACTTATCATGATTTTTTTTTTTTTTTTTTGGCACTGTTCAAAATCTTCACGTCTGTGAATTTGTTATTATGTGATATTTTTCCCGACGCAAGAATAATGTGTTGATAGAGACAATCGTATGTTGTGATTATAAGTACACATGATTTAAAGCCATACATTTCATCAACAAATATACGTATACATTATTATTAATTGTTACGAATTATTTGCGAGCTTGTGACCCATTTGTTGAACGATCTGATATGACTTTTTTCAATTATTCTAAGAGGCCATACTGATTTTCTTCAACCGATTGAAATGATAACTTTTATTAATGTTGTAATAACAATTGTACTTAAAAACGTTCCACAGAAAAATATCAAATCATGGATATGTTTTTGCCGGTTACCATATGACTACTGTAACTTTAACCATGTTTTGTTAACTGTATCAACTGCTTTGCGGTAACGCGAAATTGGTCAGAAAAAATCATCGGTTGTACCTGTAGCATAAGCATTTTTTGTTAAAGTATCAAATTTTCTGATAAATTTATGCGTCTTGATTTCATATGTTTCATGTTATATATTATATAAAAAAAAAATTGTCGATACATTGTTGATTATATTTTACGAAGGGCGACTAGGACAGTAATTAGTACTACTTAGTAAGCCAATGAATAAAAGTCTGACGCAATTGGATAAATTAGTATTTTGTGATTGGTAGGTGGTACCAGATGTTCATTACGTGATTAAATTAGCATTTTCACGAAGTGACCATGTAGAGGCAGAGTAGGAATATAATTTCATTACAAATTTAAAATCAACGAAAAAGCTGTACAACGAAAAAGTAGAGCAGTATCACGGTGGGTGGTTATAAGAGGATATTCAATAATGTTTTTCAAACTGCATCATCGTAATGATAATATAATTTCGGTCCTCCGCACATTTCACAGACATTCGTAATCGTTAAGAAATTTAACAACATATTGAAATACGACGTCTTTAACGAAGATTATATCGCTATAGCTGCTGGCTCACGCAGTATAAACTGTAAACGCTTCGTATTATGTAATTTAATTTTTGTACTCTATTGGTGACAACAGTGCTCTTATCTTATTGTAGAAGTAATTGTAGTTCATATTGATTGGTTTTGTATTAATTACCTTCAGTTCAGCATCCCCTCTAAATTAACTAGTACCTTAGACACATTTCTTTTTCATTAATTATACATTTTACGCAATGAATAATGATAAATTATATTTATCACTGCATGTTAAATATGTTCAATAATTTTGCCGTTTAAATTTTTGTGAACGCCTACTTTTAATTAAATGTATTAAAAATATGATAATAATAGTAGCGAGTAGGTAGGTATACTAATTAAAGTAAAGTGTTTCAGAAATAACAAGTCTACAATACATTGATTTCGAGATTAAGACACCCATATCCTTCTTTCTGTCTCACCCCACCTAGGAGTTTCATTAGTTTTTCAATCTAATATCGTTTCGAAATAAATAGCGTGTGGTAATGAATATCGAACACTTTTTATTATTAACAATGGGTTTCAAAATAAATTAACAACTATTTATATCTAACACAATTAAAATATTCAACGGTTCCACATTGTACTTTTGTTGCATTACTCTGCAGTGATCAACAGACGTTCGCCTTAGTTAAACGATACAATAATAACATGATTGACGACCGGAAGTTACAATTTACAAACTCCAATTGATCACGCTCGAATTATATTATTATTTTACACGCATGGTCTAAAGGGGAATCCAAATTGTATTTATTTATTGTTTACCTGCTGTACGTCATTTTCTCTCCGACTAGTTCACTAAATACATTATGATTTATGAATGCGCAGACTTGATTTCGAGAAAAACCTATACACTCCTTTCAAAAAACTATAAATTTCTTTATTTTTCGACAAAATTTTAGATTTTATGCAACACCTGAATCTGATTCTTGTCAGATCCAAGGATACCTAGAAATTAATAATACATATTATATTTTTCAAGAGTCCTCAATAAAAATTATTATATTTTACCGTTGACCAAGTTTTTCACGGATCCGTCTTTCGAATGACCATAGCTATTAGGATTTTGCATATTACATTCAAATGTAATGGCCTACCCAAATCTTGTGTAACACCGAGGATTATATTTATGTTTGTTCCTATATTGGGTACGTGCGATTCGCCCTGTAATATGTAAACGAATTTTTCAAGTAATATAATAACATAATAGAATTACAAAATTTCCAAATGATTTAAAAACGTGGTTCGTTTTTGTGTAACATTCGTTTCTGATCCTAATATTATAATCATATTTCGGTTTTGAAAGCCAATAGTATTTCTTAAATCATTTCAAAACATTGATGAGTAATCGTGATAAAGTCGACGGTGTACAGTGTATAATATTATTCTAGAATTTCTCATATAATAAATTTACTATGCATTGTGTTCGTTGGATATAATACATAAAATACATTCCGATTGGTTATGAAACAAAGCAGTGTAATATTTAAATATAATAATGCAACGCGTGTAACACAATTAATAATAATTTTCGATTGTTTTTTTTTTTATAACTGTATTACGTCACGTAATCGGGACCAATAGTCGGTTAAACGGACTGAAAAAAATTGAAAATGTTCGTCGTCCTGCTCTCGGCGATAGATCGTTCAAAGCTGTCTTCAGTTATTAATACCGTCGAGAAACTGACTGCCTATTGCTGGTTTACACACGTTCTGTAACTGTTAAGTATTCATTTAAATAGTAGCGTACAGTTTATTCGTACACATTATGCGCGTGACGACGCGTTATTATACAAGTACGTACACGTACACAAACGTCATGCGAGTCGGAACTAGTTTTCAGCTCACAAAATGGATATAATATAATAAAATATTACGTAACGCGATTTTTATCCGTACACGAATCGTCTGTGTTTTCCGAAAGCGTATTATTATTATTATTATGACATCCGTACACGCACAGGGACATAGGTACAAAGAGAATGCGATACCGCTGCAGTGATCGTCCGAAAATCAACCGGCGGACACGGACTGTTGGAAATTACACGCGCTTGCACTCGATCCTGCAGGTATTGTATTTGTGCGCATAGTTGCAACACAAACAGTGTGTGAGGAGGCGCCCGAGTACATCCGACAGCGATACCTATCATCGGAGACGGTACAGTTTTGGTAGCCGTGTAATCATCACGCTTTATGCTATTCTGACGGTGAACATTAGCCCGTTCCGCAAGTGTGTGAAATTAGCAAAACGCTTGGAAAGAATTTTAATAATATTTCAAGAACTGACTACAGTTTATTCTTTAATATTTTTACGATACCGAGTGAAAACAAGGATTGTTTCGTGTACGCAATCTCAACCAGAAAAATCGTCAACAACATTACCTTTACCCAGGTATGATTATAAAACCAAAAACACAATTCGATCATCTCTATTAACACGGGTTATATAGCTCTGTGAAATCCCGGCGGGACACCCTGTAAACAAACCGGGTACTTTTCTGCAATTTAGTCTAGTTGGTACTTTGAGGAAATCATTTTTTTGAATTTCCCAACAGTTTTCCGAATAATTGAGAAAAAATTGCAAAAAACTTCAACAAAGATCGAGATTCGAGCTCTGCACCGTTCATTATATTTTTTCACACACTTTCCACTTGTTATTATATTTCATCAATACAAGATTTTTTACAAGATTTCCTCTGTAGTCAATATAAAGTATGTTTATCGGAAAATCGCAAACAACTTTTATAATCGGTAGAAAATAAAATGGTGACGAATTGGGTATTTTAATCAAATGATATTTAAATATAAACAGATAAAATCGACCTCTTTCACTCGGAATCGATTTTTTGAGAGCAATGGTAGGTATATTGATTTCAAGCTTAAAAGGCTTATCCCTGTATCTCACTCGACCTTGGAATCTCGTACATTTCTTGTTTTTACAATAAGATATTCCAACCTTATAATAATTACTATAGATATTTTAGTTTTGTATTTAAGTTTGTACAACATAATAAGGGTATTGCGATATGTAGTGTATTACGAGTGTATAGAGTTATAGTATAGTGTATGTATAGGAATCTAATTATTCAAACTAAAATCATTTAAAACCAATTATAAAAAACCAATAATAGATAATAAGTTATTTTACGAGATTATGTGGAAGACCTCGCTTTAAACGTCGTTGAAGTGGTGGATGAACAAGATTGAACCTATTGATTTGAGGAGTGAATTGTGGAAATTTATTGTAAGGGCACATTTGTGGTGTTGGATTGTTTAAGATGAAATAATATATAATTAATTTATTATATTATAGTATTAATATAACTCTTAACACTTTATTTTGAAAAATTTGGTTTATTTTAAATGAGCGGCTGAATAATTTCCCCAGATTAGATAAACGTAAGTGAGAAGTGAAAGTAGTAATTGCTTGTATAAAGGCTATATGGTATGCTAGTTGTAATTGGTAGCAGATTTGTGTGGCTCCAAGGTTAGCTTTTATAGTCTTATCTAATGTGACTCTGAAGTATTCGACTGACGGTTTCCATGCTATGGGCACATTGTCAAATTTTAGTAGCATAGACAAGTAGTTACAGTGTTTTGGGATAAAGACGAAGGCTAAACGTGATTGCTATGCTTTTCGAGGCGTTACAATACATATTCAAATTATAAATATCTTTCTTACTTGTATGCATGAACGATTTCTCACAATATTATTGATAATCTATTATGGATTCGGTGTCTTTAATAAAAGCTAACAGCAGTCGTATAATCGTTTATTTCATGTCCATTCTATTTTGTCGGTTTACTACGTAAATAAAATTTAAAGTTTAGCTGTGAGTAAAGCTACGGATTTTCAAAATCACTCCATATATGAACTGTTATTTTTCTAAACGAACTTGTTTATTTATAACAGACCGAGCCATTATTGTAGTGTCTATATGTAAATTTTCACGGTTTAATAGAAGTAAATATTGACGTACGGATCCATTGAAACGCATAAAACCTATTTAATCTAATACGTTTTGGTACTGGGGAAACACTTAAAAGTTTGGACGGTACCTATGCAGCTAAAACGGATTTAAATAAACACAGGATCGTAAAAAAAAAAAACGTTTACGAAATGACATTGGTGATCGCCAAACTTAAATATTGGTACATTACGGCTACAGGTATTTTATTATTGTACCTACACGCACTACATTGTGCATGAATAAAATATTACTTTTCGAGTGGTTAAACGAATATCAACAAAACACCGTGATTCGTCAATAACATTGAGCACGTCACGATAAAAATGCGTGTGACGCGTACGTGAAACCTAATGAGAGAACTTGTTATTAATTAACATATTTCATATTGACGCAATACATACCAAATAAGTGAAAAACGACAATCGGCCGCGCGCGTCAATAAATAATAATATTGTAAATTATATTGAACAGACGCGCTCAGGACAGTCGAGCCTGGCGTATGATAGCTCAAAACAGGACAAGCTGACACATCTCATTGATAACGAGCTCATAAACAGAATCAAGGGTGATTATGATCACGACGAGGCATGTGGATATGTACTTTATACCTCCTCCATTCGTTTTTTTGCAGCAACGGCACCGAATCCGGATGAGTGTACAGGACATAGGCGTAAATAGGGTTCGAGTTTTGTGGTGGGAGGAGGGGCTGAAGTCCTATTGCTGCTCAATGAAGCAATTATGGGAATAATAATAACGCACCTAAAAAAAAAAAATCCTCGGTTCGCTCGATTTCTAATAGTCAATAGAACACATACTTGGTACGTAAACCTAATTACAATAAAACTTACTACACATTTTTTTTATGTAATATATTTCGACTACTTTTAATAATTATGTCAAAGTTTTATTTAAAATAAATAAAATATATTTTACACGATTAACCGCATAACATAATATCGGTATTATTAATATTTATGTGGCTTTAAATATAAAAGTAACAACATGTAGAATAATATTAATACCGCACAAATACTTTTAAACTTATAAATATAGACCGACACTGAATATGGAAAAAGTTATTGCGCCAATTTAAAGCTGAGTTCTCCGGTTATTTTTGGCAAATATGTCTAATACTATTTCATTGTCTACTCCAATATATTTTTCGATGTTTGATATTGCTTAAATTATTAAAACGGTCCTGAGCCATGTTAGCTCGGACATAGATAAGAAGGACGTTCCGCACGTGGCCGAGCTCACGGGTAACGTGATTGCCACTTGCACAATTTTAAATAAATTAGGAAGGAAGCACTACTTTATCTAATAATGTTCTTCAACAGTTTGAAAGTTGACTTCTTTAAACATGTTTTTCAATTTTTAATTTTCACCTACGTGGTAAGCTAATCGGCTATAGTTTCTTATTAAAAATAAAAAAACCCCGTCTTACCCTGCATTTTACAACTTTAGGAGGGCTCAGGCCCTATTGCCCCTACCCCTGTTTGCGCCAACGGCACAGGAGTACCTAGGTCCGGTAAAATTTTAAAGAATATTACGTTATAAGGCCGAAATGCAGTGCGCGTGGTAGATCTATTCAATCGAAGTCATACCTTTGACCCGAGTATCTACTTTTTTGCAGGAGTGAAAACGCGGAGAAAACGTAAAAACAATAACGTCACCGCGACTGGTAAAACGTTTCGGTCGACCACTGCACTGCTTCGAGTGTGCCGACAATGAGGAACGGTCGTAAATGTATTAAGTCTGTTGCAATATCGTTTTGCGGAACATCTCTTGTTCGTAGGTATTCCGGGCACGGTAAGATTATACCGAGTACGGACCGGGGGGGGGGGGGGTTCGAAGACGCAGTGGTGCCGCGGGCAGGTGCGCGACAGTCAAGGGTAAAATGTGTCAACCACGCCGCCGGTCGTCTCGCGTCCGACACGTATACGGATTGCGAGCGCGCGCATTTCCGAATAAGTTTTTTCGCGGTCCACGCTCCGTGTCTATGAATGGTATCATTGATTATATATACTATAGATTGCTCACTGGCCGGTTTTACTGTAGTCTACAATAAAACTCTCGGTAGATGGCGATAAGAAAAATAACATTAATAAATTCGTATTTTATTTCGGCGGCTGTCATAATGGCTGAGAGCGGTGCGAGGTCGTCGTCGAGGCAATACGCGTTTTGTTACTTATCGCAGTATTTTTACTATACTATTTTTCGCTATAAAACATAAATTAAGCCTGATATAATATTATAGTCAATTATGTTTTTAATTTCTACAAATTTTCAATACCCATACATTTTTAATTTGAATAAAGTAAAAATTTAATTTTAAATACGGAATAAATAAGAAAACATTTTAATTGTGTTAAAGTTGAAACACACACAACGTTCCGAAACATTTTAATAAAATGTTCTAGATTTAAACTATTTACTTTCGTGAAATTATTTAATAACTTACTCTTCATCAAATTAGAACTCTGGACAAAGTTGCAAATACTATCTATAATCAATGATGGTATGAATGGACGTCGGCAATAATAGTACTGCAGGTAATAGGCTGCAATGTTCGACGCGATCGTTACGTTTTTCGCTGGGACACGTGCCCGGACGGAATCGCATGTGGCGGTAAAATGTAATCATCATCGTGCAGGGTGATTTCTGGGCTCATCCCCTTTTCGGCCTTGAAAATGCTTGAAATCACATTTTTCTCGGCGTTCAAGTCATACCGTAAAATCTACGTTTTCTACAACTCTTTTGGCCAACTCAGATGATGCGTGTCCTGTGGCTGCACAAACTTTGATTTTTCCAAATGGGAACACAACATATTTCGCGCAAAATATTTATCAACTAATTACTGTGGAATATCCGATGTACCTACGCGGTCGAAATTCAGAACCGTACTCTCGGAATCGTTCAAATTTAAAATTGAGCATGAAAAGTGTCAAATTCGTGTCAGTAGCAATAAGCGAGTACATATAGTTACAAATTATACCACAATATTAGGTAGGTGTTTTCGTAAGACTATTTTCTTCAATAAAATTAGAAAAACTCAAAAACTACTCGTTCAAATTTTAATTTCCATACAATAAGATTCTAAGAAAATTGAACTCAATAAAACACCGTTGTGAAAAAAAGGCGTTTTTATTTGAAAAAAAAAATAAAAAATTCCAAATTAAAGCAATACAGCCATAAATGGGGGTGAGCATGGTTAAAAAATAATCATTTTTATTATTTCTTCTTATTCTTTTTCTTCTCCTTCTTCTTCTTATCCTTCTTCTCTTGCCCGCAGAAGCCGCTTATGAACTTCACCAGAGCGAGGTATCGAACAGTTGGGGTGACAATATTCTTAAGCTATTTATACCGCATTTCTTAATTTTAATTAACTAAAATTTTGGTATTTGAGTTGAGTATTGACCGAACAAGTGATACATTTGTTAAACGTTTCAATGTTAAAACAGAGTTATGAAATAATCCGAGTGGATTGGAGTAAGTGTCGGGTGGTTTTATTTGATCTTCCTTGGCAAGATGTAAATGTTTAAACTTTAAGCCCCCTCTGCCTTCGTGCCCGATATCGTAGCAGCTTTATAATTTCCCAGTTTAGTACATTCACTTTCAGCGGCACTAGGTCTTTTATTTTATTTTTTTGAGCTTAATGGTATTTTTTTTTTTACACTATGTAAAGTAAAACCATGTCGGATAGAGTCGTAAGTCGGGGGCCGTCACATGCCACGAAAATACATCACAGATGAGATGAAAAATCGAAAAAATTCAACCCCTATACGCCGGACCAAATCTTCCCTGTGCCAGTACTGAACAGAACGGAACTGTACCCAAGACGGTTGAAACGCTGGACACGCCACTGAACATAGGTGTACGATGCACGACAAGAGTACAGTGTGCCACGACGATTGTACACTGAAACCGCCGAAGACGTTACTTGCCGGCGAAACGGTGTACGAAAATCGAATAAGCTATCGAACATATTCACACGTGTGCGCTATGCATCTTCGAGGAATGAGACGGGGGCAAAAACAAAACTTTGCGCACGGATCTACGCGTCTAAACTTGTGCGGTTGTACGCGGTACACTCACATCTTTGTGCCGACTGCAAATAATTACAATACCGTACGTTTACTCGTAGTGTTTGCGCGTGCAAATAACGCGGTCATTTCATTACTTAACGGTTTCCGGAATAATTTACCGGGTTCGTTATTACCGCAGTCGTGAAACGGGCGCGTGTTTCGCGGTGTCCTCTTTGCGGTCTTCGCGACAATCATTGTTCGTCAACAGTTTTCCAGCCGGACGGGTGCACGTGAACGACGACGGACGAGTTTCGATTATTTTATACTATTTGATTAATAGTATTATTATTTATTTATATTTTTAGAGGTAGGCAAGTAGTAGTGTTTTGTTTGTTCCGAGTCCATTTTTTTTTTTTTTTACAGGGAGATTGTCACTATTTTGATAGGCGATTTCTTCATACAAAATATATAAAATGTACTGATATTTTATGGCTAAAAAAAAAAAAATGGACTCAGAACATACAAAACACTACTACTTAGGTACATAGGTATAATACGGTGGTGTAGGCAATCGTCGTGGCACCTCCGCGCTGTCTCATTGCATTTCGCGTTCTTTTTGATTGACGCGTTTGAAATACGACGCATATTCATTTATCGCCGCACTGCGTTTTAAATTATAAATTCGGAGCACGTTATAGCGTGTTGTATTATTATTTTGAAAAGTGTTAACCGAAAGAAAAACACTTGTCTTCGTGACAGAACCAATATGTATAGCTTCCCCGGTCCACTCGGAATTTGAAACGAGTGATTAACATAAGTAATAAGTATGATTTTAGTAAATACTCAATAATATTATATTAATAATAATAATGCGTGTCATCTTAATGAATAATGGAAATCGTTTTAGAGGCCCCTTAATGGGTCGTCTAAAACGTATATTAAAATATGTATTGCAATTTTTAATCACTAATCAGATATTGGAGATGAGCCGAAAAGAACAAGTCCTAAAACTTAAGAACCTCGAAAAAATATCGAAAATAGGAATTTGTTTTTTATAAATGGAAAATGCAGAGTTTTGACAATTATTATATAGATCAGAGATGGTGAACCTACAGTCTATTAGTGACACACGCAACTGTCCAAAAAAAGATTATTCGTCGAAAAAAGACATCGAAAGACAAAAATCACTGATCAGAGCACTTTTTTTTTTTTTTTTATTACTTTATTTATATTTCCACAATCTGTTACATAGTTTGAACAATAAGTGAAATTGATGAAATAGATAGCTATGGCGTGAATGACGGATTAAAGATACCTTCCAGTGAAGGCACTTTTACAGTTAAAGATGAGAAAGAAAAAAAAAAAAAGTGTTAAACAATGTTAAACAATGTTAGAAAATATCATAAGGAAGGATAAGTGGAAATAGCAAAGGTAGATATAGAAAGAAGAACAAAAGGAGTTAGATTGGTCTAGACTAATAGGTCCCTACACCACCGCCTTTTCAACCTTTTTTGTGGGTTGCCAGGTATATTTATAGACGCAAGTTCTTTGATTAAAGGATTTTTGTGGTTTTGTAGGTTGAAATTAAAACGTCTGTAGAAGGTCTTAGCTACATCGTTGACAGGAGAGATGGTTAGGTCGTTATGTAATGTATGATTTGATACGTAGAAGGGTGCTTTGGTTATAGCGCGGAGGACTTTGGACTGGAAACGCTGGATACGGTTGACATTTGTAGGTTTTGCGGAGCCCCATAATTGGATTCCGTACGTCCAAATTGGTTTTAAGTAGAGTTTATATATTAATAATTTAGTGGATAATTTTATATGATGAGAAGTAAGAAGAGAACGGAGAAAACGAAAACGATCGTTTAGGGTTAAGAGTTTGTTACGTATATGTGGAGCCCAGGTGAGACGTTGATCGATGGTGATGCCTAGGTAGCGAATGCATGGTGCGACAGGTAGAATTTGTTCATTAAGGATGATAGGTGGACATTTTTTCTTCCTAAGAGTGAAGGTGCAATGTATGGATTTAGATTCATTAATTTTTACTCCCCATTCCTTGTACCATTGTTCGAGGAGGGAGAGATGTTCTTGGATGTTGAGGGAGGCAGTGATTGGGTCGATATTGTTGGTTATTATTGCCTTATCATCGGCAAAATCACCAACAAGGGAAGTGGGTATTGTTGGTTGGTCGGATATAAAAATGTTGAATAAAAGAGGAGCAGTGACTGCACCTTGAGGGACTCCTGCGTTGATTGGTTTCGATGGGGAGGTGGATGATCCGTAACGTACCGAGAAGAAGCGGTCTTCTAGGTAGGATTTCAGAATCAGGTAGTAGCTAGCTGGTAGAATGAGCTTCAATTTGAACAGTAGACCTGCGTGCCAGACGCGGTCAAACGCTTGGGAAACGTCAAGAAAAGCACCTGTACAGTATTGTTTTTCCTCTAAGGAGAAAGATATCTTGTCTACTATTCTGTGAATTTGATGGGTGGTGGAATGTTTGCTACGAAAACCAAATTGTGAGTCGGGTAAAGATTTTGCTTCTTCAACGATTTTAATAAATCTTTTTAGAAGCATTTTTTCAAAAACTTTTGATAGTATTGGTAGCAAACTTATTGGTCTGTAGGATGATGGACAGTCTGGGGGTTTTTTTGGTTTCAAGATAAGTATAACAGAGGAATACTTCCATAGTAATGGGAAGTAGGATAATCTGAGCATCGAATTATATATGTAGGTCAATAGTATGATAACTTTTTTGGGGAGCTGATTAAGTACTTCTGCTGTTATTAGGTCGTATCCGGGAGACTTTTTCCGGGGAAATTTCGAAATTGTATATTTTACCTCAGCTGGAGAGAAGTGTTTAGGAGGAAGGGACATTTGTAACGGTATGTCAAGAAATCGCTCAACTTCATTGATTTTTTCCGGTAGAAGGATGGTATTGTGTGGTTGGAATGTGTCAGCGAGGTGGTTTGCAAATATATTAGCTTTGTCCATGTCAGAGTGTACCCAATTGCCACTGGCGTCGCGTAGGATAGCTGGAGGGTTATGCACGCGAAGAAGTTATTTCGTTGCCTTCCAGAGAGAACCGTCTTTTGTCGTAAGTGATTTTAAGTGTTTAGTGTAAGATTCATTTCGATAATCTGCTAGGATGCGTTTGAGATTTTGCGCGAGTGCATTATAGTGGCATTTATCAGCCGGGTATTTAGTTCTTTGCCATAAACAGCGAGCGCAACGTTTTTGTACTATAAGGGTACGTATATATAAAGGAAGAATTGCGGTGGGTGTGTGTGGTTTCGATGGTAGAGCTGATTCCCATGCTGAGGTTTGTATATTGGATGTTAAGAGATTCACCGCGTCATCAATGTCAGCTGTGGTTTTCAGCCGGACTTTTAGACTAGTTTTTTGTAGGATTGATTTTTGAAAATTTTCCCAGTTGATCAGAGCACTTAGACTAAAATATTTAAAGTAATACCTTTACAACAATAAAGTTTGCTTATGAATTATGATATACTTATACACGTATTTAATTTCTATAACATACTTATCTATTACTTTTAATGCTTTTGATGAGAATCCAAATTGTTGACACGCAGGGGAAATAAAATCAAACCAACATTTTTTATTTGACAAACTGGTTCAGAAAAGTTCGCCATCCCTCATATAAATAATAAAAATGTGTTCAACTAAATACTAAAGTCAATCAATAAGTTATTATAATAAATACGTACATATAAAAAAAACATATTTTCTAAAAAGTGGTGGCCAAATGGATTGCAATTTAAATCAGCCCTAATATTATTATAAAGTTCATCTGGTATAAAATTATAATAATTGCTAATCGAGAGTTATTATTAATAATAATTATCGTATAAAAAAAAAAAAATGCGTGATATAACTGCAGGTGTAATACTGCAATGTATTGCACTCAGAGGCATTCCTAGAATACCATTTGGAAAGGGTGAGTAAACATTTTAGACTTCAATTTATAAAAACTTGTAAGATAGAAAAAATCCAGACTATCGCGGGGAGGGTTCGGTTGGGCCTCCAAAACCAACCCCTCGGCAAGCCTTTGCATATTACTCATATTGCATTTTTAAGACCGTTTAGCGTCTCTCGTAATGTAGCGCACAACGAGCCGCTCAACTCGTCGTTGTGCCTACGATTTTTTTCCGTTATTTTTACAATTTTTTTTTGTTTTCTATATGTGTCTGTCGGATTCGTAAAAATTGTAGAGTAAAACTAATGTGCGCATAATTAAAATGACGCAGCCATTAAGGAACAGGTTAGAAGTCGCGTGACGTGTGCAGTGTCACAATCTCGATTGACAATATTATGGAATTGGCAACAGGTGAAATGAAAACGAATGTCATCGGGTGGACGTTTTGTTGCCAAAAATGCACAATAATAGTTACAATAAGAAGAAATTGGACAAACTCATAACTACACGACGAGTGCATGTCAAAACCTTGCGCATCGCATTAACACCCGGAAGGCGACTAACGAAGGGCATAGCAAGCGTTCAAAAGTAATAT
The DNA here is from genome assembly GCA_949715065.1 of Periphyllus acericola. Taxonomy (NCBI): domain Eukaryota; kingdom Metazoa; phylum Arthropoda; class Insecta; order Hemiptera; family Aphididae; genus Periphyllus; species Periphyllus acericola. The sequence goes on from OX454272.1 coordinate 9,012,005, forward strand.
ATTATTTCTAACGCATTCCGTTTGTCATTGCCGAATTGAATTCTAATCTATATAATATATTATTCAAATACCAAACACTGATCGCTACATCTCAAAATCAACAAAACGAATAAATTCTAAAATAGTGCAGGTTCTTCTAATAAATACTTAATACTAAATAGGTACTCCAGATGTGCAATGAGAAGGGACTTAAAAAAAAATAATTGCGGATTTCAACGTTATTTCTTATTGTTTGGTACGGCGAACTTGTAACCAATTATATTTATAATTTATAAGTTTTTAACCAAAAACAATACCCTAAGTCCTTACGGCTGTTCAACATAGCTAGGTTTATTGATTATTTTAGTGATCTATCACCAAGGAACATTTAGTTTTAATTCTGGTAAAAACAATGTTTTCAATCCAAGTCTAGAATAGTGTAAAAAATGACTGACCTCCTCTGCGCGTATCACAAAATTTAATTCTATGATCGAACTAATATTAACAATAGTTAACTATTGCTAAATTATTCTGACTATATTCAATTACTAATTAGCTGTTATTGCTCGTAAAGTAAATCTTAAATTAACTATTAACTAAAAAAGCGGTCATCCCAATTTTGGGACTAAGATACTTTTTATAAATTAAGCAAATTTACAATAACATGGTTTTTTATAAAGTACAACTATAATACAAGTAAATAGATCATTATTATTTCACAATTAAAATAAAACATTGAGTTATATATAAATATATTAATTTCGAGAAAGTTTCGGATAATAATTGACACCATGTGTAATAATATCTAAAATGTGAACTTATCGTATCGAATAGATTAAAAAAAAAAAAAAACAATTATTTGTGAGTGACTCAAAAACATATTATATGAGTTATAATTTAAGATTGAAGTTAACTACAATGGACTATTTACTTAATCCGTCATTCGTCCCATCCGTTGGTGAGTGATAAAACCCCTTCACTACTTTAGAGATAAAATTCAAGTTAGCTTAGCGACTTGGTTGTTATTTAAAAATGTAGGTCAACATATAATCGTAACGGTTATGCGATATCGTTGTTTACAGAATACAAATCAAAATATTACCATTAGCAATACGAATATGCTTTTTTCGCCATATAACCGCGTACATTGTCTTACAAACGTATAGAACATGGCAAATTTACGTTCAGCAAAACGGATTTTGCGTTGTTATAGCATTAGAGTTAACACATCCATTATCAAGCTTATAGCTAAGAATAATATCTGTCCGATTTCATAGGTTTTTTACGGTATTTTAATTTTGAGGCGAGTTACGAGCTTTTTCAAACTGTAATATTTTACACAATCATAACTCGCTTAATAATCAAAATGTAGCATAAAAACGTATGTCATCGCACAGGTAATGTTTTTCCCTTTAAATTTTATAATTAGGCTGTTTACTCTAATAACAACAAAAAATCGGTTCAGCCGAACACAGATTTGCTATGTTGTAAGACGGAGACAATACATTCCGGTATGCGGCGTCTTCTTAAGTTAGTACAATATACAGAATACATCATATGATATGGATGGACGTAAAGATGGTCAAATAAATGAAAAAAAATCTTCAGATAGTGAAGTAGAGATAACACAAATATAAAGTTATGCCTAACCCAACTTAAACCAATAAGCTATTCCCTCTAAAAGTGAATATGAAGGGCAATTTTTTTTTTAAAGCTTTTATAGTTAGCTAGAGAATGTAACAAGTACATTAAAAATGTTATATAGTTATTTCAAAGGCAAGAAATGCAAATAACATTTTAACTTAAACGTAGTGAACTTAAAATAAACATCGACTAACATAACAGTTATAAGGATTTTTTTTTAACTTAAACATCAGTGATCACTATAACCAAAAAGATGTTGTTGCATGCATGTGGTCTGTGATACAACTGCAATAATATTGACGTAATAATCAACAGTTTACAACGAGCCTCGTGCGTATAGCGTCGAGTCCATTATTATTATTATAATAGTAACACACTTATTATTACCAACACGGTTACAATAACAACATAATGCCTGTGCCGTCGTTGAACATTGTTAACAGTGAAATATAATTATTATTGTAATATTATTATCTTAAAACATTTCAACACACGCAATTTCAGTGCGATGATTTAATCTTACTGCACCATATAATGGTTCTAACATCGTACGAACAAAGTGTTATAATATACCGTTGCAACATCAGATTTTCAGCATAATGAATTACATTGAATATTAAACTTTTGCAATGATTTAAAAAATTTTGATTTTTTTCTTGTAGATAATAAGAAGAAATTGAAAAATTGTGTTTTTAAATGTATAAATCTTAGAATAAGTAGTGTAAATTAAGTTGATCACTTCCTATTATATATATATATATATATACCATATTAACTGTACTCATGTTACTGTACGCCTCCCACGAGCGTAAATTAATTCATAAATCTAATAATAATATAATAATAAATATAACATTGTATTATAACGGTATAATCGCATCGGTTTATAAGTCATACAAGGTGTACCACGAGGATCCGGCATCTTTTGGATTATTTTTTCAGTCTAAAAAAAGTATACTACTCTTATATTATGATACACCCTAGTGGCCCGGTTCCTTGGTAATTATGAGCATCGTATGACCAAGTCGTAATTGTGGCAAGTAACCGATACCTGTACTTACTCAGTTGAAAGTCTAACAGGAATTCGATCAAATGTAGCGATTTTTTTTTTGTTTTGTTAATTACCGTGTGTGGATCGTTAACTATTCGCACCACGATGGATTGTGATTATATTCTCTTGGAAAAACGCCAACTCCAAGATAGCATGGTATGGTGGGAGGAGGGAACAACGTTTTGCCGTCAGTGAAAGAAAAACTAACACATTATCAATGCCCACCCGTTTCTTGCACGTAGTTCTCGGGCGGAATTCGTCGTTTTCGTTTCTTTACCGGCTCGGTTTATTTATGATTATGTCTGATTATATTATTCGTGTTATAATAATAAACATTTTAACTGTAATGTTATATGTACTAATTGTCGAACTCTAGTGCAATTCGACAAACATTACCTTATACAGGGTAGAACATGATTCCGTGCGTTCATTATACGACATTACCATTTTCTTAATCTGGTTCACGATAAGATTCCGATTAGTGTTTTAATGCAATATTTTCCGCGGCAACAATACGATTTTTTTTTTTTCGGAACCCGATTTTGTATGATTAAGACCATAAATAATTATTATAAAACTATCAACAGTTGTTAATTTTAAATTGAAATATATATGATAATATATATGATTAGGATATATTATTTATTTTATTTTATTTTGTTCCACAACTGAAACTACATAAATGACGTAGTGATTTTAATACTTCAAAAGTAATTCGATTGCGAAAATCATATACCTACAAAACAATGGCATCGTCCGTCCGATTTAAGACGTGTAGAAAAAGTTGTACCACACTTGAATAATAATCAAATGCACAAATAAGTTATAACATATTTGAACTCAATTGACGTATACCAGGATTGTAAAATAATATAGTTTTATTTCGAATAATTAAATCTTATGATAAATAATGAAAAACGGATGAAACTCCTGGGTCGGGTGAGGTACATGGATGTTTTGAACTTGAAACCAATGTACCGTTGCTCTCGAAAAAACGATTCTGAGTGAAAGAGGTCTGTTGGATTAGCTTATATTTCTAATGATGGTTAATATAGTAGTAGAACGAAATTTCTTAAAAAGGTAGGTTGAACCAATTTCTTCAACATTTCATTTTCTAGAGTTGTTGTGACTTTACTTTTTTTTATATGGTATAAAGAAAATCTTATTTGAAAACTTGTACTCGTGATACATAAACAAGTGCGTAGTGCTTGACAAAATAAACTAGATGGCACAAGGTTTGATTTTCGATCTCGGTTGAAGTTGTTTAAAATTTTTTCTCAGTCTTCTCAGTTTTCTCAATTATTCGGAAAGCGTAACCAAAGAGCCTCTAATTGTTGATGAGTACACAAACGCCAAACATTAATGTAAAGTCGTAATCTTGTGTTGGATAGAAAACCCAACCAATTGTCCAGGCACTTGACGCCTGAATTTTATCAGTTAAGCAACATATCGTTCACATGACGAGCGCGCCGTGTAACTGATGATTGAACTTACCACCCAGCCAAACAAAACAGATAAAAAATTGTGTCAAACAAAACACTACGGTGCCTCTACTAAATAAAAATTATTAAATTACATTTAAAAATCTAAATATAAAAACGGACGAAACCCCTGGATCCGTAAATCAACTGAAAAAGAAAATGTTGATACCTCCAGTTTTCTACAAAACTTTATTTTCTGAATTTAATCGACGACTCACTCATATCACTAGTCCAGAGTCCTCTACCATTTTACAAGCCATATATACCCTCGTCTTTACCTATTTAATGTTCGTTGTATACTTCTCATTTAATTATCATGTTATCGGTGCTACTTATTAATTATTGCTGAGTAAAATATTATGAAAACCTGAGCATAAGGAGTATTGAGTGTCTTTTTACTCAACAGTACTCGCATAAAATTAGTGCAAACATTTTTTTCTTAATAACATGAATACAATATCCCGTAAACCTAAAACATTTTTTAATCTTATATTTCCTTTTAGTGTAGTTTACCTAGGGTTTGGTCAACAAGAAAATATATAACCAATTCATGACTTTATACTTTAATGAAAATATGTAGACAAAAACTCGTGAATCTTGATCATTGATTTCATCAAATGGAATACAATAGCTTAATGAAAAACAAATCAAATTACATTTACGGCAACGATAATTTAGTATTAAGAAAATATAATGAATATTCAAAAGCAGTCCGTTGAAATGTGCAGATATGCTTCGTGCAATGACACATAAAACTCTATAGTTTGTTTAAAATATTTACCAATATTCTCTGACAATGGGGTTCACAAATTAAATGTTTAAACAGAAATACTCTTGCTGATACAAAAGAAAACCAAAATAATGTTTAATACAACAATAACTATTGTCTAATACAGTAATACGTCTAATTTATACTATTGTTTGACGATTTATAAAAAGATTTGATTCGCTCGGAGATAGCTAAAGCAATAAATTAAGAAAAGAAAATATTCAAGCCATAATATCCCCGAACCAATAGAACAAATACTAAACAATCACCCACAGTCACTCTCCGACTTCCTCAAATTCACATTATTGCCGCCAGACTATAAACAAAAATTTAGAAATCCTTAACATGTAAACAACACGTTTATGTAAATAAATTTTTGTTTTTACCTTATAGATTTAAATTGATTTAATTAGAAACTAAAATGCATATACCCAATGGCCCATGTTGCTGTGAGTCTTAATTAATAAAAAAATTAATACAAATATTCGAGATACAGTTGATGAATGATTCCTCTTTGAAAGGAATCAAGCCATGTGCAAATACATTTAATACATGTAAGATATAAAATACATATTATTATTAATTGAGTGCTATAGAAATCTATCATTGATATTTCAAGTAATACAATTTAAAAATATTCTTTTACTTCAGAAACGGTATACGAAAAAATTAAATAAACTAATTATTTGCTAATGATGTAGTTTCATCCAACGATGATGGAATTAAATGGTCCGGGAATTTTAACGGTAACATAACGACTGGAGCATTGGTGATGGGATTTTTCGTCCACAATATCCACATTTTATTAATACAATCAAATACACCTGTATAACACAATAACAACCAAATTAATACACAAATTATAACAATATATAGGGTGTCCCACCGGGATGTATACAGAGCTTGTCTCCCGTGTTAATAGAGACAATCAAATACTGTTTTTTTATGAGCATCCCTGGGAAAAGGCAATTTTGCTGACTAAAGTTTCAAGTTTGGTCAATATAGGTGTATTATAAAAGAAGTTAAAAAATTAATTTGTTTCCAATAACTTTTATAAACTTCAAAGTTAGCCATTTTATAGAGCTTCTTTTTCTGAAAATTTTAATGGTTCAACTTTCAGTATTCATTAACTTCTAGATTTTTATCACTTTTCTAAATTACAAGAAAATAGTGTACTATTTACACAATTTTAAATAAAAAAATCTTATTAGACAAATGATTACGTGATAATAATTTACATTATTTCTTTGTAAACTAAAGAAAATTATTAAAAACCATGAATCAAATGAAAACCGAATGTTGAACCGTCAACATTTTCAGAAAAAGAAGCCCTATAAAATGATTGCTTTACTGCTTTAATAATACACTTATATCTACCAAACTATTGTCAAAAAAAATTGCCTTTGCCCAGATATTCTCATAAAAAACAGAATTGTGTGTGTATGTGTGTGTGTGAATATGCATAAGAGGGGAAAGTAAAAAAGTGTGGTATAAGTAACCACTTTAAATTTGATTAAAACGTAATGTGTAACCATTTAAAATGACCATTCTGAGTAGATCATATGTATAAATTAATTATTTCATAATATTCATATTTTAACGAACCCGTATTGATTGTTTGGGCAAATTCATTCTCTCCATCGATGAATATTTGACCGTCTCCAGTATCCCCTAATACTCTTAAGATATCGTTTATGCTTTCCACCGATTTATTCTTTGTCAGCTGCTCATATCGTTCTTCTCTGGCTATGCTAAAGCTCAAATCGGATTCCTCGAAATCCGGACTCATTCGTAATCTAATTGGGAACACGTCAAATAATTATATATCATTGAAAAATACGATGGTCTCAACTCGCAGTACTCAAATGTAATAATATCCTATAAAAATGTCTAGAACAGATATGCGAGAACATGCTACAGCCGTGTTTAAAAATAGAATCCGTAGACCGGAAATCGCAGAGACCATGTCGCGGTTTTTTCAATTTCGAAAAAAGTATACCCTGTGTCAACGCTAAGTGAAAACCCGACGTGCAATTTGAATTTTTTTTTTTTTAATTTAATCGGTCGTCACACATTTTCATGATCTCAAATTTTTTTTTACGTCAGATATAGGTCTGCGCGCGCGCGCAATAAAAATGTTTTTTCTCATATGGTAACCCACCACTTTTTACCACGAGTCGCCTTCAAGTGCCCAACACGTGACGACGTTATGTACGCAGTTCTCGATTGTTCTAAAAAAAAAAAAAAACACAACGGTCACGGACCGACCAACCGTGTGTCGTATCGCACCTGTTCACGTGAAACGATGTGGCGTTCGGCAACATCTGTTCGATGACCACGTTGGACTCGAGTGCCGTTTTGGACGGCGTCACTTCGATGGAATAGAAACGCTGGTCGCTAACGTCGTCCCGGAGCAGACCGACGTTGACGTGGAACGCGTCCGCCGTGCCGAAGCCCCGGCTCGTCAGTATTTCTTCGACCTCGGCCACGTCGGCCCTCGAGGCCAACAGCGCTCTGGTCAGGAACGCGCGAGCTAAACGAACGGAGGATATTATATACATCAATTGCAGCCGCAGTCGATGGCACAAGCTCTAGGTACATGTTTGCTGACTTCGAGCAAAGACCAATTACATCGCGATGCAAGTGCTTTTAGACTCCGAGTGTGATGACGAGTGTATTATATGTAGTTTATACGATAACATACTCGTAATATGGTTTGAATGCAAAGCTGGGCACTATAGCCAGTTAGAAAGTTACTTTTCCAAGTAACTTTCTAACTTAACTACTTAGTTTAAGTCAGGCGCGTACACAAAAAAATATTTTGGGATGGGGTTTGGACGTTGGGTTGTACATTTTCGTACATGATATATTGATATATACATTTTCGTATATAATCTAACCTAACAAGAAGTTTACACCATTTCAACTGTAGTACTATTTATTTCTCATAAAAATGTCAATATTAAAAAAATTTGGGAGGGGATTGAACCCCTAGAACCCCCCTTGTATACGCGCCTGGTTTAAGTACATAATAGCTTTTTAATTTAGCGATTTGAATTTAAAGTGTAAAATAATCCTAATCCAACTCGTTAAATGCAAAAGCGATAGTTTATTATTTTGTAATTTTCTTTTCATTCTAAAAATCAAAAAAATGCTCCGTAATCATGGCTATACGTTATTAGTTATTATCCGCGAAAATATTGTATTTATGATTAGCATTGATTATCCAGTATTTTTTACTTGTGTGATAGTTAAATTTCTTAACATTATACTTTTTATCAATTATTTATATCTTATATATTATATTCCTTACATAGTGGCTACGTTCAATATCTATAGAATAACAACCAAATAAAGAAAATGTCATGAAAAATAAATTTACATTGAAAATAGAACGAAGAACGTATATTGGTCTTATCATGGTGTGTGTTTTTTTATTTTTGTGTCTGTGTACCGCGTACACGATTTCGACCAGAAAGATTACACCGATTTGTACAAACCGGGTACTTTTCTAATAGGTAATTTCGTATAGCACGGGGAGGGGGGGGGTTAGAGGAATTGTTTTGCATTTCTCAACCGTTGTCCAAATATTTGAGTAAAACGGAGAAGAAATTGCATGAAACTTCAACCGAATCGAACCAGCTGTACCGTCCAGTATATTTTTTCACGCTCTATCCACTTGCTTATATTTCACGGCTACCAGATTATTTATTAGATTTTCTTTGTAATCCAATAAAAAAAAAAACATTTACCGGATAGCCGCGAATAACTTAAATAAGCGTTAGAAAATGATATGTTACGACGAGTTTTGACCGATCCACCCGACTTATCTCACTCAGAATCGGTGTTTCTTTATTATTATTATTATTGTTATTACCGTTACCATATTATGTACTCGTCGACTACTCACGTATTCTGTTCCTCGTGACGTTCTTCCCGAAAATCGTGTTTATCGTGAACAGCAGCCCGTGATGGTTGTGCCCGCTAGCGTAGCCGGGCAACGTAGCCGCGTACGTCAACGCTTCCCATCTCTCTTCTCTGGGCGCGAACCTACCGCCGCCCTCGTTCGGCCCGGGCTTGACGTGCGCGTTGATGACGTAAAAACGGTTTAACGATTCTCTCATGGCGTCTTCGTTGTGCCCTATCAACTGCAACATTCACGCACATCGTACGATAACGGTATAATGACGGCCGTGAGGGTTAGGTGTTGAGCTAGGTCGCGACTCGCAGTTTGGGCACATCGGGTACACCCGAAATCCGTGTATTAAATCCCAAAGGTCTGATCGAACTTGTTACGATGCGCTAGAATACCATCATGAGCAGTATAGCAGTCTTACCGTTAGCGGTTACGTTTGCTTTCAGTTTTTCAAGCTCTCGGATTACGTCGAAAATTAATATTGAGTGTCGGATCACGTTTTCATACGAAAAAAATGTTGTAACGTACTATAATATACCATACCGCCAGATTATTAGAATTTCGTGCGACACCAAATTTGTGTAGCGAAAATAGGGGTGGTTATTTGATTTATAAAAGATGACCTCTGAATAAGACCCACTATAAAAATAAATTTAAAAATGTTGATGTCGCAAATAATTATTTTAGATTGTGCGCTATTTCATACAAGACTTCACCGTCATAAATATTTCTGTATACTTTATGTTTAATTATTTCAATGAGGAAATCGCTTTTACGTGCATAATTTTGATCACGCTGTATGTATACCTATGCTTACAATACCTGTTTCGAATTCGGCTTATTTATAATCAATGTGGAGCAGCCAGTACGTCCAGCGCTTTCATCCTCCATGTTTGACGGATCAACAATGCCATCTAAATGGAGCACGAAAAGCTAAAGAGGAAGAAAAAGGCATGAAAAAATCTTCATTGGTTACGTTACGCGATCGCTTAGTATCAAATGTACTTTGTGAAATGAAACGTTAGCTCCGGTGGCCATTCCTTTGATCTCTAATAAATATTGCGGGAAAATCTTTTCAACGGCTTCCAAATTTTCGTTGTATAATTGTTTGCCTTCGTGCGTTTCATAAGCGTCCTGTAAATATGCGTTGAGAGGTCCACACTCTTCGACATAATCTTGTATGATTCTCCCGAACGTAATACCCTGTATAGAACAAAATAAAATGTCTGATATTATTCTCCTTACTAGCTACTACTCGTATATTATAAGTCTATTTTCGTATTGTAATTTTGTCCAATGACTGTAACTATGTCATGCATCAGCAGTGTATCGTGCGAGGAGACCACTATAATATTACGTAAAAATGTTTAAACTATTACACAGTAAACAATAGTTAATATCATATCCGAAACGCATTTTAGACATTTAATAACAACATTTCACTGCACATATTAGACACAAACTTTTAGTACGGCATTGGTAGGTACTTGTAAATTCACATTTTTTATTGTACACGTTTGGTCGCTGTATACACGGTATAACTTGTGTCAGGTGGACAAAGCTGCTAATAAAACAATACTTACAACCATGAAGCCAACCTCATAATGAGTACCTTCCACGTGAAGCACTGGAACTGCGTTTTGTCTGTTACTAACGGAAAGCGGAACTTTTGCTAGAAATAACACGAGTTATCATTATACAGCTGACTATTATACGATTAGAGTATAAAACCTATAAAAAATCAACCATCTTATATGCGATCATTTAACCTATATTCGTATGGTCGTATCGAATCTCGTACGATTTAAAAGGTCATATTGTTACAATACATCTCAATCAATTTAACTTGAAGTTCTTAATCATTTTCGTACAAAATCAATTTGAAAAAAAGTTTTGACTGGAATTTCGTAATATATAATTACTATTTAAGTAATAATTACATTTTCAGTTAATAAAATATGTTATTCTATGTAAAACAAGTGGTACATTAACGTTTAAAAAAAATCCACATCGAACGATATCTTACAAGTATTTATTTTTAGAATTGGTTTTTTTAAATTTACTCGTACACGGATAATATCTCGATGGATTATTTTTTTTCAATACTTACTTCAATAGGCTATTTGCTAATTTTACAATATTATTGACCAATGATTAAAACAGTATAGGCGCCTACCTGTGTTGTATTCGTTGTCTATGGCAGAGCACACGTGAATAATTAAACTGAAAAATAATGAAAACGTAATGACAAAAGACGCCATGTTTTTATCATTATTCATCCTGATTTAGTATTATTTGAAAAACGTTGAAACTTTATACGCAAACTACAACTGTTGAAGCACCGCTGCTACTGTTTCACCTGTGAACATTACGTAGGTACTTACAGTCTAATAAGCGTACTATTTTCGGTCGAAGCCTCTATTTAAATAATAATACTAATTAAAAATACTTATAATCAGTGATGTTTCGAGAGGTATATACGGGTATAATTTATTAACATTTAATTGGATTTAATTTAACATATAATGTACCCAACATCAGTGTTCAAATTTAGCGAATAGTCTCTGACAATGGTAGATACAGAAAAATGCGGGTACTCACGGTTATTACCAATTACCATTATAGTAAAGTGGATTGCGAACTAATGCAAATGCTGAGAAACCTAAAAGGAAACTAAAACTATATTTTCGATCACATTGTCATCATATTTTTTTTTTATACTTAAAAGTCTTGAACGAATGGAAACATTTTTATATATTTTACGGATGTTTTGTTGTATCCCGTCGTAAATTATTGTTTGAAGGAATTGCATGGAACTCACTCCGTTCGACCACATTATTTTATCTTTTTAAAAGTTAATTGTAATCGGATGTGGTAAAAAATTGGGAAAATTACATCACTGCTTATAAAGTAACACGAAAACTGCAGATAAAGTGAGAAAATATGTAGTATACTTACTGTCACTCAAATACAAATGAAACCACCTGCAGTCAATTCGAGGAGTATTAGAGTATTAGAAGTACCTATTAAATTATTAATAAACAACGGTGAAACTATCCCCACTGTGACTAAAAGAAAAACCTGTAAGTTATTCAGTCATCGTTGTTACTTATTGTTTTTTTAAGTAAACCGATTGTAATATTTATTATAAAAAAAACTTATGTCTTACTTACCTATTGATTCCTAAGGGTTGTGTCAATGATCTTAAGTCGTTATTATTTGTATACATTTGACACTAATGATGGCAATAATTGCAATCGAAAGCAATAACATAAACAAAATCGGTGTAATATTATAATTTTTATGTTGATATTGAATATTATTCAGTAACAACTATCAATTATTATTATATAATTTTAAATTTTTAACTCGAATAATCACTTTTAATGATTAGTGATTTGTAATCATACACTTAAACACAAAAATACATAGTTCACATTTATTTATATCTAAACAACTCAAAATACAGAAACTAATATCAATATTCGTAAAAATAATTTAATTTTAATTTTCTTAGAAAACCTTATCAAATCGACCACGGAAAATTTTCAGTCCATTTAACTCTATAAAATGTAAAATGACTAAAGTTTAGCGTGGTATTTAAAGTCCTAATTTTATACTTCAAATCGTAATACATGTAGATTGTTTCGTTTTATTGAGAATTAGTTAATAACCACAATCAACTCGTGGTATGATTTTTTAATATCAATATAGTACTTAATTTTACTAAAATACGTCCATATATAGCATGGGTTGTTGAAATTGTAGTTTTAATCACGTGCAATTGAAATTTTAATGCGGCCCCCATTGAAAAGCTGAACGAATCATCATGGCCCGAGTAGGTAAACCACCCCCGAATGTGCACAGCAGTTTAAGGGTGTACACCGTTATGAATTAAAACAGATTCTCACCACGTCTATCGTATTCTTTTCCACACGTTTAAAATCGCAACATACGGTAACCACGCGCTCGGTGACGGTGTTTATTTAGAAATGAACGTATCTGCGCGAAAACATGAACGTTTAATTTATTCGCATTTGAAACACTACAATAATATTATATTATACGATACGCGCGCGTACACATCTCCCGCACTCGTCGTGAAATAACTCACGAATATATTATGATGTTTTAACACTCGTTGACAAAAAAAACCGATAAGTCGTACGTTGCTATCGATTCCACCGAAACTTCCGGTTTTGAAAATAAATATCCATCGACTCCGGCGGCTAATGATTCGCCTACTGTTCATAGAAATGACTAACCATCAACTCCGGCGCCTCATATTTCCCCGTGATTGAAATGACTAAATTAAAATAATACGTATAAAATTGTAAAAAAATCGACATATCTAATTTTATTGTCATTTATACCATATAATATCATTATAATACCATAGAACACGAAGAACAGTTCGAAGTGAATATTGGCACCATCCATATATAAGGAAAAATTTTAAATGCTGGCTGTTTATAGCAGCAGAGCAATTGAATTAAATTTATGGAAAGTATACTGCATCCCACAGAAGGTCAAAAGATTCTTACCAGGAATTGGTAAGGTCGGTTGCTCCTAATATACAATATATGGACACGAATATTAGATAGTGCGTGTCTGCCGAAGAAAGAATATTAATAACCTTGAGGTGAGCATTATTTATTTCTGATATTTATTCAATTATGACAGTAACAAAATAGAAACAAATCACAAAATTAATAAACTATGAATAAGAACAAAAAAAAAAATATTACAATTGCTTGAAATCGGACTCCCGCTCATCGTTGTAGTTTTCCAATTTGATGGCAAGTTGATGTAATATTCTTGTGCACTTGATGAAATCCAAGATGTATACGTAAATTAAGTAGTAGACTGTGATGAAAACGTTTACTGAGGAGAGTTTGGCTGTGATTGACATGATATATAAACTATAAGGCTAAGAATCTTGCGTTTAAATAGCCCCATTTGATCATTATTAAAATGTTTAACCTCAGGTATGAATCTTAATAAAAACCGTTTAAGACACGCTTGTCATGGGATGTCGGAAGAACTGTCTTCAATTTCTATTTTAAAAGTCACAACTTTATCAATTTTGGTCATCAGTTTATCATTGAGCGACCTGTTGGTACTGGACGTTGAAGACGAGGACGGTTCCCGAGAAATATTATCTGGTTGAAATAGTACAGGTGCCGTTAGCAATGATTTATATAAGTTCATGGTATCAATCTCATCATCATCACATGTTTCTGCATTTTCCACCATTGTATTAGTCATTTTTTTGCTGTGGTATGTCCAGAAGATTTCCAGTCGGGTGCGAAATCATCATCATATTGTTGATCGGGACAAGTTTTTGCGAGGTGTCTGTCTTTTTACGTTTTCTTGACACAGGTTTTTCTTTTGAATCCAACATTTCAAATATACTTCTAACTTTTTTTTTGTGCTCAGCTTGGAACGTTTCATCTGAAATCAACGAAAAACACATAATTATAACAATTAAAATACATTTGAAACTTAAATAAAATCGTAACCCAACCTAGAAGTTTCAACCCATTTTAAAATATGATATTCTTGGTAGAAACTTAAATGATACAGATTTAACAAACTCAAATCGAGTGATCGTATTATCAGAGTATTTTGTCATTTACTCTCTTAAATGTTGTTCTTTATCGAGTGTCCTTTTCTATTTATATTTTGTGCTTCGTAATTTTACACGCTTTTCTGACTGTATTTCTAATATTCGTCAACAAAGTTAAAAATATTAGAATGTACGCCTGCTATAAGACCAGAATGGAATCGATAACCGATAAACGTATAGTGTGATCCAAGCCTTACTCTCCCTTTCTAATACGACATGATACACAAAATATTTTAATATTTGGAGAAAAATTGATATCGTTTTAAAAAAATATATATCTCTTTGAAGGAAAATGACAACCACTAGGTAGGTAAGAGTTAGTAGCTAAGATCCAACTTACCTACACCTGACTTCTAAGCGGCCACCACGCTATCGAGCGTCGATACCAAATACCGATACGCATGCGCAGTTTTTATTGTTTTTCAAATGTTTGGTTGTCACGGGCGACGGCTATAGATAAATATACTATCTATAATTTATAATATCATTATGTGATAATACCCAATAGTTAATTTATAATTTATAACATCACATGAGGTTTGTGCCACCGTCCGTAAATCGTTATTTCGCTTCCACAATTGTGTCTATATATTTTTTAATATGAAATTATTTAAAAATTGAAATTGTAAAACCATTAAAAATAACAATGATGTTAACCAGTTATTTTCTCTGATTTTCAAGGGAGTATATTTCCGTTATATTATCTTTTTCTACTCGGTGTTCCCTATTTCATATTATTTATAATTTAATTGTACTTATTAACTGATACCTTACCATTTTTTTTTCTTATCTAATATTTTTCACCATTCAAATTTTAACTACCCATATAAATAATTAAGTTAAATATAAAACAATATAATTGTAGAGCTATAATAGTTTTTGGTGGAGGCTCTAGAAAGAAAAAAAAAATTAAAAAATAACTTGATTTAAATAAGGTTCACCGTTTTATCACTGACCGTTTTCATGTGATAGTATAGAAAAAATAAATGTTTACAGCACAATATTCTTAATTTTATATAATAGTATAGATAATCTAATATAATCTAGTAGTGTACGGACTTGAAATTTTCATCAAATATTTATATGACTGTTTTCAGAGATGGTGTGAATTTCAAACGGTTTTGGAGTTTTTGTGCTATTCATAGCCTTTTATAGCCAGCAATTTCAGAGTTTTATTAGCTTTTTTTCGTAAAGTGTCAATAAAAAAATGTTGGTTGATTTTGAAATTTTGAAATTTTAATACAGTGTTTCTCAAACATTGTTCTAATTCGTATCAAAAATCGGAAGTCACAATTTTTATTAATAATTTATTATGACTTTATTGACCTTGCTTTTTTTTTAGCGCAGCCAGATTTATACCAAAGTACGATATAAATCCATTTTATGAAGTCTAGATTGCAAATAAGCAAACTTATTTTGCATATAATTTTTAAGACACTTTTATTATAAATGTATAGATTGATTATTTCTAGATTTAGTAGCATATTTATAAATATAAACATTTTCAATTTCC
Organism: Periphyllus acericola; assembly: GCA_949715065.1. Taxonomy (NCBI): domain Eukaryota; kingdom Metazoa; phylum Arthropoda; class Insecta; order Hemiptera; family Aphididae; genus Periphyllus; species Periphyllus acericola. Next base: position 9,027,987 of record OX454272.1, read on the forward strand.
ATCGATCATTTTATTTAATATTTGTGTACGAGTTATAATGTATTTTTTATGTGGATTTTTTGCAATTTTTTGTCAGTTTTCCGCAATATTTGGGAAACTGTTGAGAAATTCAAAAAATTGGATTCGGAAACCGGAAACGTTATACGTTATTGAAGATAGGAAAAGTTTCACTAGGAAAAATCATGATAAAATATACAAAAAATAAAATAAAAGCACACATCTTGGTAAAACACTATATCGGATTTCCTATCGAAATAAGATAACCTTGAACGATAGTCCTAGGATTATATACGGCCGGTATTCTAATCCTACGATATCCGTCACATACGTTTTCGGGTTGACAGATACTCTAGGATTATAAATATAATATAATCTTAGGAATATCGTACCGGGGGGGATGGAATATTAAATTCCTCAAAATGATATTCCCATCACACCGGAAATGTTTACCTTCCTCCTTAGTCATGAGTCATGACTCATGACTCGTGTACTAAAGTAATATGATTTATAATGTTCATATTAACTCCGATGTGATTGTATTTACATTACGCACATTACGCAGTTATGGAATATCGAATATAAAAATAATGTTGATCCTAATAAAATGATATTATCCATGTCCGTGTTTGGTGAGTGATTTAGTTTAAAATTGGACTTCCCTTATGCGCATGGATTGCAGATATGAATGTTTCGAATCGACTCCGTTCTGATAGTATTAAGTTACTGATGAAACGCGAACGTTCAATAAAAAATATTGATAACTTACTATCTACGATCAAGTCTATTATTTTGAAATGCGTCACTGTCCGTTGTACTATATTTTGTGGTACCACTTGTATAAATACGTACCGAGTTACGACTCACCAAAGGTCAATAGTAGGGATACTGTATCTGAACGTCCAATGATAACAAATAAATTCGCCCAGGCGAACAGTGAACACTGATATATTTTAACATAAAACTATCTTGATGTAACTATACCGTATCCTGTTAATTGTACTAATATTTTCGATTGCACAATTTATTTGAAAATATCACTATTAGTGCATACAAGTGCTGTCATAATAATTTTTAAAGTTACAGGTTTGTTCCTAGAACAAATATATATGTTGTGTTTACTACTTACTTCAACTGTGCAATATTGTTTCGGAAAATGATCACTGGCCCGACCAGGATGAGAATATTGCAGACATTCGTTGTAATCATACTATTCATTGGCGAAACATTCTGTTTTCTGGTTGATGCGAGAAATAACGTAGCCACATTGACAGGTAAAGTTGTTGCGTATTTTTGAGCGAGTTAACAAAACAATATGAACAATTCAAATATTAGCTGTAAAACGAAAATAGTTTGATTCCACATCGGCCAACATTTAATGAATTTCAGTCGTTAAGACTTTAACTAGATATTTATAAACGCATAGCAGTATGATCAATGGAATAAAAACAATGATTATATTTAAAAGCCAAATTATATGTGTACCTACCTGTGTAAGTTATGTATTTTATAATCGCTAATCAAAAATTGACTTTTGTAATTGAGATACAGATCAAGACTCGGAGAAAGAACATGATGGAAAACTTGTTGACCGACCGGGGAAAACAGGTTATTATGATGCAGCGCCAAAAAATACGAAAACTGATTATATGCACAGAATTATCAGTAAGCCAAACAGAGAACATTACAATATAAATATTTCACAGTTAATCTTGCACCAAATCCTTAGAACTTACTTTATGAATATGACCCTAAAAATATAGAAAGACATACGGATTACATAAAAAATGGCGAACCTCATGATATCACCGCTTTGGTGTACACTGACGTAACGTTTGAGTGTGAACCGTACGCTAATCACGCTGAACACGTGAAATGGGTTTATCATGACTCGAAAACAAAGAAAGTCACCAATTCAAATTTAAAAAACGGCATTAAAAAAAAGGTATTGATATTGTCGTTGAATATAATAATATATAAAACAATTATTGAAGGTCTGACGAATTCATAAAATTATTTTGCGAGGTATTTGATCAGGTTCCTGGTAATTATTCAGAACAATATCCAAGACTTAAAAATATACACTCGGCATTATATCGTATTTGTATTTTTCAACATACAATTTGTTTTTTTTTTATTCTAAGAGTATAACATTTTTTTTTTTTTTAACAATTTATAGTTATACATTTTTATCATTGAATATTGCCTAATTTCTATTTAATGCAATTATTTTGCTATCGAATACTGTTATATTATATCTTAACTGGTCTTTTACATTGTTAGGTTCAATAATGCTCCGATTGTGTCTAACATTTTATCTATTGTGTAGAACACCACTACAGTGGACGGGGGTCCGCAAAATTTGCTGCTGTTCAATGTCACACATTCAGATGAAGGATGGTACACATGCGTAGCTTATAACCATTACCGCACAGACTACGCTAGCGCCTATTTGAAAGTAGTAAATGGTAAATATCGTGGGAAAACAGTCGATTAAAACTATAATGGCTAGTGAGTAATGATGATTATTTTTTTCAGAATTGGAAAATTCAGTGTCATACAAATCCATATTCGAAAAAATTGGCATAGCTATATTTTTGTTGTGTATCATATTGTTCATTCTCTACTTAGTGTTATTAAATTATATGATTTAAACTAGATACCTACCCATATTATCTTACTACACTGTGATTTTATCAATGAAGTATGCACCCGCACCGTTTATTAGAAGTTCAAACGACGTGTCATCTTTACCTATCTATTAAATGCGTAAATTTGTATCATGAACGCTATATCGCAGCGGTCGGCAAAACTCTGGACTCGGTCAACACATTGTACTTGATTATTGTTATACGATGCTCGACATACATTTGTGAGGCATCATTTTCAAAAGTTATTTTTCGGAAAAACAAGTATCGAACAAAATTAACAGACTCTCACCTTGAAGACACATTGCGAATAAGTTGTTCTATACGAGTTTCCAATTTCGAAAAACTCGCTAAGGAAAAGAAATGCAATTTTTTGAGTTAAACTACTCGATCAATTATTATTGCTATTATTATTATTAACCTAATATTGTAATTTTTTAATATAAATTGATTGTAAAAATTAGATAATATTTTTTATTTTCATACAGCCATTTTAAAATTATTAAAACAAAGATTTTTTTCTCTGGACCTCATTTATTTATTATTTTAATCCTTTGGACTCCAATAGAAATTACTTGGCAACCCCTGCTATATCGTATAATAATAATATCGTGCCTTGTAACGTACCTATCGTTTATCCCATTTAATATATTCCTAAATACCTCATCGAAACTGATAAAAACCGTTATTTGTCTACGTACTTAATCGCATTTTGTTATACCTTATAGCGCTACTGTTAATATTTCAGATGAAACGAGGAAATAGGAATCCATTGGTTTTATCATGTATTTTTTTTGTTTTTTGTATCCGTGTACACGACTTCGATCGGATAAGCATTGCTCCGCGATGTACACCTGGTACTTTTCCGAAAGGAAATTTCATCTTGCTGGTACTTTGAGGCAGTCGGTTTTTTGAACTTCTCAATAGTTTATACCGATGGACCGAGAATAACGGAGCGAAACATCCGACCGAAATCTAGAATCGGAAACCTACTGCACCGTCTAGTATTTTCGTCACACGCTATTCACTTGTTTATTCTTCGTAGATACAAGATTTTTCAGAAGATATTCTTTACTCGGTCGTTATTCTATTAATGTAAAGCGACTCAATCGTGCCGACTCGAAACGCTTATACTGTCGATACATTATAATGCGTGTACTAATACGTATTGCATTGGTCGACTAAATGAAAATCAGTGTCAAGATGACTAACGGTTGTAAGAGGTACCCGATGTTTAGAAGTCATCGATACTAAATCGTTCGTATACATATAATATGTATTCAGGTCGCACGTCCTGTTCCGTGATTAAAAACAGCATAGTATATGATCAAATAATTAATAAAATATCGTAGGACAGAGGTATTCAAACTGTGCGTCGCGGCTCCCAGGGGCATCGCGGGAGTTGTCGAAGGGAGCCGCGTCATACAATTGAAAACCAATAAATATTTTTACGAAACACGTTTATTATTATCATTGAGGCACACCGGTTGGGAAACGTTGAATTGTCTACAATAATCATTCGCTAAATATAGCTTTAATTAATTTACTAAGACTAAACATAAAATATTGAATCACAATTTTTTCTACAATAACTACTTATTTATAATTTTTTCATGTATTTAATATGGTAAATATATAGTGTAAAATATAAATTATAAAATATAAATTACATTACTATAAACATTGATTTTTTTTTCATTTATAATTTGGGAGCCTTTAACATTTTGTGAAGACTCAAAGGAGCCTTGGGATGAAAAAGTTTGAATTCCTCTGTCGTAGGAAAACGTTGGTCAATATGGCCGACGCGTGGACAAATACGATTAGGTGTGGTTATCAACGGGCTGATGAAAGAAAATTCTGAACATTTCAATCACGTTGTTGGCCGGCATTGTCTCGGACTCAATAGCCTGCCGACGGCGACACCGAGGGTTTTTACAATGGACCCGCGCGCATCGGTCGCTCTTCGGATTGGCCTACGGCCGCGTCTGGTGGTGCGGCGGTCAAGGCCAGTGTGCAGGTCCTGCAGCAGGAGCAGCAACGGCCAGCGGTCCCGCATCTCTTCTGTCGGAAAGGATTTTGCGAGCAGCGTGCCGGCGTCTTCCGCTTCGATCAGGTGGGGCTATCGACGGCACCGGCGAACCCGATGAAACGTCCGGATATTGTATTATTATTATTTATTTTAATTTACGATTCTTTGTGAATCTGAGACCGGTATTGTATAATTTGCATGTACGGCATTGGGTTATGCATTCTATGCGGTGTTGAGTATTGGGTCGTATACCTACTCGTATATTTGTGCGGTAACGGAAAGGGCCGGACAATGGGCCGGGAAAAAAGCTCTGGCTGATCCCGTGATCCTTCTGCTGGCAATAGACGAACTGATTTTCGTGTACGCCGTCGAAATCGCAGTTGACCGCGAGTGTGCAGTAATCGATGAAAACACAAATAATACGTTGGCTGATATAACATGTTATTCGACCCGGCGACGTAAACGAATTGATTTGCTAGGCGAAACGATCCGAAACATACATAATATTACCGTAAAACAAAAACGCTCGTATCCAACATTAAAACCCTCTTCTTCAGTCAACGTTTAGCGTTAATAAGAATTTTCGAAAACTGCCCACTCTCTCCCCTCGAGTATTAACGTTTTCGACCGGCACAACATGGACCAACGGTGTGAACATACTTTCGTCAACAAGCCGTTTTACAAATGGTTCCGGAAGTGCGCCGAGTGCGGTAAAAGGAAAATATGGACCAGGATCGCGAAATGCACGGGCTGTAAGCTCTACTGTCACCGGACCTGCGTTCGGCTGAACGACCGCGACGTAGAATCCACGGCACAGGTGGTGAGTAGTATTATATTTTGCTAACAAACTGCATAGCCGCGTTACGCCGCACCCGCGACTACCGAGTTCACCAGCGCACGCCGCCGGCAACTAATATTTTTTCGTATCTGAGACGCGCCGATTTCAGACGACATCCTATTCCGCCTGTACGGTCCTATACCTACCCGCCCGCGTTGTTGTTGTACCCGTTTCGACTTCTGTAAAAAAAAAAAAAAATCTGCTTAAATCGCGCCACAAATCCACGGTGGAAAATGGTTTCGTGAAAACTAGTCCCGGACCGAGGATTGAACTATACGTACAATAGTCGTACAATGTGGGTTCAGGGTTCAAGCGTACCACCCCCCCCCCCGGGGAATCGTCCACCCGCAGTAGGCGGATGCAATACTTGATCGTGCCCTTACACATCGGGTCGGTGTCATGATCGGTTCGACGGTGGTGATGTAGTAATAAAGTTGTACACTCGTGTTCTACTAACCTGATCAGGTGACGGACCAAGACCGGAAGACCGTGGTGACACGGTCCGACGACAAAGACGTCCAAGAACCGGTAATGGTATCACCGCCCGAGGAGGATGTCGGAGACTCGAATCCAGCAAACGGCGACGTCGTCGTCGAGGATCGCCCAGTGATTAGCGGCGACGCATCGTGCGCGGAGAACTTCGAGTTAGCCGGACCGCGGTCTTACGCCACGGACGACGAGCCGGTGCCCCATGTCAAGAGGACGAAGATATTGTTGAGAAGTACAAGTTTGGCGGTGCCGATGGTAACCAAAAGGCCGTCCCCGTTGAAGAGGATTTCGTCTAGCCTCTAGTCATTTCAAATGTACATGACTAGCAAGTTTTTATTCCGTTCCGTGTTCAGGACGCATTGCACGGTCAATTGATAAAATCTGTCTTGCGCGGTCGGTTTGTACGGTTAAAACAATATTGGGTACGATCAAAAGGTGTCAGTCTCATTGTAGCAGGTAGAATGTAGATCAATTATTTTCGAAGGATGTCGGTTAAATTTTGTACTACCTATGGCAAGTAGTTTAAATTTTTCGGGTTCATAGGCGGAAATCAATATGAATTTCAGAGGCCGTAGAATATTTTTAACATTTGTGTAAGCCACCATAAAACATAAATTAATTGAATTCAGCTTGTATTACGACGGACGGATAAAATGAATATTGTTCATACACACCGTACGAATTATCATCGCGTAGTAATTATTTTTGAAAAGTTTATTTTTAACTAATAAACTAAACAGTTCTAAAATGAATTGTTCATTATTATTTTTTATATTTAATAAGTTTATTAGTTAAAAATAAACTTTTCGAAAATAGTTACTACGCGATGATAATTCGTGCGGTGTGTACGATTATTTATTAAACGTTAAACACAACATTGCTCTATTCAACAGGTATTTCCTCAGCATTTGTAAGAAGGCTAATGAATCACTCATTCCGCAGCACTGAATTCGAACTTCTAGGGTCGTTTTTCATAGGGCTGTGTTATAACCCTTAAATTTGTACACGGCCCCATGTAGATTGCCACGAATGAAAACAATTTCCATCGAATATTATTTTGATATTTTCTGAAGGCGATGTGTTCAAACCCATTTTTTAATGATTTAGGCCGGAATTTTGAGGATCCACAAGACCCCCAGCGATATATTTTTCATTTTTCCGCGAGAGCGCGATAACTTTCACTTAGATATTTCATCGACATCGTTTGCAAATAACTATAAACGTGGTGTACGCGTTACAAGAGACGAGTGGTTATTGGTAATAACTGGCAATGAATGCACTGTAGACAAAAATCGCAAATCAGACGACCTCTTTTGGAGAAACACGGACGCAGTTATCGTTTTGTCCGTACAAACCGACCGCGTAAGACACAGCAGACCCCAATAGACAGTGCAAGGCGACCGTTTAGCATTTATTGTCTCTGTCAAACGTAGCAGCACGTACAACTTGTCGTATTTACATTCAGTAGTAGGTAGTTTAAATGTTGCGTTGTTATAGCTTTAGTGAACGAGTAGTAATACTGACGTACTACCAAACATAATGATGAACAACACGTTTAGGTTTAGCCGTGTTTTATTAGTCTGTTTTCACGATGTTTTCATTTTTAGGCGAGCCGTGGGTTTTTTTTAAATTTAAATATTTCACATAACTTATTTAAACATTAAAATATTGTAAAAAAAAAACCGACCAACAGAACATGGCTATAACGTTCTTCCCATTATGTTTGATAATAAGTCGGTTTTCACTGATAATAAATCCAACAACACAACGTTTGAACTACCGGAGACTGAACAGTGAACTCAAATTTGACGTGTTGCATTTTAATAAATTATATTTTTCTTGTCTCAATTTTTCCTCTTCATTTTTTACTAAACATTTACAATAATATAATAAGTGTTGGTTAATTGAAAAACTAATAAAAAAGTGTATTGCATACATCAATTTCAGTTGAAAGTTAGAAATATAAAGCTCCTGTGCATTATACATTTTACAAATATCAATAATTTGCTAATAAAGTATACTCGAATCAGCTCGTTGTAACTGATAAAAATATGAAAACCGCATTACATTGCAAATCAATTTTGAAATTGTAAACGTAATACATGCATTGCAACACAGGCTAAATATGAACCATACGTCTTCAGATTTTAGTAGAATAATTAGTTAAATCACAAATCATAATAATAATAAAAAAGAGCATAGATTTAAAGGTATACAACAGGTTATCCACTATTACCATAATAAAAACACAGGAATGAAAATATTCATTGTATTTATTTTTACAAAGCTTATTCTTATATTATCACACTTAAAACGTATTGTATAATCTCAAGTTTATATTATTTAAAATAATTTAATCATTTAGCCACATAGACTTCCTTAGGTAGCTAATACTAATGTCATTGATCCAGTACATAATAATATAATTGTATTATTAAGTACATGTCTTAGAAATAAAAAGAAATTGATTTAAGCTATTGACGCCGTTATTTATTTTATTTTTTATACAAAATTAAATTTAATAAAATAAATAATACAGCAATAGTGATTATACATATGCACTGATTAATCTTACTGGTTAGCACCAATTATGGCACCATATAATATGCTTTAAGTAGACGTTAATAGAGACTGAAGGGTTTTTTTTTTTGATTATTGCAATTCTAGGTGATTTGGAATAAAAAATATATAATTTAATTTTGTATCCCTCATAAGGAGCATGGGTTACAACTTACAAGCAGCATAGTCAACATTTTTAAAACAATATTTTTAATATTATTTTCAACTTAACTAAATATATTATGTTTACAAAATAAAATATTTGGTTATGGTTCATCATTTATTTTGGCAACTGATGAATGGAATATACATAGAAATGTGATATTGTTATTTTATGAACAAAAAATAATTAAAATAAACGAAACAAATTTGTTTTGGAATAGTAGTTTCTGTTTATCTCAACATACAATGAAATACAATAACTAAGGTTTTTACAATAATATATAAGCATAACACCAGTACTCAAATCAACTTTTGTAAATACAATTTAATTGTGTTGATTTTTTCCGGTTTCATTATATAAACACTTTTCAAAAATATGAATTCAGTTGAGTATTTTAATTTTTAGTCTTATTTAAAAATGAAAAATAATACGTTTACATGAGCTCTAATACAATAGGCAATACAACATAGTTACAATATTATTATATAATTAATTGCTTCCTAAAAATTCCAAAGAATATTAAAAAAAAATAATAGTATAAGTAATGAATGCATGCAGCAAATTTATAAAAACCCATAAGTTACTTTTTTTACGTCTTTCAATTTGGGAATGAAGAAATTAATTTTACAAAAGTAAACAGGTATTATTGATGATATATAATTGATTGCAATACTGTACATAAACAATTTTGACAATGGAACAACGGTTAAATTGAGTATAAAAATATATATTGCCAAAGTTGCATATAACCTTGGCGTATATAATATTATAGTGCACACAATTGAATAATAAGACACATCAAACAATGCAATTATCTCATATGTTAACCAATTAAAAGGCTTAAAAATATTTTAAAAAAAAGTTGTACTTCAGTAACCTATGAATGTTTTTTTTTTTAAGAAATTAAAAAAATAAAATCTATACGATCAGTCCATTAAAAACAATACAATTTTGTTAGAAAAAAGTGTAACATATAATTATTAATTTTTATTTTTTCATTGAAATAAAAAGAGAAAACTGCATTGTTTTTAATATGTTTAAGTTAACACAGTGTGATATATAAATTATATAAAATAATATTATCGTTACATATTCTAAACATTTAGCGCATTATTTTTATAATATTATACACTAAACTCTTTACATATGATATCTTAAAATAACATAGAGAAATGAAGGAATGATTCAATACATTGCACAATATTACTTTCAAATAAACAATCCTATAATATTATCATGTTCCTACGCTATCTATGTGTTATAATGAGTAGAATAATTGATCGGTATTTTGTAAAAAACTATTCTGGACAAAGAGAAATTATTTAAAATAAAAATACAGAAGAACCTCAATTGTCCAAACCAATTGGACCAAGTTTGATCTAGTTTGTTTATGTTTAAGTTCGGATAGAATACAAAAAAAATAATATTTTTTAAGTATTTTATCAATTTTGAAAATAATAATTAACACATAAAATATGTATAATGTTAACCATCAAATACATGTTCTATATAAAGTATTACATTTTACAATGGCACAGAAAATACATACTTTATTTAAAAGATGTCTAGAGAAAACAATCTAATTTTAGTTGGCAAATAGCTGAGATATATTTTTGTGTAGCTAAATCTCTGCAATGTTTGATAAGTTCATATAATAGGGCGTTTAGTAACCACAAGCATGGTATATACAATAGAGGGTTGAGAGGATAATGATTTGGATAATCTAGGTTCTACTGAATTTATATTTTACTTGCCGATTTGAGTCATTTTCCCTAAATTATGAAGTGTGTTCAAAAGAAAATACAGTGAAACTTCTTCAAGACAGCATAGCGTTGGATCTATAAATTATTTTGTTTGGCTTAACTAGTGTAGCATTCACAATGTAATAAGACCAAATATAATTTCTACTTGAAAGAAGTCTTGGTCATACTACAGAAATGCCTTCACTGTATAGGGAAGACATCAAATTAATTTTTACATCATTCTTACAAAATAATATGACAATCACATTTAAAACTTAACCTAATGACTATTATTATTTGGGCAATTAAAATAACTAAAAGTTTTACATTGACTTTAGACGACTAGAAAGTTCATTTCAGAGTTGCACATTGTTATTACTAGAGTCCGGATTTATACGTTTTTACATATTGTTACTGAGTATATGTAGCCTTACAAAAGTAGAAATTATGAATCGGAATATTTTGTCAGTTAATACAAAAACAATGCTGATTTATTTTATTTTAAAATTATTATTATTAATTTTTATAAAAGGTGCCGGAAAACAATATATTTGAATCATTTATGGCAAATGACTTTACCAATTACTATAATTTTTGTATAATCTTGTATATATAATATATAACTATAGTGCATTGATTCAATTAAAAAAGTATATACCCCATTTAAGTAATTATTTATGGAATATTGTATAAATAATTATTAAAAAACTTGCATACTTTTACATAATTTTGCAAATTGTTGTGTACACTTCTAATTTTTAAAAGAATACAAATCCAGATCCTGGTTATTACCTATATTACATGTGACTTTTTTTATTTTTAGGCAATATTTTTAATGAAGTTATATACTAAATACAAATTTAAAAATATATATATAGGACTTTTGAAGCAACTCTGAAATCATACAAAAAAAGAAAAATTAAATAAGTTATATATTTGTATGTCAATATAAACTTATTAGTTACGCTTGCTCTATATTTCAAAACATCACTGGGTGTGTGAGTTCACGCCAATAAGTCTAACCAGCAGTGACATTTGAAATATACCATATAACATTTAACACATACAATCCAATATATAAATAATGTAGTAGTTATCGAGCTTTAAAAATAACTTATAACAGTTGCCGTACTACATATGAATAAAAACTCTTGAGCGTGATTATGGCAATGTATTACACACAAATTATGAAAATTATACATCACCCAATACAAAAGAAATAATAAATAAACAAAAATAAACAATAATAATAATAAAAAATTAAATAAAAAAAAAAACAAGTAAATAAACATAATAAGAGTTGGTTCAGGGCATAAACACAATAAACACATATGACAATAGTATGTATGTGAGTTTAGAAGGTCTATACTCCCATGATATATAGGAACTTTAACTAGTTCTTTAAAGTTATAAATACAAACTGCTAAGTGTCACCATTGGCGGTTTACCAAACGCAAACACAATTCATGATCACGTACATCACCCCAGCCACCATTTCCCTTACGCAACACTTTTTTCTTTATAGGTGCATAGGTCACTTCCAACTTATCTGGAAATAAGTATTTGTACACCGAACTGAGCAATTTTTGAACTTTGGCAATGAGTGCCATATCGAAACAACTTTTTTTATGATGAACACCACTGTAAAAAAATGCATTCATTTTATTATTTACATGTAATTATTACTTCACTGATATAATCACTTACCATTCACCTATGTGAAATACTCGAGGCGCTTTAAGGACAAACACTTTAAATTCGTGACTAAGACAATTATTGGATACACTCTGTAGACTCCAGTCCCAGTTGTAATCATCGTACTTGCAGAATGTATCTGCACACTCAACAAATTGCTTCCAAACTGTACGATTGTATGCCATACCCATATTATGCTTACTACTAATCCATTGAGAAATTTCAGCCTGAAAAATTGGAAACATAAGACAAATTACACATATCATTTACTAGCCAACACACTTTATTTTTTTTTTAATAAAAACACAAAATTTAACAATAAATCTACATGCTCTTACTTAACACTTATAAAACTATAAACACTAGCTAAGGTATCCTTTGCAATTACAAAACTATATTGAATAAATTAAGAAATTCTAGAATTGGCAAACCTAACTAAACTAAATAACAAATTTTATAGCAAACTTAGAAAAGAGTTAAACACAACCAGTAAAGGATTTGAAGAGGGGCGACGTGGCGATAGCCCCTGTCCAATATAGCTTTTTTTTGTTACTTAAACTAAAGCGTCATATGTCAATTATAAGGCATAATAATAACCCAATAAAGGTGATCTTCTGATATTATCTATTTCAATATATTATAAATTTATATTATTTAATTATCAATACAAATAATTATCGAATTTATTATCATAATTGAACAAAAATACTTTATTTTAATTTGTAATTTGGCACTAGTTTCTAGAAATAAAATTAAGCACATACTTCAAAAGATTACACAAAGGAGAGTAAAAATATGTTTGTTAAATATTGATTAAATATTTTTTCATGTTAAAAAACTAAATAATTTTTAATTTATTAAGCTTAATCGGAATCTAAAAGTATACGTATATAGGTTTGATTTAATTTCTTGAGAAATTGAATAATCTAATATTCTAATGTATACTTTTACTTATATTACATTATACAATGTAGTTTAATTGATGTTATTATTGTTTATTATAACTTATCCATAGTTTTTAATATACATACATGGTTAACATAAATTTCAAATTTAAGTTCATAAAACAATAGATATTGGTAGAAAATCATTTGACAGTATACTATTTTGGTATTAAATTGTTTAGTATAAACATTATTTATAATATTTTCTTCCTATAAGCAATTAATATTTTAATTATGTTTATGTATTTTAAGGACTCCTTATAATTCTTAATACAAGAATAGCAGAATAGTAAACATTGTAGAAAATGTATAGGTACTGCAAAAAAAAACCTAAATAATGCAAGCTTGAAAATCTGTAAGTTCTGAAAGGTAATCCCTTTGAAAGTTTATTTTAACTGGTCTGGGTAAGTTCAAAGTGATTATTATCATTAAGATTACTATCATGTGAGCATGCATCTTAAATATTTAATACTCATCTGCTACATTATTGGTTGGTATATTTTAAAAATTCAGATTTTAATTTTACTAAAAGAAATAATAAGTTTATTTTAAAAAATATGAAAATAGTATTTAAATCACTTTTAGTACCTAACAATATTATGTTTAGACATGGCAAACATATATTTTTAATATTATAAATAAATATTCTTTCTCCTTTCTATATACGTTTTTTTTTTATATAAATGCACTCAATGCTCTTCCAATATATTATCAAATACATTGAGTAAATACAATTAGCTTAAATAATTAGTTAAGAGAAAACTAAAAATTATGACCTACTATTAAACCCTAAATAAATATTATTAATCGTGCTAAACAGACATTCAATGGTATTATAAATATAAATACACATAACCGGCGAAATATTTGCGTGTCCTGTTGGAATGTAATTTAAAGTTTTATGTAGGTGGTACGGTTCTTCCAAGAATTAATTGTATTTTTAATTTATCATTAGCACGAATAGTTTTGAGATCGATATACTTTTTATTTATAAACTACATGTATTGAAAATCGGCATCACGATTATTCTCGGAGGCTACTAAATAATTGCTAACAGTTCAAGGTAAACAACACTTAAATTACTATATACTCATAAAAACAAATTTATTCTGATTAGTATAAGTGATGGACTCCATTATAACTGTATGCGTATAAAATGTTTAAGGTAGGCATTATGTAAAATTAAATGACAAGCGATTCTGCAATAAATACGTTTTTTTTCTAAGTATTATAAAATAGCGGTCATTGATGTTATTATATTACAAATAAGGAAGCATGCAGATATTTAAAATGTTAAATCAAACACTAAAAGAAGATATATTTTTGTCGGAATAGTTAAAATTCGAAAACAAATTCAAACACTAAAATGCTGTAGTAATCTGCAGTAAAATGAAAACGGTTAGATAGTCATGCAGAAAAATAGAAATATAAAAATAAGGAGAAATTGTTTAACCTTATCGTAATGTGAAAACGAAGGAACTATTTTAAAACTCCAAGACGGCGGTGTTAATTCCGCTGCAAATATTTGTTGTCGACGTATTACCCTTAAAATATCCTTCTATAATTTGACGATTTTTTTTTTATTTATATACACGTATTGCATGTTTTGAAATCGATCCATAACAGCAGCGGTCAAAATAAAAAAAAATTGTCAGTTAACACCATGTATTATTTTAAATATAAAAGTCATGAAGGTCATCTGGACATAAATTAATATGTAGCTGAAGAACTTTTTTTTAAATTTTAAGAAAATATGAGCAATGTTAAAAAAAAAGGAAAACCCACCTTTGCTTCTCCGTAAAAATTGTACGTCTTCAAGTAAGTTCCTAACGACAGTATACTGCACTGTGGACAGGACACTCTACATGATTTTTCCATCAACTTGAGCATGTAAATAAAATCTTCAGCTACATAATGGTCGTCTTCCAAAAATAGTATTGGCCCTGAAACGAATGATGTACAGACAATAGTATAATGTATGTATGACAATAGTGTATTACAAAAAAAAAACAACAGAAAAATGCGCCACGAGCCCATTACATACCCGAGTAATTACTGACAACATCCAACTCGTTGAACACCCTGTTCGCTTTCCACCACCAATGGTGTTTGGTTTGGGTAAACTTTGCTTCTCGATAATGGCCGTATTGATCCGGATGCATGGCGTTGATACACTTGCGTTTGATTGCTCTACACCCCGACAGAACAAAAGAAAACCGCCCCACAAATACGTAAAAATCGTGCTAAACCATTACAGTACAATACATAATATAATACACTAACATAGCACATACTATGTCCTTATATAAATTATAAGCTATATATATGTATAAGTTCACGTGTTAATGAAATACGATAGAAATAATTACTCTGATCTGGTAATGTCCCGGGGGCAGTCTTCCGGCGATTCACCAGGAAACGAAAACGGATGCGTCTGTATGGAATACGGATAGAATATTTGCATGGTCTTGCAGAAGTCGATCATCTGTATCAATTCGTTTATTTGCTCGTCGTAATGGTCGTGACTGAATATTAACAACGCGTTTTCGATGCCCCGCGCTCGGGCCAGGCTCACTATGGTGTGTCGGAGGTACATGATACGCGTGTGGACCTAAGCAAACAGCGTCCAACGCGTATTGTAATATAATAATAAATTCTTACGGAATATGTGTGTTATACTGCTATAACGCTATGGCAAAATATATATTATTAAATTATTGTCTATAAAGTACACACAGGCACCACATTCGGCAGGACACCGTACACAATATTAATCTTACACATTTATTCCGGTTTGGTGGTGAATATTTACCACATTATTAATATTTAATACTATTACGTGTACCCTTAACCCACATCCAAGGGAAAAGGAGATATTATTCATAATTTAAATTTAGTTACCATACTTCCCAAAATTCGATAAGGTATAAACAAAACAAATAACAGTACTTAAATACTTAATATTATATTCTAATTAACCAATTAATATACAAAGGGTTTTAAGGGTTCAAATCATCCTTAAATTATTGAACGCATTATTTCTCAGTATTTAGTGCTAGAATAAATACTTTTTATCATTTTTTTTATGTTAAAATTCTTAAGATTGATTAAATAATTTTCACTATTGGTATTATTACATAATATATGACATTTTATCTATTCTGTGGTATTATTGTGAATAAAAAACTTGTTTTTTCATATTTTTATCATTTAAGAATTAGGTATGTACTGTATCAAATGTACTTAATTTTAAAAGTTTTAAATTAAAAATAAAATTCTCAGAACATATCAGACTGATTATACTAGATTAAAAAGAATGATAATATGATAGCGGATTAATAATTATTATAAGTCAATACAGCAATAATTTCGTTGCTAAATATAAATATTATACATATATAATAAACCACTATATAATAGCCTTTAGACTGATTTATGATGTTTATAAAGAAAGAAGAAAACGATGTTATTAGTGGTGGGAAGAGGGTACGGGGATCAAAGCTCTTTAGGGTTCACCTTTGAACGTGAAATTCTAAGAACATCTGTTATAAAGTTTTACCAGATGTTCGCTCCTTTGCCCCCTCCCACTCCAAGAATGTACAGCTTTAAACCAACCATCGATACGTGCCCGTATTCGTCTACAGCCTGACTCCAAAATAACGAAAGCTTCGTTTCGTCCACCAAAGTTGTACAACACAATATATACTATACTATCGTTTATGGTTGCGTACTTGTATGACAATGACTAGAGAATCGTTTTGTAATGGGCCGTAGACGTCCTCGTTAAACACGGCCTGTTTAGAGTTTTGTTGATCGATCAGTCGTCGAATTTCGGAAGCGTTGAGACTGGTAGCCGTCGCAACGTGTTCGCTGGCGTTTCCGGGCAGAATGGCTTGGTGTGGACGATCGCGCTGGGGCAACGCGACCAGGTACTTGTGCAAATGCTGAAAGGATTAAGATAACCCGATCGTGAGACAATGCGCGTTTTGTATGAATACGAATGGTCGACCGCATGCACACACGCCACTGTTATTACGTAACACATTATAATAAAACGATACATATATATTATTATATACCCATATAAATATTAAAATCAATAGGAGGCACAGAGGAAACGAACACGATTGAATGAATATCTGTTTGCGGTTTAACTGCAAATATACGACAGCGCTTTATGTACCTTATATAAATAATAAATATAAATACACATCATACAGTCTTATACGTTATTCAGCACATTTATACAGGGTGTTTTTTTTTAAGAACGCGTACTATAGGCTAAAAAAGGTAAGAATATTTTTCTCTACATTTTTTCATTATCATTTTAATTAAGTCAATAAGTTGTACAACGGTGTAAACATTTGCTTTTCAATCACAAATGTTGAACCTTAAAAGAGATTGTTTTCTTAAAATGCTGATAAATGTACATACGTCTAACATCAAACAAACGCTGAAAAATAATAGTTACCGGTTATAAGTATGATAGGTCATACTTATATTTATGAAATTGTACAACCATAGACTAAAGAAACACGGAAGAGTGCGTAACTGCTCTTATTTGTTTTCAGTTCATTTTTTTTTCTCCTCTTACAACAAGCTTGTCTGAGATGTACGTAGTTACAACCAATACTGCAGCAGTACGCGTGAGAAGAAAATGAAAAAAAATGTAACACCGATATTACCCCGGACACGATAAAAAAATAACCCCGCACATTATCGTAGCAACGGGTTCGCGGTGTATACTGTATACACAGGCGGGTATAGGTCGGTGGGTAGATAATAGTTACGTATATATCGTTATTATTACTATTATTATCATCGTCGTCATCGACATCATTATATTATATTAAATTTATAAAAATCTCGCACACCTGCGGAACCAGTTGCAACATGGAATCGTTAGCGTCCAGCAGCCCGTCCGGCTTGGCCAGTATCTGTATAGCTTCATTGTCGGCCACGTCGGACATGTGCAACTGTACCCAGAAGAACGTGAGGCAAAATATCAACACTACGGTGCGCAGGCACACGCCAATGCCCAGCTTCCGGCAGACGGCAATGACTTTCTGCCGCAGCGTCCGTACCACGTCTGCAGCACGCACAGCATACGGTTCACCCGAACATAACATTGTATTATGAGAATTTAGTGTTTCACACGCATGCGCTGGTTATTGGGTTAGGCGTTATAAATAATTGCTGTTTGCAGTGTAAAACAACGCAAAGTGCGTTGTACATAAGTAACTCCCTAGTTTTTAAATTTATCTACAAGGCACAATCGTTGCATTTTTTTTCCGTTCGGAATCGCGGTTAGGGAAATTTCTTAGGAACGTCGACCAATCGGCGTGCGACCTCGAACAAGTGATGAACTTGTCCGTTCTCCGGGAAAATAGCCACGTGGTCAAGTGGCCAGCGCACGATATCCAGAAGACCTAACGCCTCTTGTTTTTTTTGTTTTTCATCAAAGCACTTAATTCGTTCGGAGCCAAATAAATTTATATTAGAATAATAACAATTATGCGGAGGAAAATACTTTTTTTTTAATTTCACTAAGTATAATCATTCCTAAAAATATATCGACTTTTTATTTTAATCTACTTATATTGTGTCTTAAGATACTGAATTACTTAGGAAAATCATGTTTTTTATTTGTACACCCGGGGACTGAAATATTTAAAGATGTTAGACGATATATTACAAAAAAGGTAGACAGAAAAAATACATCAATAGCGAATGAATTGTCGAAGATATATTACTACAGATTTAGGCTTAGAAACTTGGGAGTTATTTTATAAATATCCTGTATATTACGACATAGGTACTCAGCGAAACTCATCCGAGACCGATCTTGCGAAAACCACAGAACCTCGTCTCAGACCAATTTCGCCCAGCATTATGTAACAAAATATCTTCATATTAATGCACACAATCTAGATAAGACATAATAATCATTGTACCGATCGTCATGTCTCGCCAACGAACTATCCTTGCAGGTCACTTTACATCCATTTGATCGCCTATTTTCAATACGTATCAGCAACGAGAAACCTCGAGAACGATGGACACGGGTCGATAAGTGGTTCGTCGGTAAATACGTCCGTGATACGATTGTTTGCCTGAAAAAAAAACGATATTAACAAACGTAAACGTTTTATAAACTATTTTCAGTCATTAAAAACTAATTTAAATGTAAATATTAACCTAACCTAATATAACCCGAGCCATTTTATACACTAAAAAAAACTAATAATAATAAAAGTATATATTAATACAAAATTAATAACTATCATCACTCTTCAGCTGTCAACAACACAATTAAAAACTCAGTTAAGCGTCACTATGGTTGATTTATTAATATTTTTTGACGTACATCATTCAGTCAATAAGTTACAATAGCTATTCCATGACTCCATGTTCAATCAACACCATGACATGTTTTTCATTTTTAAATACAGAAGTTTACTATGAACATTTAATTTTTTTTTTAATCTACTCAAAAATCATCACTTAGTTACTAATTAATTTCTTTATTTGGTTTACTACTAGATCGTAATAATTTCATATGATCATTAAATTTTTAAATTACGAAAAAAAATATCAACTTAAGTGGATATAAAACACTCAAATTAGGTCTTTAAAAAGTTACTACAATATGAATACAATAAATAATACAATTTATGATAATACTATATAGGTATAGTTATTCTATACTATTATCAAAAAAACATTTTTTAACAAAAATACATAATTACATATAAAACTTGTACTTAATATATAATTAAGAATTTAGTCAAGCTTATAACCCAGATGCCATAGCTACCACTGTAGGTAATAAAATATCATGAATTCTATAAACTTTACATTAGGTACATAATTAATATAAAATGGGACTAACATTTACCTAGGTAAATATAATCGTGTAATATCGTATAATTCGTACAATTTTCTTATGAATCTATTGTTATGCATATGTATATTAATTTCACATATTCATAAATGCATTTATTAGACTGAATAATTATGCACAAAAATGTATTTAACAAGTTATTGTATCAGTCATGTACAATAATTAATATAATAGATAAACATATAATGAAACAATTAATTATTATAAATCAAAGTGTATAGTAAAAAAAGGAGAGATTTATTTTAACTGAACAAATGGATAAAATATAAACTACCATACAATAATAGTCTTATAACAAAGACTGATAAAATGTAAATAGAAAATATAAGATACCTTTGCTTTAAAACAATTTTTTAGTCTTCAAGTGTAGGAAAAAAAAAACAACAAGCTTAAAACTATAAATTATAAATGTATATCCTAATAGGTATCCGAATTTCTAATAATCGATTGGTACATTAATAAGAATGGTGAAATATTAACACAATATTTTCACGTGGTAAGATAAACTCAGAACACTTGGATAATGGTTTGAGAAAGAAAATAAAATAAATAACTAGCAAATCGGAACAAAAAAAATACCTACCCAAAACAAAATTATTCTAAAGTTGTATACGTAATGAGATATTCATGGGGTTTTTGGTGGAAACGAGAATGTTTTTTTGCAACCTCTGGGTTTCCGTTCAATTTGGCTCATGCTCTCATCCATTTTACCAAGCACCCGGTTCAGAGTACATTATACTACAAAAGTCGGTCGTATTTCTCTATCTCTTTACACTATACACAATTGTTTCATGCGTCAATTTTATTGTATAAGCTACATCTCACAATAGAAATGTTTCGAATGCGAATATATAAAAATAACAAACGTGGATTACCTAAATACAAAGTGAAGTCACGATACCATTTTGGAAAACATCGAAATTATATGCTGACGACGGGTAATTGAGAGTAAGTTAAACTATTTGTCAGGGATACTGCGGATTTATGACGACATCATTGTCCAATCGACCCATGTAGTCATGCGATGTCAAAACGCCAGCAATAATTTTGAAGTATGCACTTACTTTTAACTTTTGCTCGATTAAATACACGGTATGAAGGATATAGAGTAAGTGCCGACTAAAAGTATTTAGTTAAAATCCAAATAGAATGCAAGAAAAATATCTACCAAAACCATGAATAAATAATTTAAATTAAATTTAAGTTATGACTTAAAGAAAATAATTGATTTAGTAGGTAGAAACAGAAAGTTTAATTGGTTAGTTATACTCAAACCTTTAAATTAAAAGTCAAACAATAATAATTAAAAAAATTTTAAAAAATGTTCTATTGAAACCTATATAAAAAGATTTGTATGTTTATAACTTTATTTTTTATTTTTAAGTTTCGGCGACTCTGACCATTAGCTATGGTTTTGTATGGTAGGATAGATACACTTTTGTGAGTCAAACTCGTGTTTTAGAAACAGTAGGTTCATGTTAGGTGGGTGAACGTTTTAGTAACAAAGATAAATGGGTCCCACGGCTATTATTTATTAATATTTTATTTGCAACAACTGTTTCAACAAAAAAAGAGACTAAAATGTAACAGGGTCATTATTTTAAAGTTATCTAAATACATTGACATATGGTTTGTTTATTCTTTTTATTGATTTATCATTCTGAAACTAAAACTAAATTTATTTCACCATCCCATATATTAAATATCAACATTTTTACATATTTAAACTTATCTTTGGAAAATTAATAATTGTTAATAATATAATCAAAAAATAAAATACTCTAAAGCGATATTTTTATTCAGTAAAATGATAGTTTTAAGTGGAAATACTAATTTCCGAGATTTCACGACGAATACCAAGTAAATCTACAGGTTCGAAGCTATAACGCGTACCGTATATCAAGTTTTTTATATTTTAATTTGTGAACGAGTAAGTTTGACTTTAATGGAATTTCATCCTAAATAAAAATAATAAACTAAAACTAATAAAAAATATTAATCATATTATATAATTTTATAAAAGTTAACGACAAATTATAGACTCTACGGCCAACGAATAATATACATTTTAAATTAAGCTTTAGCAGTGTTAATGTACTCAAGCAGTATTACTGTACTCAAATGTATTTGAAATGTGCTTTTGTACAATAGTATAAAAAAAACTCTTATTTAGTATTATTTACTCGTACTTCAGTTAATGTGCAAAAATTGTAGTAGACATTTAATTAGAATTTAAAAAAAGTTTGGATACCAATTACATACGTAGTAAAAGTATTCTTTTCCGGCTCTAGTTTGAATGTTAGTTAGAAATGTTTTTTATTTATTATCTATATACAGTGTTTTATGTTTACACTAAAAAGCAAGATGAGCGAATTTCTCTTTTGAACTTTGCATCAATACATTCAACTAAAACCAAAACAATCTAGAGTTTTACATATATTTTAAAATATATATTCAAAATACACATTTTCCAACATTATTTTATACACAGAAAAAATAAATATTAACCTTAATATTTTCCATGTAAAATGAAAAACCTCATAATATTTTTTATAACAATAGTTAGAACATAAAACAATTTGATTGTTATACTTTAATTACGATATAAACACTATGTTTGTATCTATTGTTCTTAATCTGCTAGTCATTGTTCATATCAAATATGCTTTTCCGGTATGGTTGTTATACCGTTAGTCTAACATAAAATCGACAGAATATAACCATGACATATTTTTAGATTTTTCTACAAATTAATAATCCGGGAATATTATTTTTTCCATAATTAATAAATCGAAGGTTTGATATTCAACAGAATTTAAATTGATATTGATAAATTAAAAATTATTCACAGAACCTATACATAATATTCATTCCAATCGAAATTATATAACCTAAAGGATACCATTATTTTAAAAAAAATTTTAATTCTGAAAATGTCTATATTTTATTCATACTAAATATTAAATAATAATATAATATTACTAAAAACTCCAAATGATGTGCAACGTCATTTGCTTAAAAACGGTTATGATTGAAACTTGTAACATTTATATATGAAATACATAATTTTCATAACTACATTATGTTCCTGATTAAAATAAGTAGAGAATATTACACAGATATTATGGCATACTTAG